>OY720455.1:43908307-44508307 GCA_963082715.1 Harpalus rubripes | reverse complement strand
TTTAGAATTGAAGATAGGAAAGGTAGCTAGACTATTAAATTTGATGGCTAGTAACGTAGAATCGGACGTAAATATTACAGAAGTTAGAGACATGGCAATTAGAGGGATCGAAAAGTGTGCTAATTACGATAAACAAAGATTTGATAGAACAAAAACAAAACTGAAGAAATTTTCTGTTAATGAATTTTTGCTGATTCAAAATGAGGAACGTAATCAAACAAAGTTAGATTCTAAGTATAAAGGTCCATTTAAAATCATTGAACTCTTAGATGGTGACAGGTATATACAAAGAGCTTTAGATTCTAATTGCACTTATAAATATGCGCATGATAGAATTAGGAAGATGCCTGAGAGTCAAGTGCCAACTGAATTAGAAAATGGTTTAGAGCAGGAGATGACTGCTGAAAATGTGTAAGCCCCTTATTCAGTTGGTCGACCGTACCAAGTGTTATTTCGTAGCCGTAGCTCAGTAGAAATCGGTGTCTACTCTCGAGTAGTCCGTGAGTGCGCGGTGCGCGGGTAACATTGGCGGAGGTCGGGTCTTAGTGAAGACCGTAATGAGTAATCATGGTGTTGATTACGGCTATCCCTGAAGTGGATAAGCGTATGATAGCAACAGAGAAGGTTGCTGGTGAAGCTGCTGAGACAGCTATAGGCCATGAGTTTGGCGCTACACAAAAAGGTGGTTAGTTTTAACCGATTAAAATAATTTGTAATTGTTTTTTTTTACTCAAATCAATAATGATTGAGAATGAAGTTATTGGAAATATGTGACATCTCAGACAGCTTCAGTTATAATTTAATGCCATGTAATAAAGTGTTTTTGTTTGTAAGAAATTCAATTTTAATTGAACTTATATTTTTTTTTTTTCAAAACTTCCATGGTGATAAATAAGAACCAATATTATGTCAGGTCAGGACATTATGATGCTGGTTTTGAAGAGTTCACTTAAAATTTGGCTTGATTTTGGAACCGGAAATTCACGTCGTTATATTGATGTTTCCAAAATTTATGAAACTATTGGACCTCTACTAAGCAATTTATTACCTGGTTTTCACGCCTTAACAGGTTGTGATTATAATTCACCTTTTTTTTTGGAGAGGTAAAAAAAAGTAATGAGTTCTATCAGATATCAGAAAGCTGGTTCTGGATTCTAAAAGAATTTGTCGTATTTATGGTATAAAAAATAAATACTGTCAATATATATATATATATATATATATATATATATATATATATATATATATATATATATATATATATATATATATTGCATATTATAAAAATATGGAAAAATTGCGACTTGTAAAATTCTTTGGAACACGTGGAAGTTACAGATTACGGGTGGCTCCAAAATGAGAACACATTAAACATTAAATGGTTTAAAGGGGACCAAAGTACCTCTGTCGTACATTTTTCACTAGCACTACCACAGGATGAACAAACAGGTTAGTTTTTGTTTCATTAATTAAATTCAATGAAAAGAAAATCGCAATTTGTTATTCATTTCAGAGGACGATAGTATTTTAATGAATGAAGACGCCGATTTTAGTGGAGACAACGATGGAGATGATAAAGAAAGTGTATCTGGTGAAAGTGATATTTTCTCGCTGCGCAATACAACAACATATGCAATACATCTGGTAAATTTCTAGATATTGTTGTAAGTAATATCTCATGCAATGTCACACGCAGTTCTGATTTTGTTGATGAAGATGATCATCATCCTGCACTAAACATAAACATGCCTCTCTGTACGTACAATAAAACCTCTAATTCTTCCTATAGCAACTCGACATTTTATAACTTTCGTTCTGCTAATTTCGATCAACTTTATAATTTATTGTCCAATGTAAATTGGGATTGTTTATTTCAATACGATAATGTTGATGATGCATTTAAGAAATTTTATGAAATATTATCTACCATCATAGATTAATGTGTTCCATAAACTAAAAAGAAATTTTCCAAATTTTCACCATGGTTCAATAAAATTATAATTGATATTAAGTTAAAAGAAAAATACAGGAATTTATATCGAGTTCATAAACTTGATTGTTATAACGTTGAATACAAGCGCTTACGGCAATTAATAAAACGTGACATTAACGTTGAATATGCTAAATATGTTCGCAACGTTAAGAATTCAATTTGTACTGATCCTTCCAAGTTCTGGTCCTTCATCAACAACAAAAAGCGTACTACAAGAATCCCTGGTACAATGAAGTTAGACGATGACGAGTACACTACTACTGAAAGTTTAGTACAAGGATTTTCTAACTATTTTTCCAGTGTCTACTCTCAAGACTCTATTTCTTTATCCTCCTATCTTAATTCTAGTACCAATAAAGTGAGTGATATTGTAAACATTTCATATATATCTGAAGATGAAATCTTAGCCGCCATTAACAATCTTAAACCTTCAAGAAATCCAAGTCCAGATAATTTACCAGCATACATTATAAAAGGTTGTAGTACCATATTTCTCAAGCCCTTACGTATCCTTTTCAATCTTTCTCTTAGTAAAAGTACTTTTCCTTCTTTAAAAATATCTCATATCTGTCCTATTTTCAAATCTAGAGACAAATAGCTTATACCCAACTATCGACCTATTGCAATACTTTCTAATATTTCTAAAAATTTTGAGTCAATAATCTATAATGACATTTACAACGCAATAAAAAATAAAATAACAGAAAAACAACATGGTAGATCCACAACTACAAATCTGATACATTTTTGTGAGTATACAATTAACGCCTTACATGACAATAATCAAGTAGATGTACTTTATACCGACTTCTCCAAGGCATTTGACAAAGTACATCACAGTATTCTCCTCTAGAAACTTGACCATAACTTCAATTTTTCTCCCTGTCTCATTACTTTTCTTGGTTCCTATGGATAATTATTTGTCAAATCCCTATTTCGCTACTTCGGGTATTCCTCAAGGATCTAATCTTGGTCCATTACTGTTCATCCTGTTTATAAATGACATTATCGATTCGATTAAATTCTGTGAAATATTATTGTACGCCGATGATGTCAAGTTATTTAAAATAATTAATTCTACTCTGGACACAATAGATTTTCAATCTGATGTTCGGCGTATTCTAGCTTGGTCTCATTCCTCCAATTTATTCTTTAATTTTAGTAAATGTAAAATTATGAGCTATTTTATAAAAAAAAAACCGTTTACTTTCATATCTACATTATGGGTAATACTATTCTCCACAGAATCAACTTATATAAGGATCTTGGAGTAGTATTTGATGAAAAATTCACATTTAACACTCACATTGAAACTATTATCAAAGCATCATATAGAAATCTTGGTTTTATCATTAGAAATGCTCAATCTTTGAGAAATGTATTGTCGTTAAAAATGTTGTATTTTGCGTTCGTTAGATCCAAACTAGAATATTGTTCCCCTGTATGGAACCCTACCTATGACAAATATTCTAATGGTATTGAGTCATTGAACAAAAAGTTTCTAAAATTTTGTCTTTATAAAGTTACCGGCCAGTATCCTAGTTTCGATTGCGATTATAATACGTTACTTCATTATTTTAATATGAATTCTTTATCGATAAGGAGGAAAATACATTCCATTTTTATATAAATTGTTAAATGGTCAAGTTAACTATAGTGATATTTTATCTCGTATCTCTTTCAACGTACCTAGATTAAACTCACGAACCATGTTGACTTTCAATTTAAGAACAGTGCGGGCGATTTATGAATTAAAATGTCCTATTCGACAAATTTGCAATTTATTTAATAATATCAACCTTCAGTCCTATATTTATGCCGATTTATTACATAAATTTAAAATATCACTTCGGCAATTTTTCCATATTTAAATTAATTGTTTATTATACTGTTTGCTATATTCATCATCGTATTTTTTTATTGTATTCTAATATGTATTTATATTTATGCCAACGCATCGTATTATATACCTTTTTATAATCGTCCTGTAATTGGGATTTTTACCCTGTAGGATTGATTTTTCAATAAATAAATAACTAAATGCAGGGTGTTTCTAAATCTGTGTCACAAATTTTAAGGTATATTACTGACCAAAATGAGTATATAAAGCTATTTAATATTATTTTGAGTATAAATATTATTAAAGTATATATATTTTTATTATTTGTGACTAAATATTTTTTTAATGAAAATATAGATTTCCTGCAACTTGAAATATATTTTTTACATCTGTTAAAAAAGTATATATTTTTCATTATAATGGATTTATACGTATCTATGTCCTTTTTAACGTAATAAAAGTGTGAAAAAGTGGTCTTTTTTTAGCGCAAATGGCAGGAAATAATAAAACGCTACGGAACTTTATTTCACACTTTTATTGAAGACGTAAAAAAATATATGTATATTTTTCTCATGTATAAATAATAATTATTATTATTTAGTGAGAAAATTTATTAATTTGTGAGAAGGAGATTTGGGGCGCTCATTTAACACATCGCACCACCTTAGAAACACCTTGGAGCCAGCCGTGAATAAATACGTGTGACCGAGAAATATTGGGGTAAGGAATGAAGATTATTTTCATTATTTAAATAATGCTTTTTTTAGACGAAGACTTCAGAAAATAATAGATATTTCGAGAGTAGCCTACTTAAGATATTTGAAAATATCGTGATATGAATTTCGCAAAATCACGATGGGACCCAAATCACAATTTTTACCGAAATGATATGCAATGAAAATTTTGCATAGTATCACTTGGAGCTATTCTCAATGGGCCTGTTTCGCATTTTTCAAAAAGTATTTTAAATGAAAGTTTATGCAATATTTTTCTTATTAATAATTATTTTTTTAATAATTTGTTATTTTCGTAAATAATTAAATACGAATATTGGCGCCAGAAATAGTCATAAAAAACAACCTGCCACTCCTGTGTCGTAGAAGAACATACATTACGTCATTCACAGCCAATAGAAAAACAGTTTTTCCATCACCTACATTTATTTTTGTTATTTAGATAAATAAACGTAGGCGATGTTAATAACAAACTTCTAATTTGACATTTGACGCTGACATTTTCCATTATAAATGAGTAATAATGTCGGACAGTTTAACGAAAATCGAAAGCTGGATGATGGCTGAATTTATATCAGAAAACGATTGTTTTACTGTTGCCGAAATAAGGTGTGTTAAATAGTTAAGGTACAATAAAATGTAAAAACCCAACCATCAGCTCTTCGACCTACTGCTTTCAGCCACAATTTTATTTTCTTTGCATCTTTTGGCATATTTATAAATTCAATAGGGCGTAAACAGACACGTGACTCGAGCAACCTTGAAGTGTTTGAAATCAGCTAATATGTGTGCGCGTGTCACTTTGGCAAGGACAATGTAACTTTGATAAGACCAATGTTTTGACTTATTTTAAGTTTGAACTATTAAAAAGTTATTATTTTTAATTTCATGTGTTTTATTGTCTGAAAATTGTAAAATAATAACATTTTAGCAGTTCAAAATCACAATATGTGAAAACAATGGTCTTGTCAAAGTGACATTTTACTTGTCAAAGTGACACGCGCACACAACACAAATCAGCTGATTAAAAGCACTTCAAGGCCGCTCGAGTCACGTGTCTGCTCACGCCCTATAGTAGGTTTGTTCCTAGCGCATTTTTGCAAAAAGGCACAATACGATACTGTAAATTATAGTGCTATTCTGTAACTTTTCTCTGTAAGACTGTAACTCTATAGACAATAAGCTATAGAGCTCTATTAGACGAAAGTTTACAGAGTAGTAAAATTACCTATTCTGTAACTCCCTCTATAACAATTCTGTCTACAGAGCTATTCTTATAGAATGCTTAATTTTTATTCCTGTCTAGTTGTCAAATATGCTACAGTATATCTGACAGTAATTCTGTAGGTATTCTAAAAAATATGAAATAGAAACGATTGTTAATATAAAAATAATACAATAGAAAAAGGTAGGCATGTTGGTTCAAAGATACATATTCCATAATATATTTATGCAGTTGAATAAGCAATAGATTCCGTCACGATTTTGCACCAAATATTAATTTCTATAAATACATCAGATTTACACATATGAATAAGGGGAAAAAGGGACACTTATTCCAGATTAATAAGAAAACCTACAAAGGCGTGACAGCCGGAACAAGGGGAAAACATAAAAAAGAGAGGCATCGAACGGACGTATTAATAATAGAAAAAAGCGACCAAAAATCCTATGTAGATATACTAAAAGTGGTACGCTCTCTACAAAAAGATTTTAAAGAAAAAAATATCGAAATTAAAGACGTAAAACAGACTCGAACCGGTGACAAGTTAATTGTCATGGCAAATAAAGGTGAAAACCCTCCAAGAGCTCCATGACATGGTTAAATCCAAAATAAAAACAAAAATAATACCACGTCCAGTGGAAAAAACGGAGACCGTAATAATTATAGGTATGGACATGGTCACCACTCACCCAGGAAGTACAAAGTGCCATATGCAACACGATGAATGAGGGTAAGGCAGAAAATATACAGATTCAGTCAATGAGAGAGGCGTACGCCGGCAAAAGAAAAGCAACACTCAATGTGCCTACAAGCTTAGCGAGAAAACTACTAAAAGCGGGGAAAATTCAAACAGTTTACAATGTGTGTACGATACGGAACAGGATCACGGTACCTCGCTGAGCAGGGCACACAACAAATGTATACTAACGGGAGACTTCAACGCGAAGCATATAGCGTGGGGGTCTCCAACTACAAATACTAGAGGTAGTCTCCTCCACGAACTATAACAAGCCATGATCTATGAATATGTAATGAGGGGAACGAGCCGACCTTTGCTAATGCCAACGGATCGTCGTTAATTGACATCACTGCATGCACATAGGACATGATCGACGTGATTAGTGGATAGAAGGTGGAGGTGGAGGAAGAAACTTATAGCCCCCACCGACTTATATCGTTCGGTATAAGGTCTTCCACCAGTCACGACACAAACCGCCAACCCACAAAAGACATCAAATGGAATATTAAATCACTGGACAGGGAAGCTGCAATTTCGCTAATAACAAAATTACCAGCCATACAAACGCCACAACAACTACACCAAAGGACACTAAAGAGACAACAAGCTAATAATGGGGCAGTCCCGGAGAAAACCACATGTAAAAACTTGAAAAAACTACTCAGCAAAAAAATCAAACAAAGTAAAAAAGAAAAATGGGATGATCTAATAGAGATAGTTGAAGGAGATATATGAGGACGTCCGTATCAGCTAATCGTTAAGAGGGACAAATCAGAAGACGCTCATTTCTCCAGCGCAAGAGATGGAGGAAAATATAATTAAGCATTTGTTTCCCACTAGGGAAGATGAAAAAAAAAACGTACCGAAGGCCATGGAATACCGGGAGATAGAAACGGAGGAAATAATAACGGCAGCGCAAAAATAAACAAAAGAAAGGCACCGGGACCAGATGGAGTGCCCCCAGAAATAATAAAACTCATAGCCACCACGAACCCGAAGTGGCTAAAGGGACCCTTGAATTAGACCCTAAAGATGGTGAGTACTCCAGAGAGTGGAAACATGCAAACCTAATCATTATTACAAGGCCAAGAAAAACCAGGGAAGCCACTGACCTCTCGGCATATAGACCCCTCTGCTTGTTAAATACAATAGGTCAATTATTTGAAAAGATAATAAATACAAGACTGATGACATACATGGAAGACAATAATATCTTTTCTGAAAACCAATTCGGTTTTAGGGAAGGGAAGTCAACTATCCCAACTATGGAGGTAGTAAAAAATATATCAGAGGTAGAGATAAAGAAGAAGAAGAATAAGGGTCTGTGTGCCTTTGTGCTAATAGACATTAAAAAATGCATTCAACAGTGCCCCCTGGCCCAACATTATAAAGGCTCTGGGAGAAAAGGGAGTCCCGCAATATCTGATGACAATAGTAAATTCATATCTAGAAAACAGATATGTAACATAATGCGAGAATTTACAAAATGACATGTGGGGTCCCTCAAGGCTCCGTACTAGGACCAGGCTTATGGAACATATACTATGATGCACTATTAAGTATCCCCGTTTCATATAGCATCAAATTGGTGGCGTTCACAGACGATCTCGCGATCGGGGCGACACACCAAAAGGAAGATAAACTGATGTTCATAGTGAACCACACACAGCAACAGATTACGGAGAAGACAAGTAGGAACGGGCTCCGAATAGTCCCGGAGAAAACAGAGGCAGTGTTACTCATAGGACGAAAGAAACATGGTCCCATAGAATTTAGGGTGGAAGACAAAGTGATCAATTCTAAAAACAAGGTGAAATATCTAAGGGTTATCTTTGAACGCAACATGACATTTACAAAACATGTGAGAGAAGCTGTGACAAAAGCAAAGAGAACAGCTATGAAATTGAAGAAGCTATTCCCCAGGCTCAAAGGGCCAACAGAAGCAAAAAAAAGAATCCTATCCTCAACATCGACCAGCATCATTCTGTATGCCTCAACAATATGGGCAGGGGCCCTCAAATTTAAATACTGTCTACACTTACTGGGGCGAGTAAACCGGAAACTAGCAGTAATTATATGTCGGGGCTACAGAACGATATCTAGGGAAGTAGCAGAGATTTTGGCAAGAGTAACGCCAATTACCATTCTGGTAGAAGAAAGGCTGTTAGGCTACGGCAAAAGCCCGAATGAAAGAAAATCAATTAAAGCCAGAAGAACTGAAAAATGGCAAGCCATGTGGGAGAACGACAATAAGAACATATGGCTTCATACCTTCCTACCAGATATCTCAGTAATATATAATATTCTTTATTGTATTTAACTTATACAGTATTACAACTGATATTTGATGAGGGTGAATCAGTTTTTCCTTACATTTTTTTGTTACATTTTGCGTTGCGTTGATGGAGATGAGATGATAGGACAATCACAAACATCCAAGCCCCTGGTGGGAATCGAACCCACGACCTCAAGAATCGAGCACCGAGCGGTGAAGGTCGCTTCGAGCGCTGCAGAAGCACGCTGCCTCAGCTCACTCGGCCACCGAGGCATATCTCAGTATGGGTAGAAAGAGACTACGGAGAATTATCCTTCCACCTAACGCATTTTTTTAGTGGACATGGATGTTTTCAAGGTCTCTTACACAGAATTGAAAGAATGGAGACACCCCAATGGATGCATTGCAGCTCGGACAATTCCCCTGAACATACTATATTCGTATGCCCAGAACGGACATCCGAACGAGAAGCTCTGAATACGCAACTTGTTCAGACGGCGAGCGTAAGGAATGTAATAGAATTCATGATGATGTGCAAGGAGAACTGGGAGCTGATAACGGTGTTCATCACAAAAGTAATGAAGGAAAAAGAAGAGAATGAAAGAAGAAATGAAATAGGACAATAAAAAAATACTGTACATCGGAGGAGAAGACAACAAATGGATGGAGATGTAATGCCTGCAGGCGGTTCCACATCCATACGGGTAGACGGGACGGGAGAGTTTAGTAGGTCAGAGTCCTACACTACCCTTACCCTACTAGGCCTGCAGCGCACACCCATTTTAACTCCCTAACCGATGGGATTGAGGTAACCGGTTCAAACCAATTGCAATCGATAGTAGATGTAAAAATGCATCTACAGTTGATTTTGACCGAAGTTTGGACAATGCCGACACATATAAAAACCATAAAAATGCTTCTTTTTCAGTACGTTGTTCAAACGGAATTTACACTTTACCTCGCCATATCTTAGTTCATTTTATATATATCGATTTGAAATTTTAACACAATTAAGATTAAGTGAGTCTTGAAATACTAACCTTCATCCGAGCTCTTAATATCAATTAGAAACAAAATGGCGAATTTTTAAAAAATTTCCAACGAATTTGTGAGTATCTTTTTTCGGATTAAAAAGTTGTGTTATGAATTTTTGAAATTCGCATTTTTCTCTATTCCACAGTGTAGTCGAATACTTGAAGAAGTTTTCTGGAAAGTTTCAGGTCAAAATATGGAGTGGTTCAAAAATTACAACAATATTCAATGGATGCTCGAAATCGCGCACCGCGCCGCGCTCTAGCGTGTATGTACTATTTGTCTATTGGAACAGTTTTCTCCTTTCATGCTTGGTTAAATATGTTTATATATATATATAACAGTCTTTGTATATCTGCTTTATCCATACATATTAATTTTCGTTTTCGTGTTGTATGGGTTGTGAAAAACATTTTGAGGAGCATTTACAAAGTGGGCAACATTTTATTTTTTGGGAAAAGCAGGTACATGATTCAGCTTGACTGCATGAAGTAGATTTCGCACAACAATTGCAAATATATTTCTGTAGTAGCGCAGGTTGTGATGGTGGAAGGTTGTCAACTGCGATTATTTTGGAGGACGAAAGCATAACACGGAACTGATTAATATTTCTGTGAAATTTGGAATATTTTCCGGCTAAGTCATAGTAGCAACAAACCGACTGCATACATCAATAACCTCATCTGATAATCCTTTTCCCAAATTACTCAGAAACATCAATTCTTCATCATTTAATTTCCGCGCTGATTTAAACGCTTTCGTTTTTCCAATGTTGATGTTGTAAAACGACGAGATAATATCGCATCCTGTAAGTGCATGTATCGATGGAAGTACAAAACTCAATTCTTTTCCCAATTGGCCCGTCCAAGTCTTCGACTTTTTAGAAATTACATGTCGCATATGAATTTTGAATATAAATAAATGAAAACAAAATAAAAATTGCTATAATATTTTGTATTTTTATACCTATAATAATGTAAAAAGTTTTTAGCGTAAAATGATCGCCATGTTGTGACGTCAGCGTCATTACAATTATCCCTGTGAAAATGTCACTATACAGTGGCCCATGCATATTTTCCTCATAAATTCGCGATTGGCTTTACACATACTCTAACATACACATATTTAATATATCCGAGTAATTTTTTATTAAGATCAAAAGAAAATTTACTTATTAAATAAAATTATAATATAATTTATGTTTTAATTATTGTAATCTCAATACTTGTCATTGTTGCAATCATTTAGTAATTAGGTATGTAAATGTTGGATTACTTTTTATTATGAACTATATGCTTTGATCATTGTAATCAATACTGCCATTGTTGTATTTAATTATAAGCACAAAATAGTTTAAATACTAGTTTAATTATAATAATGGCACTTGGTGAGTAAACCTTTAATATTATATTAAAGAAAGTCTTAGTCACAATAATTAAAGCTATTTATTGACCTGATTATGAAAAAGAGCAAATATTATTAATTTTACTTACCTGATTTATATATAATGTACTTTGGAAGTTTTTCATAAATTATCATTTAACACTACTCCTATACCCATTCATGTAAGTAAAATATATATCAAATAAAATATATCATCACGGCTTATTACCCATTGCTGAGTGTGCCAATCTGCTTTGTACACAGATATCGGTAAAGATGACATATTTGCACCGTGCGGGCGTTTATTCATGTAAGTAAATCAAACAAATATATTTTGAAATGGTATAATAACTATCTCGTTTATTTATTACCATTAGCTCGAAAGATTTTTGATCACAAACTTTAATAATTATGTTAGGCGTTATTAAACATAATTTCAAGAAAACAAAAAATACGGAATTACTATTTTTAAATTCTTCATAACATATAAGAAATTCAAAAAAAGTTGGACGGGTCCATTTTCCAATGACGCTGTTAATTGGTATATATCGTCTCAAATAATTTTTTTTGTCGTTATTGTTCCAGTTTGAAACCATACCCAAATATTCGATTGAATTTTTATACTATGAGCAATAATAATAACATAAATGTGTTATAATTCGTGTATCTGCTCTGTCAGACAAATAGTACATACACGCTAGAGCGCGGCGCGCGATTTCGAGCGTCCACTGAATATTGTTGTTATTTTTGAACCGCTGCATATTTTGATCTGAAACTATCCAGAAAACTTCTTCAAGTATTGGACTACACTGTGGAATAGAGAAAAATGCAAATATCAAAAACATATAACACAACTTTTTAATCCGAAAAAAGAATCTCACAAATTCGTTGGTATTTTTTTAAAAATTCGCCATTTTGTTTCTAATTGATATTAAGAGCTCGGATAAAGGTTAGTATTTCAAGACTCACTTATTCTTAATTGTGTTAAAATTTCAAATCGATATATGTAAAATTAGCTAAGATATGGCGAGGTAAAGTGTAATTTCCGTTTGAACAGCGCACCGAAAAAAAATGCATTTTTATGGTTTTTATATGTGTCGGCATTGTCCAAACTTCGGTCAAAATCAACTGTAGATGCAATTTCGCATCTACTATCGATTGCAATTGGTTTGAACCGGTTACCTCAACTTCATCGCTTTTTTCATTTCTAGAGCAGTTTTCGGGTATGAGCTGCAGGCCTATACGGGGAGCATCCACTGCCCTTTTCAGGGCAAGATGCTGAGTGTGCATGATGCATTCTCTCCAACCCATAAAAAAGGCAGTTAAGTAACATATATAGATACCACTGTGATTCTTGCGCTCGGGCCTGAAAAGATCAACCAAAATTTATATCGTAAACGATAAATTCTTTCAATATTCAACAAATGCATTCAATTAATACTGCAATAAATATTTCCGGTTAATTATAAGCCCAAACCCATAAAATTTCGGTCGGTTTAAGTTTTCATCAAATAAATTGTAAAACTTACGCAAATGTGAGAAATTTATACAAATTTCTTTCGAATAGTTTAAAACGTAGATTTCAAACTAACAAAATATTGGGATACATCGCCTTTATTACTAATACCAAATATAATTCTATTAGATATTGTATCCCCAAGCCTAAGCCTTCCAAATTTTTGTATTTTGTCCAATAATGCCATGCAAGGAAGGTTTTACTGTACGTACTAGATTTTTACGAAATTGTTTTTCATTGTGCCCAAAAGTAAAGAGTCTCGCTACAAGCTAACGGCCTGATTCTCGTGATACTTGTATTGAAGATAATACTGTCTCTTATACAACATTGAAAACAATGTTGTTTAAGATATTGTTTGTCATTCGTATTCCCGTGACTCCCTTGTAAACGATCTGTGTACAACTTATTGTATTGTATAGTATTTAAAATTTAAATTACCATATTTCTGACATATATCAACTAAACAATATTGTTTTGTGGTAACGCTATATAATGCCTTCGGAAAGTTCAAAGAAGAAAAGAGTATCAAGGACACAGCAACAAATATACGTAATTTTTTTAAATATGAGTCAGTTATGGCATGAAATGGTTACAAAATTAAATTCTTGTGGTAACGGTCCAATTCGAGATGTAGATAGTTGGAAAAAGGTATATAAATAACAGTAAATACATTATTATTAATATTATTATACGTTCAAATTTAATTAGACATTTGTGGGATGGAAATCTCAAGTGAAGAAACGAGCACGAGCGAAAAAGAATTACCAGATATAGAAAAACACTTATTAAATACAATAGCGAAGTTTGTGATTGACGGAATGCAGTGTATTCAGTTAGGTTTAAAACAACCCGAACCCGAAAGTAAGAAACCAGAAAGTAATATGACATTGGAGATAAGTGAAATTGAATAGAATTTAAATTCAAATAATACTCCTAGCTAACAGCATACTATAAGTAAACAAAACGAAGAAAGTGAACAAGAGAAACAGGACTGTGAAAAACAAGGAACACCAGTACCAGAAAAGAAACGAAGTTCTTTTCATAATAAATTATTTTACGTAATTATTTTTTTAGTAGATACTTAAAGGAAGAAAAATGAGTTGATAGAAACGTACGAAAAAACTAAAAATTAATATAATAATGGCCTAAATATTATTGCCGAATCCGAAAGTAAGAAACCAGAAAGTAATATGACATTGGAGATAAGTGAAATTGAATAGAATTTAAATTCAAATAATACTCCTAGCTAACAGCATACTATAAGTAAACAAAACGAAGAAAGTGAACAAGAGAAACAGGACTGTGAAAAACAAGGAACACCAGTACCAGAAAAGAAACGAAGTTCTTTTCATAATAAATTATTTTACGTAATTATTTTTTTAGTAGATACTTAAAGGAAGAAAAATGAGTTGATAGAAACGTACGAAAAAACTAAAAATT
Source organism: Harpalus rubripes (assembly GCA_963082715.1). Taxonomy (NCBI): domain Eukaryota; kingdom Metazoa; phylum Arthropoda; class Insecta; order Coleoptera; family Carabidae; genus Harpalus; species Harpalus rubripes. The sequence continues at coordinate 44,494,130 of OY720455.1, read as the reverse complement.
AATATAATAATGGCCTAAATATTATTGCCGAATCTTTAAATGGCATTGCAAATGCTATTAATCGTATGTGCGACATATTGGAAAACAAACTGGGTTAAATATATATATATATATATATATATATATATATATATATATATATATATATATATATATATATATCTTTTATTATAAATTAATCTAATGAAATAAACAACTGCGGTGAACATTGAAAACTCAAAGTTTGTGTTGGTGAATACTAAAGTTCTAATATTGAACACAAACTAGGGTTAATGAAAGCATTATCCTTTTGTTGCCAACTTCACTTGCATATTTATGCCATTGCAATATGCATGAAGCTAATGAAGCTATTGTACGATAGTTGAATGTTCCTATGGAATTTACAATAAACAATTTAATGAGAAACAAGTAGTGAATTAAATAGTCTATGTGTGGAATAATTAAGTTCTAGTTAAAGTATTTTATTATTAGCAAATAATCAGTCTAATTCTGTATCATTTCTTGCTACTACTGCTTGCTTACTAGCAAGCTTGCTAACTTAAAATACATAGCAACTTGTTATGTTTCTTTTCGATGTTTCGTATTCTGTAACTACAGTTTATTAGAATTTAATTTCTCAACTATTTCCGTTGTTGTGATTGTGGTTTTGGAGCACTTTTGAGGTTAATAGTAATCTGTCAAACACTTCTGTCAAAATATAAGGTAAGTAAATAAACATTGTATTTATGTTATTTACCAAAAATAATGTTTATTTTTGTGTATTTAGTCATAAAATGTTTGTGATACAAATGTCGAATATTTTTTTTTATATTTGTGAAACAAACTAAATTATTAGTCACGAAAGATGACTATTCAAGGTCATTTGTGAGCCTTCATTGCATTTCGTATGCATAGGCGTGCAACATGAAATATTTATGGACACATTTTTACTGAAAAAAGAGTAATTCAATTGAAAATTGTTTCTTTTTAAATAATAACTTTTATTACTAATATCTGCGAAAAAAGCAGATTGGCACACTCAGCAATGGGTAATATGCCGTGATCATATATTTATTTTATTTATTTGAAAGATTTATGTTCTTCACTTATGTTTTTGCAAAATACAAAAACATAGACTTAATTTATAAACCAAGGAATAATAATTTGATATAAATGTCGACGCTTTGGGAAATATTATCACAAAGGGCAATATAGTAGATAATTAGGTATTTGTAATTCTACGACATATGTCATTATTATTTGTAGTGTGTTAGAAAGTAATGCCACTATTTACGTAAATCTATCACACCACATAAATTAAATAGACATAGAACAAATAATCTTTCTCTTTTTCATACGAAATGTTGCTAAGATATTGCTATAAAGTGATATGTATTCTTTCTTCGAACAAATGACCTTGAATAGTCATCTTTCGTGAATAATAGTATGTGTTTTCCTTAATTACTTTAATTTTAAATATATAACTAAATGAAGACAGCTCACATATTAAATATTTAGGCACCTAATCTGTTTGGATACATTCTGAGCTTAATGTTTTTACATTTTTTAGACTGAATAGTATCCTCCGTAAATGGAAAAAGATCGAGAAAAGCTTCAGCTGAACAATACGCACCTATTGTTAATTTCCTGTCCGGTAATAGGGTTGTACTTATATGTGGTGTCACACCCACCATCCGATGCGAATGCTCAGAATCGTTTGAGGCAAGAACTTGCTATACTGTGAAATTCAATAAAAGGAGGTGTAATGAAAACTGTAGATAAGTAGAAGAAGGTAATTAAATTGGATGTAACAAAATAGAACAAGCCCAATTTTGTTATATATAAATGTATTTGAACTAATCACTATTCCTAGTGTTATTCTGAATGGAAGAGTAAAGTACGTGCTAGGGCAAGATTACGCCAACTTAATCAAACTGCGACAGCGAATTTAACTGATAAAAAAGTGAAACCACTAAATGATGTGGAAGAAACATTGATGAGTTTATTGGGGTAGGCTTCAGTAACATATAACAAAGAAATACCAGAAACTGCTTTAGAAGAAGCCATTGAAAATATTCCGATTATCATTGAAGAAGTCGAGTCTTTCGAAAACTCTTGTGCTGGACACTCTCAGATGTACTGCATATACAAACACAAACTCCGAAAGCAAAATCGAGACGAAAATCAAATAATTGAACCACATTTTACTCTCTCTACAAATAATACCAATAAAAGAAAGAGAACTGGTGAGTTTTGTGTTACATGACAAGATTATAATACATATGTATACAATCTATTATATATTTATAAATAAAATGAATTTTTATGAATCACGAGAATCAATGTTGCTCCAATCTGCAAAAATTTATGCAGATACAACAAATAAATTAGGTAGTACTCTAGAAAAGATAAGTTCAGAATTGACGGAGAGCATTAAAGCTTATACGGAATCAAACAATTGATTGCTGCAGCGAATCTGCAGATTGCAGAAGCAAAAAAGTAAAATATAAAAAGTAATGATACGATTAAATAATCTTATTTACATAACTTTAATTTTCATAAATTAATTTTTAAATAGAATAATAAAGTAATTTAAAATGAAAATTGTTCTTGAATTCAAGCATTTCGAACAACTATATCAGCTGCTCGAATATTTACAGGTAAGTTTTGAAAGTTATCATTATTTAGAATATTTTTATTATCATTCATATTATTATCGTCTTCGGGATATAAGATATTCATCTCAACACACATGTTATGCAAAATGGCATAGAAGTAAATAATATAACCAGCTTAAGTTGGTAAATAATGTAAAGTGCGATGTTTCAGCAAGCACCTGAATCTTCCTTTTAATACACCTATACAGCGCTCTACGCAATTTCACGTTCGAATATGCGTTTTGTTGTATAGGTTTTCTGGTGTGTTTGGTAGTGCGTTTAATACTGGTGTTAGAAGCCAAGGTTGTTGAGAATAGTCCGAACCACCGAGAAACCCGGTATTTCTCTCTCCATTTAAATATCGCGTCATCAAATTTTGGCGTACATTTGATATAGCAGCGTCATGTATTGCACCTTGATATCTAGCATTTAAGTTCAATATACTTAAGTTTGAGTCGCAAATTATTTGTACATGAATACTATGGAATTCTCGCCTATTTAAAAATAAAATTGCCGGTTCAATATCTTCTTTAAATTATTTAAACATGAAAACCCTACTTTAATTTCCGGTATTGTCGCAGCTGTTTTTGAATATTTCAGTAAATAATAGTTGACAATCGCAGAAAACATATTTTTTAAAATTCTGCTAACACCTGGTTGGCTTACAGTAAAATTGTAATTCCGACCTACACACGTTTGATAACGTCCATTAGCATAGAAATGTAAACTAAAAGTTGTATATGAAGAGGTATTTTTGTAGCCCTGCGAGATGCAGGTACAACAGGTGTAATATCTCAAATCAATCTCAAAGTTAATTCTCTTCTTAATCGAAACAACTTTAAAAATACCATTTCTTCCATTTCGAATGGATTGCTGTTGTGTCTTAAAATTCTAATATGTACTCTCATATCTTGTCTATAACAAATTTTGATAATTATTATAAAATTAACATATAGAAGTACCTTCTCTGTAGCTCATAAAACTCTTCGAAAAATAAAAATTCGAATTGTCTTCCTGCCATTTGAAAATAATTTGGTATTTGAACACATAAATAAACGTCAAAAACTTCTTAGCAAGTACTAAATTGATATTGCTTTGTAGCAATTGCTATTTTCTTTACAGGCAAGAACCCTGTTAAGTTTTTATGAAGAATTCATGTTACAGAATTAAAAATCTTTGCACACTGCTATGAAGCAATTGCTAGAAATAACAATTTACGTTACAGAATTGGACTGAGTAATAGATCTCAGTATACAATAAATTATTATATGATTTATTTCAAGTATATTGCTTTGATGGTATTATGAAATATGTATGGCGTATTATTATCCATGGATATTCAGGCGGGAATAAATAAAATGGGCACTCTGTTTAAATGGAATTGCGAAAACACTATTTTATTATACATTATTTAAATACATACTTATATGAATGTAAAATTTGCGTATATACCATGAAAATTTGTATTGTGTTTTGGTAATATTAAATAAACGCTGTTACCGACGTATGGATTTCTGTGATTTGCGTTATGAAAATATTAAAATACAGGCTGTTATTTAAGTAAGTGTAAAACACCTACCCGATGGTAGAACTAACCCCATAGATAGTAAATCTGGAAATAATTTTTGCTTCAGGTACTTTCTATGAAAACTGGAAGCCCTTAAAACTGTTCAATTACGTAACAGTATCAAATTTTGTTAGAAAATAAAAACAATGTAATTATAAGATTGGGATATTCCCACAAGATTTGTTTAGTCTTTTACAGGTAGATTCATCAAAAGAATTAAATTCGGAGTTAATCCATTTTTATTCCGGACTAAAAATTGTGGTATTAGAGCTATTCACAAAACAGAATAAAATTGGAGTTAAATAATAATAATATAATAATATAATTCTTTATTGTATTTAACTTTCTATAAAGTATTACAATTGATATTTATGAGGGTGAATTAGTTTTACCTTACATTATTGTTTGTAACATTAAATTTGAAGTTAGCGCTAATTCTTCAAACGTCAAATTAGTTTAAATTTTGCGAGTTTAATTCTTGTCGCCACAATAGTACTGATTAATTTATTAGTTAATTCATTTTTTATTCAAAGTTATTTACAGTAATACACATCTAGCTAATTCAGGCGCTCCCTGAAAACTATTGGCCCAATTCGTCTATGTTCATTTTGCATATACACATCCTCGCCGTCTTATGAAATTGCAAAATACGAAATATATTAAACTAAAATAAATTTAAAATGATGATTTACTGCACTATATTAAAGTAGAGGTTATGTATGAAATGTAACAATATATCTTTATTGACGACTAAGAAATAATATGTATATTATTATGAACAAGTACCTATCAATATAATTAGTATAAAATAGAAAATACGATCAAATTTCTTTCAAAAATCGCGTAACATTTAAGTGAAAATCACACAATAGCCACGGTCCCATGAGATGATTCTCCGTTCAGTAAACGTGGAATAAAGTTATTTTTAAAAAATCTGATGTGGCCAGCACACTACCTTCCGTCAGTTATATGAGGTATTTACGAAAAATCTACCGGTAAACAGCTTTAATCATATATATATATATATATATATATATATATATATATATATATATATATATATATATATATATATATATATATATATATATACCGACACATAAGACTTCTCCTCCACGTTTTTTGCCAAAAAAATATTAAATCGTACCTACTAATTACAACATTAAAATTTAAAAATTATAATAAATAATAAATAATAATAATAATAATAATAATAATAATAAAGCAAATAATAAAATATTTTTTAAATAAATAAATCTTGTTACGTACAATGTATCCACTTTATTAAATTAAATATTAATAAAAGATAAAAACATATTAATAATAAAAATTATTTTGAAAAGAAAAAATTAAAAAATAAATATTGCTGTCGGTTGGTTTCGAACCCGACTCTCTAAATTGTGAAGCGCGCACGTTACCCCTACTCTATCAGAGCTGTTGCTTAGATACTATTATTTTCAAGATATGAATAACATTCATGGTACTTCTACAATTTTTCTTAATTTATTCTAATATTACACTTGTAAATTGACTGATTTGAATTGAAATCCATAGAAATAGTATCCCCGGATAAGCATGCAAAATTTCATCTTAATATCTTGCACTGGGGAGATACTATTCACAATTAACTAATTTTACATGTTAATCGCCCATGTGTCGGTCGGCCTAAGACACCCGGTATATATATATGCCTTGCACCGAGTAAGACGTGTCTGTTGTCGCTCCGCTGTGTATTTTTAGTGCAGAGTATTTTTGTGTTACTTTTGAGTGCGAAAATGAGTTCTACTAGGAATCTCACAAATATAGTCGAGCAGACCATCAGCTCTCTTTTGGCCAACGACAACTGCGTCGACAAGTTAATGGACAAACTTGTAGTGAAATTCAACAGTAGACTGGACGAGCAGAAAGCAGTTTACGAAGGTATTATTGCTGAAATGAGCACGGAAATCAAACTCCTTGAGGACCGATTAGACCAGCAGGGGCAGTACTCCCGAAGGAACTGCATTCGGGTGTTCGGTGTTCCTGAAGCGGCCAACGAGAAAAGAGAGGAAGTTATTTGCAATGTGTTCGAAGACAAACTGAATGTAAGTGTATCTACAGACATGATAGACCGGTGTCACAGAACCGGTAGAAAACAACCAAGTTCAAATAATTCTAGTGCCAGTGCAAACTCTAAATCGCGTCCACGCCCTATAATTATAAAATTTACATCCTACAAGCACCGGTCTCTAGTTCTCCAGAACCGCAAGTACCTACGTGGAACCAACATCAGCATCAAAGAGGACTTAACTAAAAGTAGGCTGGAACTATTACAATTAGCCTCTAAAAAGTTCGGGTTTAAAAATGTGTGGTCCAAAGACGGTATAATTTTCTCGAATTTCGGCGGTACAATTAAAAAAGTGACCCATCTTGATTTGCTAGCTGTCAATTAGCATTACTGTTTGTAATTTGGAGCGTCAATTTATTTGTTTTACATTTAATTTAGTAGTATTACTTCTTTTTTTTATTTGTTTTGTTATAAATTTATATTTTTATATTTTGTATTCCCAGCTGTTTAATCTCAACTCTTTTAATACATCTTTTTGCAAGTCAATTCGCATCTATAATTTTTTACTTTAAACACACGGGGTCAACAAACTGTAATTACTATTTGTCTCTTATAGGAAGGATACAGACTTGGATAGGTGTGGCAAAAAACGTGGAGGAGGAGTCTTATGTGCCGTTAACAACAAATACAAATCCGTTCCTGTTACTATTGGTATACATCCATCTTCTCTTTCCGATCTTGTGTGTGTTAAGGTGTGGCTTACTTCTACTATCTCTGTCTATATTATTGTTGTCTATATACCTTCGCCTATCTCTCTTGTTCAGCAAAATTACATTTTTGATTGCATTGAAACATTTTTAACTGTATCAAACTGTAATTTCGCAATTGTCGGTGATTTTAACATAACTAAATTAATCAACAGTGACAATTTAAATGTTGATAAACTTGTTTCTAATTTTGAAAATTTTGTTTCATTTTTAAACGCAACGCAGTATAATAATGTAGTAAATTTTTACAGTAGAATATTGGATGTTGTTGTAGCAAATTTACCATGCACTGTTACCGAAGATATGGAACCGATTATCCATGAGGATACACACCATCCGGCTCTGTCAATTTTACTAGCACTAAATTCGTCCTTTAAAACTGCAAATTGTTCTTTTAACACTAATTCTCCTACATATAATTTTTCTGCGGCAAACTATGATCTACTATATAGTCTACTGTCACAGGTTGACTGGAATGAGCTTACGCAATATGCAGATGTTGACTTCGCCTTCAATAGATTTTATCAAATAATTTATGATATTTGGGATAAATGTATTCCGGTTTATAAAAAACGTCCTTCGTCCAAGTATCCACCATGGTTTAAGTCATACATAATTGACCAAATTCAACAAAAAAACAAATGTCACAAGCTTTATAAATTATATAACAATGAACATCACTTGTCAGAATTCAAACGTTTGCGTGATTCTATTAAAAAGAATATTAAATTTGAACACAATAAATATTTGCAAAATATCGAAAACTCTATATCTGCAGATCCTAATAAGTTTTGGTCATATGTTAATAACAAAAAACGCAGATCGCGCATTCCAGGTTACATGCAACTTCAAAATCAGAAATTTGAGAACACTCCTAGTATAGTACAAGGTTTTGCCGATTATTTTTCAAGTGTGTATACTGAATCAAATGTTTGTGATTTTGACTTTGCTTGTCCTGCTAACAATTGTGTCAGTAATACTACCAACATTGTGTCTCTAATGATGATATTATAACTGCAATTAAGTGCTTAAAAATACCCGAAATCCTGGACCCGACAATCTCCCATCGCATATTATAAAAGCTTGTGCCCATATCTTGCTTGAACCCTTAAAATACCTTTTTAATTTATCCATTAAAAATAACGTTTTCCCTACTATTCTTAAGTCATCGTACATTTGTCCCATTTTTAAATCTGGCAACGCAGCTGATATTTCTAACTATCGCCCAATTGCAATTCTTTCAAACATCTCTAAAATTTACGAATCAATTCTTTATAAACAAATATATAGTAGTGTCCAAAATCTTATTTCAGTTCGACAACATGGTTTTGTGAAGGGTAAATCTACAAAAACAAATCTAATAAATTTTACTGAATATACTCTTAATTCACCACATGATAATGCCCAAGTCGACGTTATCTACACTGACTTTCGAAAAGCTTTTGATACTGTTGATCACTGTGTTCTTCTTCAAAAGCTTCAAACCAATTTCAGTTTTTCTCCTAATCTAATTTATCTTCTTCAATCGTATCTACACGGTAGAAATTTGTTTGTGCGCCTTAATAACTTTAACTCTTCTCCCTTTATTGCCACTTCTGGGGTCCCTCAAGGCTCAAATCTCGGTCCTTTGTTGTTCATATTGTTTATAAACGATATTGTTGATGCTGTCAAAAATTCTGAAGTACTAGTTTATGCTGATGATCTTAAAAATTTTAAAACTATCAATTTTTTAAATTATTGTCGTCTTTTGCAAAATGATATAGAGAATGTATTGGCTTGGTCTCAAAAATCTAAACTGTTTTTCAATTTCAGCAAATGCAAAATAATGAGCTATCTAGTAAAAAAATTTGTCTATACTTATCCTTATGTTATGGAAAATTCCTATCTTGATCGGGTTACACAGTTTACTAACCTTGGCGTAATTTTTGATAGTAAGCTTCATTTCAACTTGCATTATGATCACATAAAAAAGTCGTCATTAAAAATATTAGGTTTCATCATTCGTTCTTGCAAATCATTTCATAATTTGTCTACTATACATCGACTATATTATTCGTTAGTAAGATCAAAACTGGAATACTGTCTCCATATATGGAACCCCATTTACAACAAACATGTCAGTCAACTGGAATCTGTTCAGAAACGATTCGTTAAATATTGTTTTTATAAATAATATAAGCACTATCCCAGTTTTGATATTACATATAACGAACTTTTATCTGACGCCAATATTATTTCTCTGTACAGTCGCCGAAAAACACAGTCTTTTTTATTTCTGTACAAAATCATTAACAATGTTATTAATGACAGTTGTATCTTAGGCGATCTTGCGCTAAACATTCCTCGTATATCAGCGAGAAACAAATCAACTTTCAATTGTAGTAGTTAGGACAAATTATGAAATGAAATCTCCAATCTGGCAAATGTGCAATATTTTTAATGAAATCCCTTGTAAGATAGATGTATTCGCTGATTCATTCAATGTATTCAAAGGAGAATTGATAAATTACTTTAATTCTATAGATATCTAACTTTTAATTATTATTTTTTACTATTATAACAGTTAAAATTTCAATTTTCTTCTTAGTCATTTTTATTATTTACAATGTGTGTACTTTTTGCAGGGCTTTTATATACTTAATTATTTGTATAATCATCCTGTAATTGGAACTTTTAAGTTCTGTTGGATTGTTTAAATAAATAAATAAAAATAAATAAATCAGTTTATAGCTACCTGAATCGATATTATAAGAACTCAAGTTGTAAACAAGGTAGATCCATAACCTACGAAAAAAATTGGAAATTTGAAACAGGTTAGAAATTTAACGTAGTTAACAAAATGAGCAGAGTCCTACTATGAAAACATTTCCACTTTTACCGCGCACGCTTCGCTTTGCATCACTACCTTTTTTTGAGTTTAGATTCTTCATGAATCCAGTAGATGGATTTGGTAGATATTGAACAATTTTCGAACAAGGTAACTTTTTACCACTCGTGTTTTCGAACACAGTCGGTAGATGCGGTATCTGCCGGTAGAATTTTCGTAAATGCGTATGTATTTTCTATAAAATCCATACATAAAGTTCCTTGCAAAAGATTCTAAATTTCTTGTATGTACATTACCTTTCGACAGTTGTATGTATTTTATACAAATTTCATACAGAAAATTTCGAGAAAAAAGATCCTAACACAAATATACTACGAGTATGTCATTGCACTTGACACTGACATCTTTCAATCAGAATTTTCTTAATATAGTAGCTGTTTCTAGCATAGCTGGCTAATTTATGAAATTTAATTTCTTTATAATTTTTTTAACTCTACATCCATTTAATATGAAGTATAAAATGCAATCAAATCGTATAGAGAATACAATGTTCTTTAATATTTATAATAATATTAAATGTGAAAAAGTTATATTTGACATCGTTTTTTCAACAAAAACTGTTAAAATCTGCAAATGAGGGTACTTCCGGTTGACCAATTATAACCAAAATCTAATCAGCTCTTTATGTGGATGCAACGAAGAGGAATACGAAAGAATTATAATTTTGTCACACACACACACACACACACACACACACACACACACAAACACACACACACATACACACACACACACACACACACACACACACACACACACACACACACACACACACACACACACACACACACACACACACACATACAGACATAATCGTAAAAATAGTAAAATTGTATTCGAGGGACCCTAAAACGTGCTTATTCATCAAAAACTCACCACCGAATTTTTTGACCAAAGACAATACCTTCCTTACCTAAAGGTGACGGAAGGTAAAAATAAATACAGTTTGTTGCTTTTTTACATATTTATCACTTCAGAATATATTTTATTCTACCTGTATAGTAGAAATATGTTCGGAATTAAATTTTATATTTAATCCTGTTCGTGAATTAGAACCGAAAGTAATTTGACAGTTCATGGAACTAAAAATAGGACTAAAACTAGAACTAGCGCTAATTCGAATTGGCTGCTAATTCTTTTCGTGAATTGGGAAAGGAGTTAAAAATGAAACTAAAAGTAAATTACGAGTAGCAGCTAATTCTTTTGATGAATCGGCCAATTTGATTTTAAAAGATTTTATATAATTTTTTTGAAATAATTCCCCGAATACTTCGAACGCATATAATAATTTTTCTTCAATTTTCTTTTATAATTAATAATGAATTTTAATGCTTCTGTAGGTTTTAATTTTATGTGAGATATTAAATAGTTATTTTAGAAGTTTTACTTTTGTGGAACACAAAAATCTGTTAAAGTCAACATGTATTTATTAATGTTTGTTTTGTTAAATTAATCATTAATCTTTCCAGCAGTACTTTTTTGATAAGAATTGTTAAGTGCTCCTCCTTATCTTGTTCTTTTTGGAAGTAACGAGCGTACGCTATGGTCCTTACAAAGAGCAATAAGAAACATTAAGGAATAAATCTTGAGTCAGAAAATAGAACCAATTACGACGTATAGTTGAAGGAATATTTCATTCGTCTGAAATGCTATTAATTTATATGTTAAGTAAATGTACTGTGTCTTCAAATTGCCTGTTCTTTGTCCCACACAGAGAAAATATTGAAACAAAATAATAGGGTTTGCTCTAGCGTAACAAGATCAGAGGATCTCGTATAGTACATTAAACGATTACAAAAATAAAATATTATTCAAATTTATAATAATTCCTTAAATGGATTATTCTTTATAGTCTTGAAAGTATGAAACACTCATATAAATATATAAATATAAAACCGACGTTTCAATATACACTTCAGCTGGATCTACAAGCATTCAAAAACAATTTAATAAATAACGTATATCCCGCAAGTTTTGGCACAAATTTTAATATTTTTTGCATTTACTTAATATTTGTAATACTTGTAAGATTCACTTTTTTACTGCGTGCCTGTGATTTAGAAGCGCCGACATAAGGAATAAAATACTTGAACATTCGTCAATCTTAGGCGACCGACATTAGCTGCTTGCAGTAATTATCGGTGACTCGCTGTAATTCTAATTATTATACAGGTATAGTGTGATGTAAATCACCAGATGCTTGATTGATATGTTATACACTGCTTGTGTATTTGATATGCATGGTATATGTGAAATATACATTCGTATTATTTGTTTGTGGCCGCAAACACATATAGTAGTTTCCTAGTCATCCGAAGAGCTTTCTGGGACAATTCTCGGTCCATAGAGCCATGTGCTCTGAGGTATTAGAAACACAAATTGAGAGGCTGAGATACACGAGAACGTCCGGGACGTAAAGGATAAACCTGGAGTTCATCATGTTAGATCTGGGATTTACACACGTGTGATCGTAAGCTAAACTCTCATAATGGGTCTGGGACCCATTGACCTCTGGGAGGTCGAGTTCTGGGAACTCAACATGTCTAGGACATGTTTATGTACCTACGGTACCGCTAGTGGCTCAGAAATGACTATTCACGAAAGCTTTACTCCAGCAATTCGTCCCTGCACTGGGTGCATACCTTTGCAATAGGGGTACCGAAATTCACGAGGTGTTAGGCCGCATTTAATATGCGGAGCACCTGCCCAAGTCTGGAACTTGAGAGCAACCTTATTCCTTTCCCCCCTCCTGTCTATCTTATTAGGTGATAATGCACGCCTGTGATAATTCTTGTGAATTGGAATGACAATGTGTATTTGTCAAAAAGGGATATTCATTGTATATAATAGGTTAATGCATGTGTAATTGCCCATATATTCTAGTTAAATAATAAATGGAAAAAAAATATTAAAACTATATCTTTATACTTAATAAATAACTGTTTCATAAGCAACAAAATTATGAACTTAAATTAAATAAAGATGGACTTATTCTTCCACAAAGCGCAACTTTCTATAGGCACTTAGCACTGGGGACTTCACACTGCAATTAAAGGAAATGATGGTTTTTATACTGACAATATTGTAGAGGTCCCTAGTAATGCCAGAATAAACCAAAAACCTAATTGGCTGATACAAGGTACATCCCAAAAGTAACGAGAGTAATTTTTTTGCAGCTAGGGGCTCTCTTGTGCCAGCTAATTGGAAGGATTGGGGGGGGGGGGGATCTCAGATAACGGTTCCAACTCTTTCAATTGTATGCAAACCCTTAAAAGCTGGCATACGGCTTGCCCTAGAATATGCTTGTTCCCGCAGTAAAGTATCATTTTCGGGTCTTGTTACGTAAATTACTACTTTTTCTACATCATGTAATTAATATTTGACATTCACATTGGCAATATTGTTCAAAAAGCATACAAAATGTTAGGTTTCTTAATTCGAGCAAGCTCTAATTTTAAACGTCCCTCCACTTTAATTAAATTATATAATTCTCTCGTTAGGAGTCAATTGGAGTTTGCATCTGTATATTGGAACCCACGCTATGCTGTTTACATAAATCGCATTGAATCTGTTCAACGAAAATTCTTAAAATTTGTTAGTCGGAAGTTTCCAACATACAGGCCTAAACTACTATCGTTAGAAAACAGAAGAAAATTAAGTGACCTCACATTTTTACATAAACTTTTTAATAACACCGTCGATTCACCAATTTTACTATCGTCTTTTTGCCTTAGAGTACCTAATTACGTTACTAGAACCAATAGCTTTTTTACTTTTTTACTTACTGTCATTATCGCACAAATTCTATCCTAAATTCTCCTGTTATAAGATTGTCACACTTGTACAACGGCAACAATATGCCAGATCTGTTCTGTACTAGTTTGCCGCAGTTTAAGCGCTTTCTTATATTTTCTTAACTTAAAATGTTTGTATTTACTATCACTATACTATTTATTTTCTACAAAAATCTTATAATCACGGTACTGTTACTGTTTATTGCCTATATTTGATTTTTTTCTGTATTTTTTCTTTGTATATAATGCTAGAGCTTCTTTATTATTGGGATTTATTCCAGTTAAGAAGCCAAACTTCAAATAAATAAATAAATAAATAAATGTATGTAAAACTGAATGTTTAAATTTAGACAAATGTATTTGTGTGTACACGTATTTAAATGTATGAATCTGTATGAAATTGATAATGCTCATGTTATACCTTTTAACAATCCTAGGATTGTTCGTTCTCATAAGCTTCTCCCGCCTTACGCAGGGTCGGCATTCTCATCTCTCAGCTTGCTCCTCCATTCATTCCGGTCCAAACCATCCCCTGGACTCCATCCTCTCTCCCGCAAGTTCTCCGTCGCCTTGTCCCTCCATCTAAGCTTAGGCCGTCCTCTCTTTCTTTCCCCCTCCAGCACTGAGTGCTCCATTCGCTTTTGAACGTAGTCCTCGCCCCTCCGCCGACGTGACCAAACCACTTCTGCAATTTTTTCCCATCGGTCCCACTTTAACTGTCCCTCTGATGGACTCATTCCTTGTTTTATCCTTGCTAGGATTGTTATGATTATCATAACTGCCGCAGATGTCGGTTTTGAGATATCTAAGCAGGGCCGTAACTAGAATTATTTTCTGGGTGGGCCGAAGGTGGGCCAATGAATAATCTAAGTAAGCCATACTTATATTATAAGAACAGTATTACAAAAAAAAAACAAATTACATTTTACCCCATAGTATATGGATTGTAGATAGTAGTATAGAAACGTTAAAACTAAATAAACAAAAATTTCAAATACTTCTTAGTAGTAACTTTTAAGAAGACCTAAAATTTTAAAGTAGAAATTGCACTGAAGTTTAGAATTGTTAAAGCAATACTACTAATTTAAAGTTCCTGGAAAATATAATTCATAAATATATTATAAAATCTAGTAGGGCCATTATTGTTTATATTTCAGTTTTATATTAATTCGTTCTTGCCCAGAGCAAAAATCAATTTTTTAAATTATTTTATTTTATTTCAATGTTGATAAATGTAATAAGGAATCATCAATTTACTATATCCATATAAATTTTGTTGTAAACGATAGTAAACTTAGTTTAATTTTTTTAAAACGAAATATTACAATGTGGGGCTCATAAGTTAATAATTTCAGATTTGTGAATTCATCAGAAATAGTTGATTTTATATCTGTTATTAGTTCAGATACTTTTCTTACAATTCCATATTACAAAAATCTGGCGTGGCCAGTATGGTATTACCCGCGAAATTAATTAGTTACATATTAATCAACATTAATCTTAATTCTGTAAGAAATTTGTCAAATCTTAGCAACGGTGTTGAATTTTCTAATCAATGTCAATAGAAACAAATATAACGTGTCATGTTTTATGTAGTGTTGGCAATTCTTATTGGTTACTTGCTATAGCAGTGTGGCTAAGAAATATAAACATTCCTACAAAATTGGGGCGATTGCTTAAAAAATATAGTTATGTATTTAAATTTTTTCTCCACGGACAGACATACTACCCATATTATTTCCTGGGAGTAAGCTCACATACAATTTAAAATGTTTATTCTGTAATATGTACATTTTACATCCACACAAATTGTATATAGTGTTACACGCTCTATAATTATTATTATCATTTCTATAAATACACGTAATATCTTTACAAAATTTGGGTGGGCCAGCAAGTGGGCTACCATATCAATGAGGTGCGCCACCATATCAATGAGGTGGGCCGTGGTCCATCTGGGCCCCCCGTAGTTACGTCCCTGTATCTAAGGCTTGTTATGATTCAAAACTTCCATGGTTTGTGCAATAGTTTATCAGAAAATTTAATATATATATATATATATATATATATATATATATATATATATATATATATTTAAACTTTTGTTAATGCTACTTTCAGAATACTATGATAAACAGTAAAATTATTTCGACATTTGTCAATATAACAAATAACGCAATTATGTGTATGTATTATTCCTCGTTTATTATTTTAAAATTAAATAACCCGTAACTCTACATTAACATTATCTGTAAGTATTAATCAAAAGCATTATACTTTCATTTCATTTTGTAGACTGTTGTTGCCATGTCAGTATGGTAATAATATATTACCGTATAGATTCAGTTATTACCTAGTTACCAGTCTACTTTTGTAAATGTAAACATAGGCTTAATGTCTTGAAACCGGTAACAGTTATTTAAGTATTAAGATCAATAAGTTCTCTCAACCGATTGAGGATGATTTTGGAGATTGAGACGAAGTCGAGATCTCCAATATATCCGATACCGGTAGAAGAGCATTAACTGACCTAAATGCTTATTACGTTTCTTGCACGATCGACGCCCAAAATTAAAATAAATAAGATTTAAAAATTATTTTGACATATTAAAATATTTTACTGGTCATTTTGAAAGAAAGCTATGATCGTGGTTTTTATTTACACATCACTTACCGCCAGTACCGGATTTGGCTTAATTTTCCCTTAGGTAAAAAATATTAATACAGCCTCCCACTGCTACCAAATAATAATATTTATATTATTTAAAAAAAAAACTTACCTACATATATGTATATTATTACACATATTCATAGTTTGCGACTATACTCCGTCGCTGAAACAAGAGAATGTGAACTAATTCTTGAACAGAGATAATTCATTCTATTTTCTAAAAGAGGAAAATTTTGTAGTTAAACTAATATAATGACTTGTCTCTGTTCAAGAAATAAGTTCCACACTCTCACATTGCAACGAACGGAGTATAGTCTTTTTTCCCGAAAAATTTTTACTAAAGTTTTATAGGCGTATGTCTACATATATATACATCATTATTTCAGACACGATTTTACATGCAAATTATATGACATGTGAGATTTCAGTAAGGTTTCTATAAGTCTATCCGTTGTAACTATAGAGTGACTGGAAGATAAGTGCAGTTTTATCTCGTTTTTTGATTGGACAATACCCCGATATTATCCAATCAAACACAAAGATCAAACTGCGTCTATCTTCCCACCACACTATAGTTTAAACGGATAGAGTATATCTGTTTTGTGAATTCCAATTTACTAATGAAGGTTTAAAAAAGTATATTATTTATGAAACGCCCCAATTTGACTGACGCCCCTAGGCAACTGCGTAGGTTTGTCGGTGCTTAGATGCGGCTCTGCTTACCACCTCCGCCTCTTGATCAGTAAGTGAGCCACATCACTTACCGGTCACTAATTGGTAAATAAACCGATCGTGCAAATTTTTTATTAATTTATTTTTGAATGCCTATAGACACTGATCGAAATTTAAGTGTTTACTGAAATATTGGTTTTGTAAGAATAAATATTATGACTAAGACTGTGAGTATTGTTAACATCTAAAGTTACTATTATTTTAAATTGTAATTTTTTCATATTCAATTTTTCAGGCAATTTGTTATTTAATTTTGTGGCGATACTATAAACAACATCTTCGTCCCATTGTCAAGTAAGTGAATAAAGTCGATAAAGTCTAGTTAACGAGGATGTCATTTAAATATTTGAGTGTAAAAATAGAAATAATGCAATAATGAAAACAGCGAGCTACCACTGCCATGCACAATATGATCGGAAATGTAAATATTTCCACACGGATTCGTATGATTTGTATACCCTGATTACAGCCAATGAATTTTATACTGCACCCGATATTGATTTATAATAACTTCCGCAAGCAGTGTGTGGCATTTAATGCGGAGATTTTGTGTGCCAAAACTAAAAATCGTGCAATTATCTATTTTGTCATTACTTTAAGTAATATAAAGAAGTAAGTTTGAAGTACCTATTCAACAAAACATTTGCTTTACCAATCAATTTATGTTTTAATTTTGTAATTTATTCAATAATACATTTTACAAAATAAAAACAATAATAAAAACAAATCGAGCGGGATTTAAACTTGTGAATAATTATTACGGTGTCTCAATCTAATCAACTCGGCTATTGAATTTGTTTCCAAGAGCATTAATTTTAATTATTTATAATTAATACCAGTCAAATAGCATTATTATATTATTTGTAAATATTTCAGTAATAAGCCATTAAATTAGGAGTACTTAGATACTCTTCGATGCCAAATTAAATAATCTTTCTACTCATATCAAAAACTCCCATTATAGTCTCACGGGACAAATAATATTTGAAAAAAGTTGTTTTTAAGGTAATGGCAGCTTTGTAAAAGGGACGCAGCTATGCCCGAGAGCCAGTTGCGTAGATAGTGAGGAAGGAAATTAGTGAGTTTAGTAGCATAGCAGTTTCGTAGTAAGCGAATGCAGTCTAGTGTCTACTGGCGTACTCAGGAAGTTACTGGTATACTAGGATAGCTGTAAAAGTGAATACTCGGTAGTTGTGAGGAGTATTGGATGGCTAGAGTATACGGGAACAGTAACGGCGTGTAGAAGTGGATGCTCGGCAGTGGTAGTGGTGTTGAGGATTTGTGGCATACGGACCGTCGGTGATCTTAGATCGGACAGTTGAATGTGATAAATAAATAGTGATATAAATAGCGTGAAAATAAATAGTCGTCTTAATTGTTTAAATAAATAATCTTAGTGTTTGAGTAATTATAAATAGCCTGTCTTAAATTAGTATTTTGTTTAACAATAGTAATCGTCATTGTTATTTTCATGGTTAAATATCGTTTTAATAAACTTAATTTTAATAAGTCTTTCATTTTTAAACTTCATCCATATAAATAAAACTTTACAATATCTTTCTAGTAACTCCACAAAGTTTCAATAGAAAATTCAAAGGGAAGACACAGTTTTCAAATAAAATAATCGGAAACAGGCGTCTCCTGATAGTTCATTGGACATAGTACATGAAATTTCCAGCCATAATTACTTGATTTCAGCTATTTACATATTGTAAACGAAGTGATTAAATTTTGATCTGGCCCAGTTCAAGTAACTATGCCCGAACAACAACACAATGCTTGGAGGCAAAAAATAATATTTGTGACCGGAGAATAATTCTCCTAACGTACTCAGGCGAGACCTATATGATAATACAAAAAATTACAAAATCAATTAATACCCCTTTATTTTTACTTTTTTTTCTCAAATGAATAGTAACAATTTACTCTGTGGGGGTCTACTTGCAAATAATTGTGCAATGAGAAGGGCGTGCCAGATTAACATGCTCGTATGCGTCGTTGATTCGTTCCAACTTATACAGAACTACCTCCATCCGATTTATAGGTATTTCTTTGCGATTTAATTTCGTGGCTGTTTTCTTCTTTATAAAATTTAATAGCTTTATATGTGGATAGAATATAGCACTTAAATAAATTTTTCAATTTCATTGTTTCATTTTCTCGTAAAAATCAATAATATTCCTTCTAACTTTGAAATTTATAAAGGTAAATTTTCTCACTTTAATGTTTTCTTTTTAATTATTTCTGAATATGTAAAAAATGTATATTTTTACCTCCCGTCATACCGTAGGTAAGGGAGGTAATGTTATCGATCCAAAAATTCGATAGTGAGTTTTCAGTGAATAAGCACGAATTAGGGTCTCCACAATACGTTTTTACTATTTTTTCGATGATGATTATGATGATGATGATAACATCCGGAAGTAATACTTTACTTGAAGCCCATAACAGTATTTAATAAAAACAAACTATATTTAAATATAATCCAAAACTTTTCAATTTTAGTATTTAAGACTTTTATATCAAGGGGACTAACATATTAGAATTTGGCTAAACTTAATAAACCGGAAGTGATACTTAACATAAAGCTATTGTAATGTGCAGCGCCCGTCGTCGCCGCCATTGTCACCGCCGCTGTCGCTGTCGCAGGGACGAGCGAGTGACTATTTTTAGCGATGACACAAGAAACTTGTGTGAACCTGCTTAATTACGCGGTTGATGTAACCTATTTTGTTTGAGTTTTTATCTAGAATAATGTTCTAGTAAGTTCTCGAATACAAATGCCGGAGTATATAAGCACTGTTAGCGAAGGCAATGGATAGTTTGATATAAATAAGTTAAGCGTGTTAAACAGTTGGTGTTATAAACAGATAGTCGACAAGTGGTGAAGATAAATAAACGTTACACTATGAATAGAATTTCATGAAAATTATATTATATTGCAAAACTTTTCATATTTAGTATTTACTTTTATATGAAGGGGTACAACATATTAGATTTTGGCTAAAATAGATACACCGAAAGTAATACTTTACTTGAAGCTCAGAACAGATTTTCGTGCAAAGTATATTATATATTCCAAAATTATTAAAATTTGATATTTAAAACTTTTATATTTATGAGAAGGATATAATAGATTTTTGCTAAGATTGATACACCGGAAATAGCGCTTTACTTTAAGCTATTAACAGATTTTCTAGAAAAAAAATATTAAAATATAATCCAAAACTTCTCAAATTTGGTATTTAAAACTCGTATATAATTTGAAACATCAGCTAGAAGTGATATTTTACTTAATACGCTATTTTAAACGTGGAATTGGCGGGAGGTTATATGCTGGCCACATCAGATTTCTTTGAGCATGTATTAAAAATATTATTATTGACATATTTTAGTTTCACGAATTTAAATTATTTATTTAAAGCATTTCAAACGGTCGGCTGTCAAGCGCCATCTGCTATTTTCTTACGCAAAATGAAGTATATATTGTAAACTATAATAGGGTGGTTGTAAGGAATTCGCAAAACTAAATTAGTTCTATTTATTTAAATATTTATTTGTTAAAACAAAATCGTAATAATCCCTCAAATAATTTCTATAAATAGAGTTATAAATTATTGAAAAATGTATAAATTTTCATATAAATCACGTGACTTAATAGGTATATATATTTATCAAAGTCAGCTGTGCCACAAGGGTCAAATCTTGGCCCTCTATTATTTTTGCTTTTAATTAACGATCTCCCAAATGTTCTAACCTGTGAAGTGTTAATGTTCGCTGATGAAGTATACAGAATACTTTACTAACATCCCTCGGAGTAACAAGTATTCAAGGTCGTTACATATTGCAAGTCTTTCTTTCTTATACAAACTGTTACACAATCATATTGACTGTAGTCACCACCACTACAAAAGAGGGGCAGGTCAGAATGACTAAACACTCTTGCTGCCTGTGTACGACAGACAAGGAAAAGTTTCTACTTCCCGAATTGAATGCGGGAGAAAGAAACTTAGGTGGCAAATGGTCAAGAAGATGATGCAAAGTATCTTTTCTGACACGACCATAGTAATTGAGGTATGGGCGGAGGGGAGAAAACGCGGAAAAAAGCAGCAGGAAAAGCTGATAGCAAACCCGACCGAACAGGTGAAAGACCCCACAGACGGAAAGGAAGAGACGTGGACAATTATTGTATCCCGAAAAAATAGGCCCCGGAAACAAGCTAAGAAACCACCACCTAAACCAGGGGATGAATAAAGCGGGAGGGAAGCATAGGCACCCGGCCAAGGAGGCGGTTATCATTAAGCGGGACAAAACCGCCAAAACCTGCACTGAACTCGTTAAAAAGATCAGGGAAAGAATCACCCTAAAAGAAGACTTTGTTGTGGAATCAGTAAAGGAATCCTGCAAAGGAGACCTTATCCTGCGAGTACCGAAAGGAAAGTCAGAGGAACTTAAAAGCAAGTTCGCTGAGAAGTTCCAAGACAGGGCTATTAAGGCCCTGGACAATGCCAGGAGCTTGCAAATACGCGACCTCGGCGCAGCGACAACAAGGGAAGAGATAAAAGCTGCCATCATCCGAGCTGCAAATTGGGAGTATCTAAGCGATGCAGAAATAGGGTCCCTTAGAAGAGCTTATGAAGGAACGCAGACAATTACCGTAAAAGTACCGAATGAAGTCGCTGCTAAGCTGCTGGAAATCGGTAGGGTAAAGGTGGGGTTGGTTCGATGCCGTATAAGGGAAATAGAACAACTGCAAAGGTGTTACCGACATTTCGGGTACAACCACCTTGCAGCCAAGTGCGAGGACGAAGACAAGAGCACGCACTGTCTCGGATGCGGACTAAATAGGCACCACATTAAAGAATGTCCAAGATGCAGAAACTGCAATGAGGAAGGGCACCAGGCAGCTGCGTGCAACAAAGAAGCGTTCTGCAGGGCCTGTAACAAACGAGGCCACAGATAGGCCTCGAACAGATGCCCACAAATAAAATATGCATGGGAGGAAATGCGGAAGAAGTACTCCTCTTCATAGTTCTCCAGCTAAATGTAGACAGGAGTAGGGCTTCGCACGACCTGCTTTTTGAACTCGCCCATAGAACTAAGACTGATTTAATTTTGGTAAGCGAACCCAATAAATCCCTTACCAGAGGGTGGCTTAGAGATTATCGCGGGGATGCTACAATTAAATAAACAGGGAAAAAATCGTTAATAACGGAAGAAGGAAGAGGAAATGGCTTTGTCTGAGTGAATGTAGGAAAGATTAGAATTTTCAGCTGCTACTTATCGCCCAATAGAGAAGATGCGGATTTCGACGATTACCTCCAGGAGCTAGAAGATGCCATCAGAGCCCCCAGGGGGACAAAATCTTAAGAAGAGGTGATTTTAACGCTAAGTCTTACGAGTGAAACTCTTCGACAGAGAACTACAGACGCAAGGCCTTAAATAGGTGGGCGGCAAGCTTGAATTTGGTGATGGTGAACCAGGGAGATACGCTAACTTTCCAACGGAATGACTCAAGCTTTATTATAGACATCACACTGGCATCTAACAACCTTGTGGCGCAGATTGAGCAGTGGAAAGTACTGGAGGAAGAAGAGTTACGCCATCTTTCCAACGTAATGACTCAAGCTCCATTATAGACATCACACTGGCATCCAACAACCTTGTGGTGCAGATTGAGCAGTGGAAAGTACTGCAGGAAGAAGAGTTACTTTCGCTACACAACTGCATTTACTTTGAGGTAAAGGATGGTAAGCCTAATAGGCGCACGACCAACAGAGGCTGGAGGACAACAAAAGTAAATACGCAAAAACTCGAGGAAAACCTTCGGTGCGGACTAGCGGCGAAACCGCAAAACTCTGCAGAATTAACAGGGATACTTCAAAGCATCTGCGATAACACTATGCCAAGAAGGCAATGTAGGAGGCGCCTGCCAGTCTACTGGTGGACGGACGAGATCGCGATGCTAAGAAAGGAGGAAAACGCAGCTAGAAGGAAGTACCAGAGGAAACGGACTACGAGGAACGTAAGCGACGAAGAAAAAGAAAGGTTGAGACGAGCACATAAGACAACCAAAGAGCTTCTCAAGAAAGAGATAGAGAAGTCGCAGAGGATATGTTGGAAAGACCTGGTAGAAGAGGTAGATAATGTATTGGAAATAGGCACTCGAACAGCTACTAGATTTAAATTAACAAAAATTGAAGCCATAGTAACGTACCGAGTTTTTGATTTTGACAATGTTATGATATAATAATAAACAAATATATGTGTCAATATAAAATATTAATTTATTTGTGTTGTATCCCTTGAATCCACTGCTATTATTACAAAAGTTTATGGCCCCAGGTACCTACTGAAGAAATGGCAAAAACAAGTTATTATATTGAACCATTAAAAAAGGATAATTTTGATACCTGGAGCGTGCAAGCACAAGCCATTTTAAATAAGAATAATCTTTGGGGCTATGTAAATGGTACAATAATACAACCAGATGATGGTGGCGCGGAAACCGAGTATAAACAAAAAGACTTGATGGCAAGATCTGAGTTGTTGCTATTAATAATTCCATCAGAGTTAAAGCAAGTTAAAAATTGCAAAACATCTAAAGAGGTGTGGGACATATTAAAAGCTACATACCAGAGTAAAGGTCCTGCAAGAAAAGCAACACTGCTGAAGCAGGTAATTCTGAAAAAAATGTGTGAAACTAATGATGCTAGAGATCATTTAAACGAGTTTCTAGATAGAGTCGACAAATTAAAAGACATGGATGTGGAAATAAATCCAGAATTATTAAGTATTATAATGTTGTACAGTCTACCACATTCCTTCGAAAACTTCAGTATAGTTATCGAAACCAGGGACACGTTACCAATGCCTAATGATTTGAAAGTAAAAATCATTGAAGAATGTGAAGCCAGAAGAAACAAAAATACAGCGAAAGAAAATCAAGAAAATAATGAAGAAGCGTTCTACAGCAAAGATAGGAACAAAGAAAATAATAATTTTAAATGTAGAAAAGAAATAGGTGAAAATACGTAAAAATTTCCATATAAATGTCACAAATGTCATAAAAAAGACATAAGTCGAAAGATTGTTGGGCAAATAAGAAATATTATAAAAACTTTAAAGCAGAGGAAATATGTTTGACGACACGATCAATGTCTGCATATAGAAAACAGAAATGGTGTCTAGACAGTGGTTGCACGTCGCATATGTGTAATGATCAAGTAATATTTAAACACATAAATGCAAGCCATGAAAATAGCATGATAAAGTTGGCTGATGAAGATCAAACTGCAAAAGTTGAAGGAAAAGGAAAAGTAACCCTGAAAATTAAAAACACAAACATAAATTTATGGAATACTTTGTATGTGCAAAATCTATCCTCAAATTTGATGTCAGTATCAAAAATAACTGAAAAAGGCCACACTGTAACATTCGATAAAGAAAAAGCTATAGTGAAAAATAAATAAGGTGAAATTTTAATGAAAGCTACAAAACAAAATGGTCTATATTATGTACATACTGAAAATGAAATAGCAAATATGACATATGAAAGTGAAATGCAGAAATGGCATAAGAAGTTAGCGCATGTAAACGAAACTGATATGAAGATGGCACTCAAAAATAAAGCAGTAAACGGATTACAATTTACTTTAAATGAAAAATTAGAAGAATGTGAAGTGTGTATGAAAGGTAAAATGGTCAGATTACCATTCCCAAAAGAAAATGCCAAGAATCGGACAACAGAAAAACTACAAATAATACATTCAGATGTATGTGGGCCAATGAAGAATATAACATCTGGTGGTTCAAAATATTTCGTAACCTTTATAGACGAACACACTCGCTACTGCAAAGTATATTTCCAGAAACAGAAGAACGAAGTACTACAAAAATTCATAGAGTACAAGGAAGAAGTAGAAAATTTCACAAACAAAAAAATTAAATATCTTCAAACAGATAATGGTAAAGGAGAATGCACAAATGAAAATTTTGAAAAATATCTCAAAAAAATGGTATAATAGGAAGATTAACAGCACCGTATACGCCAGAACATAATGGTATGGCTGAAAGAAAGAATAGAACTTTACAAGAGAAAGCCAGATGTATGCTATTAGAATCAAGATTAGAAGAAAAGTTTTGGGCTGAAGCGATATATACAGCAAATTATTTGTGCAACAGAATTCCAACAAAAACTACGGACTACAAGACACCTTTTGAGAAGTGGGTTGGATACAAACAATCCGTATACCACCTGCATACATTTAGATCTAAATCACATGTTTTATGGTAAGGAAAGAAAAAAGAAAAACTTGCTTCCACAACAGAAGAAGGAATATTTATAGGCTATTCTGAAACTAGCAAAGCATATAGAATTTAGTTACCAAAGAATAATAAAATAACTATCAGTAGAGATGTAAAAATAATGAATAAAATTTATTTTGAAGTAGACAATCAAACCCAAACAAATAATCTGGAAGAAAACACTCAAAGAAAAGAAACAGAAAAACCAAGATATAAAAACATAGAAATAGAAATGACAGAACAAGATGAAAAATACGACGATAACGAAGAAATCATCCAAGAAAATGATGAAGAAATTATTCAAGAAAATGAACCCGACACTGAAACCGAAAAAGAAGAAAACAGAAGACCGACTCGGGAGAAAAAATCACCTACTTGGACAATGGATTACGTGATGACAATATACTCATGTAAAGAAAATGAACAGAATAAACTAGAATGGGAAGAAGCGATAAAACTTGAAACAAAAGCACCCATTGAAAACAATACATAGGAAATAATTGATCATGAAGAAGGAAAAGAGAAAATAACTAGCAAAATTATTGTAGAAGAAAAATTAGGAGCAGACGGAAAGGTGGAACGAAAGAAAGCACGACTAATAGCAAGAGGAATCACTCAAAAATCTTGAATTGATTATAACGAAACTTTTGCACCAGAATCGAAACTGAGCTCCATCAGAACATTACTTGCTGTTGCCGTAGAAAAAGATTTAAAACTACATCAGCTAGATGTGACAACTGCATACTTGAATGGTACGATAGAAGAAAATATAATTATGGAAAAACCGAATAATTTAGAAAAATATTTATGTGACAATAATAGAAGAAAGTAGCAATAAAAATATATTAAACAGGGCGAGAGAAATGTTAAAAAAATTGAAGAAACCAGGAATTGAAAAATATGTAAATTGAATAAAGCAATCTATGGACTTAAGCAAGCAGGGCGACAATGGTATGAAAAATTAGATAACACATTACAGAATTTAGGTTTTATGCCTTCTGTAGCTGACCCCTGTATGTACGTATTGGCGAAAGGGCGAGTGGATATGATTATAGCCATATACGTAGATGACATAATTATTGCTTATTCGGATGAAAAATTGTTAAAAGATGTGAAACAAAAATTAACCAACACTTTCGAGATGCGAGATCTAGGAAATTTAAATTATTGTTTGGGGATAAAATTTAAAGCAAAAGAAGGAGAAATTAAACTATCTCAAGCAGATTATAAGAAAAATGCTTGAAAAGTTTAAAATGGAAGACTGTAAACCAGTGTGCCCCCCTATGGAACTAGGACTCCATCTTGAAAAGAATTTAAAGGTTAGTGAATTACCATATCAAAATTTAATTGGCAGTCTTATGTATGCAGGTGTAGCAACGAGACCAGACATTATGTACGCTGTATCTTACCTAAGCCAGTTTTAACACAGCATATCGAGAAGTACACTGGAAAGCTGAAAAAAGAATCCTTTGATATCTAAAAGGCACGTTGAATGCAGAATTAATCTTCAAAAAGACAGGAAAACTGCTAGAAGGATTTGCCTATGCTGATTGGGCTCCGTGTACGATAGATCATACATAGGCTATTGTTTCCACTACGGTGGAGGAATAATCAGCTGGGAAACAAAGAAACAGAGAACGGTGGCACTATCAACGGCAGAAGCCGAATATATGGCGCTCACGGACGCTTCCAAAGAAGCCTTACACCTAAAACAACTACTGACCGACATGGGCGTAATGTGCAACACTGTAAAGATCTGAAACGATACCCAGGCTGCAAAAAATAGCTAAAAATCCAGTGACAAATAAAAGATCAAAGCACATCGATATAAAGGAATATTTTATTCGAGAAAATGTTAAACAGAAACTAATTGAAGTTGATTATAAAAGAACTGAAGACATGGAAGCCGATCTATTTACGAAGGCATTGTCCGGAGTTCGTCTAAGACATTTGATGAGAAAAATCGGCATCAGCTGTGCTCGTGAGGGCGAGTATTGGAAATAGGCACTCGAACAGCTACTAGATTTAAATTAACAAAAATTGAAACCATAGTAACGTACCGAGTTTTTGATTTTGACAATGTTATGATATAATAATAAATAAATATATGTATCAATATAAAATATTACTTTATTTGTGTTGTGTCCCTTGAATCCACTGCTATTTTTACAAAATAATGATGTGTGGGGAAATGGATATAAAATCGTCGCCAAACGATTTAAAGCAAGAGAGCCCCCCGTCACACCATCGAAGGATAGCTTGCCGA
Organism: Harpalus rubripes; assembly: GCA_963082715.1. NCBI lineage: Eukaryota > Metazoa > Arthropoda > Insecta > Coleoptera > Carabidae > Harpalus > Harpalus rubripes. The sequence goes on along the minus strand of OY720455.1, from coordinate 44,466,456 downwards.
CCGTCATGAGAGAGCTCTTCCCACCTCATAGGAAGGTTAACTGGATCAGTAGGCATAACAGCAACTCCGAAGCGGTGAATCCTTTCACTGAACAGGAGCTGCTGAATGCAACGGAAAGAATGAGGCCAAAGAAAGCCCCTGGTCCAGATGGAATTCCTACGGAAGTGTTTAAAGCAGCAGTATAGTCCTGCCCTGAGGAAATACTCTGCGTGATAAACCATCACTTCATAGAAGGAACCATCCCCCCTAAATGGAAGACAGCCTTGCTCATCCTCATTCATAAGGGTGACAAGCCCCTAAGCAGTCCGTCCTTCATTAGGCCGCTTTGTCTATTAGACACTGCGAGAAAACTTATGGAGCACCTTCTTTGTGCCCGCATCAAGTCAGAGATCGACAAGGCAGGAGGGCTCTCTGACAATCAATTTGGCTTCAGAGAAGGCAGAAGCACAGGGTCATGCGCATAGCACAGGATGCTAGGCAAGGGACGTGGAAAGCAAGAAAGATATGCGTTCTGATCACTCGATATTAAGAATGCTTTCAACAGTGCTAGCTGGAGAGAAATTGTTAAGGAGATGGAGAGAATGGGAGTGGAAGCTCACCTCTTGACTCTCTTAAAATCTTATCTCGAGGATAGATCGATAATAGCTACGCACGATGAAGGCACGGAAACGTTTGACGTCACGGCGGGAGTTCCACAAAGTTCATTCCTAGGCCCCCTTCTATGAAACATCTTATATGACGGAGTCCTTCGACTAAGCCTACCATAAGGAGCGCATACAACTACATACGCAGACGACTTAGCCCTAACCGTGACGGGAGAGGACATTGAGAGTGTTCAGGAGACGGCAGAAGATAGCCTCCAAATGATCGCCGACTGGCTTGAAGATAAAAACCTTCAACTGGCTACGCAAAAAACTGAGTGTCGTGCACTCTGTAATGCTATATGCGACGACCATATATGGAAGCGCGCTCAATAAGCAAAGAAATTGGAGCATGCTGCTTAAGGTTCAGCGGAAGATGGCAATTTGGTTATGCAGCGCTTACAGGACGGTATCCGAGGAGGCAATACTGGTCCTAGCGAAGATACCCCCAATAGACCTGATCTCTGAACAGAGACAATGGCAGGGAATAATCGGGAAAAGGGCAGCCGAGGAGGAGATGTACAGGAGATGGCAGGAGCAATGGAAGCAAAGTAACAAAGGGGCTTGGACCCGGCGCCTCATCCCCAACATTGGAGCGTGGATACGTAGGCGGCACGGGGAAGTCAGCTACTTTCTTACGCAGGCACTGACTGGACACGGATATTTCAGGAGGTACCTGCACAAAGTATAGAGAGCAACGGAGCCAAACTGCATGTACAGGGTGTCTCATTTTCGATGTTTCTTTAAGGTATCTCGGGTAATATTAACGATATATCAAAACTGTTTGCACATTGCAGGGTCAACTTTTACAGAAAAGATTAATAGTCACCACAGGAATTTTCGATGTTCCTTTGTTTCTGAGCTAGAGGCAAAAACTCGTTTTTCGCTCATTCTGGAAATATGTCATATCTTATTTATTATGATAGAGAAAAAATGTTATACAAAAAATTTACCGTTTTTAGATAGAATAAAATGGCATAATTAGATTTTTTGAAAACCTAATACATCTCGAGATATAACACAAACTTATGATTTTTTAAATGGGAACTTATGTTGAAAATAGCCTCGTCTTTTTGCTTAATTTATAAGCTTTTCAATGATGTATAACAAGTCTACATTCTTTTATTTTCAACAGTAATAAAAGACGAATTATTAATTTATTGGGGTGAAAATATTGGAAATTATTGAGAAACAAATGAAAAAATCTATTACAGATCATCATTTGCACATTTGTAATAGTATTTGTTTCAGTTTTACTCAGTTTTTTAATTTATTTACTTCAAACGCATATTAAACCATTTTCTCAGATTGTGTCAAAGCCAACTGTAACGACGATAAATAGTAATTTATCTAATTCGAAAATAATTGGTTAAGAATAAATAATTAATAGATATAGAATCAAAATCAACAAATGAAGATCTGTAATAGATTTTTTAAATTTGTTTCTTAATAATTTCCAAAATTTTCACCCTAATAAATTAATAATTCGTCTTTTATTAATGTTTAAAACAAAATAATGTAGACTTGTTATATATCATTATTTTAGGTCAAGTAATGGACAGACACATATATACGTTAGGAAGACAATCGAGGAATAATTATATAGTTACTTATATGTTAGATTAATTATATTAACAAATCATAATATACTTATGTAAATATTTATAACGAAATATTTTAATTATTAATAACATTAAATTTGTTCATTGAATAGAAAGTCTTTATTTTCATGTTTATTTGGCTATCTCGAATTTGAGCCTCTGTTTTTTTAACTCTAATTTCTGTTTCTAGCAATATTCATAAGTATCACAAATTCGATTCAGAGCATTTGTAAGAGCCTTATTATTATTTACAGATTCTTTATATGTGCCCAATAAGGATTCAACACTGTCGTTCAATGGTTTATTTTTTTTATATTTTCGAGTAACTCGTGTTGGAACACTTTGACTCGAAGTATATATCTCGGATATGTTACTGGGGTCATTGTGAAGTTGTTCATGATGGATGGAATTGTCTATCATGGAATCATGACATTCGGATAATATTTACAAATCATTCGAAATAGAAACAAATGGTGCGTCCTATATATTAATATCGACGTTGGAAATTGTATGTGAATGTTCTTCAGATTTTTGAAAATCGGGTTGTGTTTCTAGTAACGAAAGTCCACAACTCTCATGAACAAATTTAGTTCCCGTAACGGTAACTTTTCCCCAAATATTAAGCCCTCTTTCCTCGACGGGAGTTAATTTTATATCGGTTTGTGACCCGCACCCAGTTTTCCAATGGCTTTGTTTTATATTTCTATATTTGCTTCGGGTTGAATTTTTCCAATCGTTAAATCTCTAATGAAACATATGTTATTAAAACTTGTTTGAGAAAATTTAACTTAAATTTAATTTATTATTTACTTTTTTCCATTCTTCTACGGTTAGTTTCGGACCATTGCCTACACTATTTAATTTCAATGATAAGTCTTCCCATTTTTTCTATAAATAATTATCTTCTATAGCAGGATTTATTGTGCCACTCCGAAAAACCGTAGTCAATTTCCATTTCATATTGCTCTTCACTTGTATTTTGCGTCCTTTTACGTTTTGTGTTAGATTTGCATGAACTTAAAACAAATATAATAATATTAAGGAAAGTTTTCATAATCAAGTTTAATATAAAATTAATTACGCGAATTTAAAACATTTTCTATGATTAATACTGAATTATTTTACGTAGCTATATGTATCACAAAAAATGCTATATTCAAGACAAGGGGAGGAATTAAATGGCCACAAAGGATTAAAATTAGTAGAAAACACTACTCTTCCCACTTTTTCTATAAATAATTATTTTCTATAGCAGGATTTATTGTGCCACTCCGAAAAACCGTAGTCAATTTCCATTTTATGTAAATACATTTCATATTGCTCTTCACTTGTATTTTGCGTCCTTTTACGTTTTGTGTTAGATTTGCATGAACTTAAAACAAATATAATAATATTAAGGAAAGTTTTCATAATCAAGTTTAATATAAAATTAATTAAGCGATTTTAGAACATTTTCTATGATTAATACTGAATTATTTTACGTAGCTATATGTATCACAAAAAATGTTATATTCAAGACAAGGGGAGGAATTAAATAGCCACAAAGGATTAAAATTAGTAGAAAACACTACTCTGTGGTCTCGTGGTGCTTGAGTGTCTGGTTGCGAATCTGAAGACCCGGGTTCGAACCCGACCACCCCAAAATTATTTTGAATTTTAAATCGCACAAAAATAATTTTTTGGTGTACTCTCCACGCCAACAATGATGTAACGTCTGATCAGAATGAACCTAGCAGCCGATTCGATTTACAGCAAGTGTTGCGTAGCACTGGCGCTGAATGTACTAGGGACATCAAATGTGTTGTCGATTTATGAAAAACAAGAAAATAATAAAATATTCGTATTTTTTTTTGTCTGCACCGTATATATTATAAAAAAATAAATTCATATACCAATAATTGATATAAAATAATACATTTATTTTGATTTTGGGTAGACAACACAATTGTACTGATTTATTTATATAAGTTTTGAAAACAGGTTATGATTGTTTGCACTGATAAATGACAACATTTTGGTGACCTGTGTTCGACCTCGCTATTTTGTTATTTTTTAATTTCTGTTTCCCGAAATTTTGTTATTATGTTCAGGATAATAGTAATCCTGATAAAATCATACTTTGTAGGGTGAACAGTACATACACCATGAACATTATAAAGATCAAATGAAAAATTTATTCAGGGGATTAGGGGTAGATATCTTGATTTAAAAAAGTTTCTCGCAATTTTTATATTATTTTCAGTATAATAATAATCCTGACAAAACCATACTTCGTAGGGTGAACTGTAGATACACCCTGAACATTATTCAGTAGAAATGAAAAATTTATTCAGGGGATTCGGGGTAGATCTCTTGATTTAAATATCAGCAAATCACTCTTTTACAAGTTTCTCGCAATTTAATATTTTTTTAGGATAATAGTAATCCTGATAAAATTATACTTTGTAGGGTGAACAGTAGGTACACCCTGAACAATATAAAGCTTAAATGAAAAATTTATTCAGGGGATTAAAGCTAGTTCTTTTGATTAAAATATTACGAAATCATTATTTTCCGAGTTTCATGCAATTTTAACATTATATTCAGGATAATAGTAATCCTGACAAAACCATACTTTGTAGGGTGAACAGTAGATACACCCTATACATTTTAAAAAACAAATGAAAAATTTATTCGGGGGATTAGGGGTAGTTCTTTTGATTTAAATATTAAGAAATCATTATTTTCGAAGTTTCTCGCAATTTTTATATTATTTTCAGGATAATAATAATCCTGACAAAACCATACATTGTAGGGTGAACAGTAGATACACCCTGAACATTATTCAGTATAAATGAAAAATTTATTTAGGGGATTAGGGGTAGATCTCTTGATTTAAATATCAGGAAATCACTCTTTTCCAATTTTCTCGCAATTTTAATATTTTTTTAGGATAACAGTAATCCTGATAAAATCATACTTTGTAGGGTGAACAGTGCGCACACCCATACCTTGCTGATACAAATGATAAATTTATTCAGCGTTGTAGGATTAGTTTTTTAATTTTTATTTTCACATAATTGCTTTTTTCTAAGTTTTTCGAAAGTTTGTTATTTTTGCAGAGTATTAATTATTCTAATAAAATAATAATTAAGTGGGTAAGTTATACTGCAAATGCTTCATTTATTCGGAAGATAATAATGTTAAAATAGCGAGACACTCGGAAAATAGTGATTTCGTAATATTTAAATCAAAAGAACTACCCCTAATCCCCTGAATAAAATTTTCATTTGAATTTTATAATATTCAGGGTATATCTACTGTTCACCCTACAAAGTATGGTTTTGTCAGGATTACTATTATCCTGAAAATAATATAATAATTGCGAGAAACTTGGAAAATAGTGATTTCCTGACATTTAAATCAAGAGATCTACCCCTAATCCCCTCAATAAATTTTTCATTTGCTCTTTATAATGTTTAGGGTGTATCTACTGTTCACCCTACACAGTATGGTTTTCACAGGATTATTATTATCTTGAAAATAATATAAAAATTGCGAGAAACTTGGAAAATAGTGATTTCCTGATATTTAAATCAGGAGATCTACCCTTAATCCCCTGAATAAATTTTTCATTTGTACTTTATAATGTTAAGGGTGTATCTACTGTTTGCCCTACAAAGTATGGTTTTGTCAGGATTATTATTATCCTGAAAATAATATAAAAATTTCGAGAAACTTCGAAAATAATGATTTCGTAATATTTAAATCAAGGACCTACACCTAATCCCCTGAATAAATTTTATATTTGTACTTTATAATGTTCAGGGTGTATCTACTGTTCACTGTACAAAGTATGGTTTTGTCAGGATTATTATTATCCTGAAAATAATATACAAATTGCGAGAGACTTCGAAAATAATGATTTCGTAATATTTAAATCAAAGACCTACACCTAATCCCCTGAATAAATTTTTTATTTGTACTTTATAATGTTCAGGGTGTATCTACTGTTCACTGTACAAAGTATGGTTTTGTCAGGATTATTATTATCCTGAAAATAATATACAAATTGCGAGAGACTTCGAAAATAATGATTTCGTAATATTTAAATCAAAAGAACTACCCCTAATCCCCTGAATAAATTTTTCGTTTGTACTTTATAATGTTAAGGGTGTATCTACTGTTCACCCTACAAAGTATGGTTTTGTCAGGATTATTATTATCCGGAAAATCATATAAAAATTGCGAGAAACTTCGAAAATAATGATTTTGTAATATTTAAATCAAAAGAACTACCTCTAATCCCTTGAATAAATTTTTCATTTGTACTTTATAATGTTAAGGGTGTATCTACTGTTCACACACGAAAGTTAGTTACAGAATAGAGCCATTAATATTTTTAGTTTAAAAAAGGTGTATGCAAAAATTTTAAACTTCTCTATAGTTGCCGTCAAATGAGTACGGACTGGAGATTTCCACACTGTTGCCAATTCATGGGAAATGTTGGAAATACTATATTATGAAGAAGCGGCAACACCGCGGAGCAAGGGTCATGGTGCGGAGAGGGGAAAAGTTGAGCATCTTTCCATACTCATTTGACGGCGAGTATAGATAGAACATTAGAACCACGGGTATGAAAGTAATATGGCGAAACCGGCTGCGTATTAATAATCTGCCAGGACAACAAAATTAAAATTTGTTTTGACGTTTGAGGTTAGGTTCATTACTTGTAATAACCGACAACTGTCATAGAGAGCACAGACAAGTACATGAACATTAAAGTAAATATACATTGTTATGTTAAGTATTTGTTATTTCACGCAGCGTTAAAGTGTAAAGGTAATAAATAATTTAAACTTTTTTATTAATTCATCTAATATATCTTTTGTTTTGTGCAATATAAAAATAAATCAACACAAATCAGTTTTATTTTCGAATATAATTAATATTCTGATTTTGTAACTTAAATATTATATATTATCCATTAATAACATGTTTGGGTATTTCGTGAAAATATATAATATTTTTAAATATTAAAAAGCAATGAAACAGGTTATGAATAAAAATAAGTTTTTAATATTAATTATTTTTCACGTAATTCCCAAATAGTAAACCTAAATTAATCATATTAATCGACACCATACAATATTTAAGTTACAGAATACCTTGAATATTAATTATATTTAAAAATAAAACAAATTATATGATGTGTATATATAAATATATGATTTACTTTATTTTTATTTAAAATTATATTACAAAGATTATTTTTTGACATTTCTTACAACCAATGAAATGTTCATTTTGTGTCACGAGTCTGTGTAAAAACCAATCCTGTCATTATTATACTGAGAATAAAGCTCTAGAGATTATTCCCGGGAATAATATCTGTAGCTTTTGTTTTTGTTGACATATGTCAGATAGTAATCAACAAATAAGTATAATGAACAATTTTGTGACATTTCTGATCATGAAATAAACCAAAAAATTATATATACTACTTCTATAAATAAATGGATAAAATAAATATATCATCATGGCTTATTACCAATTGCTAAATGTGCCAATCTGCTTTGTACACAGATATTGGTAATGATGAAATATTTGCACCGTGTGCGTACTTTCCAGGCATCGCCTCACGGGCACTCATTGCTGGCGTGGAGAGAGCACCACAGGTATCAATTTTGTGTCATTTAAAATTGAAAATATTTGGCGTCGGTCAGGATTGAACCCGGTTCCCCAGATTCGCGACCTGACAATCAGGCACGCGGCCATGAGAGCCCATAAATACTATAATTAGTAATTATATCTTTTGATTATTTATTTTGCATTGTCAAAGTGTGTTCCAGTCGTCAAAACAGACTTGCCAACTGGGCCATGTAAATGAATGCTTTATTTATTACAACAGTACCTGGTATCACAGTAGCATGACAGCCTGATTCCGTTATTTGAAACTAATTTGTGGATCAAAAAAAAATAATTAAATATAATTAGAGAGTTCGATAAATTAGTAAATAATTCTCCAGTTTCTTTCTCAAACTTGATATTTGACTATTGCCTGCCAACAAGTTTTCGAAAAATCTGTCAGTTTATTTTCAATTTATTCTCATTCTCTTGTTATATTATTACTAAAAATATGAAATATGCGGCTCTGTAAAGTGTTCCTAATTAAATGAACAGCGAGTATTCCCAGCACTTTGTAGTACTGTACGAGTATTTTACTGAGGGTGAAGGTAAGAACATTTGCATCGTGATAATTGCCAGAGATATGCTTGCATTTGTTACAAGTTTATTACGAGCAATTATTACAGGGTGTGGGTTCTACTAATTACATGTAATTTAAATTAAATCTTGAGATTTACCTGGAGCATTCATATTAATAGAATAAAACATTGATCCCTGAGTAACTTTTAATTAATTATAATAAGACTTGTTTGGAAGATATACTCGTAGTAGGAGCAAAATAGAGTGTATGAATATATTTTTTTAGAAAACATCCTCAGCTGTGTCACAAAAAAAACATGTTAGATCGAATCACTGTAGAAGTTATTAAAATATACAAATATACGGTCAGGGGGTTCGTGTGGTTTTTTTTTTATATAAAACAGCGGATTTTATTTGATTTCTTTTTCAAAACACGAATATTTACATGAAATACGGCTAAAATATTGAAAGAGTATGTGTCAAGAAAAAATATATAAATTATTTTATCCTGAAACCGCCGAAAGTACTATTTTCGCGCAAAAAATGCGGCGCGAAACTTGCATTTCCGTAACAACGAAATCATTTTATTTATAATTTTATTAAATATTATTATTTATAGTTGCGTTTTGTATATTGAATATATTAATCCCAGAATGCCTAAAGGAACCTTGTCGCAATTATTTGCTTCGTAAGACATTGCAAATGAATCAAAACGCACGCACCCAAAATAAAAACCTGGCATTAATTTATTGGTTTTCGTTTTACTAGTTTTTTTCTGTCACCTTAGACACAAATGTTGCTGACTACTAGATACTGATAGAAAATCAGATTTAACTATTAAATTTAAAATTAATTTTTATTTTAAAAAATATTTCAGAAAAATGTAATACATGACTCGTGTCATGTAAAATGTGTGTACTTGATACGGAGCAGTAAAATACTAGGCACAAAGTGCCGCGTATTTCAGTATAACTCGTCGGCAGTAATGTACCATTTTCCTGGCTCTTATGTAAATAACTATTTTTCAAAATAATTACTGGGCGCCTTACAATCTATGTAAGACATGACATTTGACAATTCAAGTCCCCCCTCCTTAACATGATTTTAGCCCCGTCTAAGAAAATACTTTAGCTTTAACACTGAAAACTTCGCTCTGAAATAAATGGCGAGTAATGCAGGTCGAAAAACTGAAATTCTTTTAATCTAATTCGGATGAAAATTCTGTTGAAACAGTAAATACAATGTAAACAATTAAAATAGTTTTTGAAAATTGTAGAATTTGAACTTAGATATATGTTTTGTAAAATTAAATTTTTATAGTTTCCAGCAGTAGTTTTTACTCAATTATTGAATTTGTTATCAAATGCCTTCTTATTATTTTATTTAGCAATTCTAGGTAACTTATTTTCCACATTCGTAGATATAGAAGTTGTATGGGGCACTTTTCAAGAATAAACGAAACAAAAAAATCTTATCCATCCTGCAACAAAAAAAATATGGAGTAATCTCAGCTTCAGCCTTTAGTCGGAAATTGTAGCGAATTTTATGATAACTATACTAGTATAATTTTAAGCATTTTATTCATTGAAAGAGTACATTTTGCATTTTACTGCTGTCATTAGGTGCGTTCAATGAGGCTAGCAAATCTAGCGAAACGGAAGTATTTTCTACCGAACGTTCTACTAGTCTAGCTGGCGGGAATATTTAATAATTATTTGTAATTTGATGCGAGAATTAAATTGTTTATATACTGCAGAGAGCTTATATTTCATCATAAAAGTTAAAAACAATATTATATACCGTGTGTTTATTTTAAAGGTGTACATAGGAGACTAACATGGGAAATCAGTTTTTTTGCAATTTCCTGCTCGCCTAATGATTTTAAAATGCGTCAAATAAAAGTTTTAGGGTATAAAATTCTACATCTAAAACAATAAACAGAATTACCTTTACATGTTTTATAACGACAGAAACTAAATATGAAAATGTCGATAATTACGTTAAGAATATCGACAGCCATGGAATTGAACAAAAAATAATTGACGTTTTACCTGTCACAACGTAAATTAACTTATTTGACGGTTCTGACAATTTGATTTAACAAATATCGTTAGTTATGGCAATAATAAAAATATAAAATTAATAAATAAAGTTAAGAAAATACAGTTGTTTATTTAATATGAATATATCAAAAATTCAATATTTCGTAACAAAATTATGTATGATGCTGTTATGTACTCTCAACTCATTTCCAATATATCTACCTTAGTACAGAAGGGGTCTACACTAAGTGATAAGTCTTATCATCCCCACAGATCATCCCTAACACTTTTTCTTAGAGTAACGTATAAGTAACCTATATTCTGATTACGCGGCTCATGTGTATTTTTTGAAGACACATTAGCAGTATTTTCAAATTTTGTAACGAATTTAGCTTTTCATTCATATAAATGTACATTTTTTAATCATTTCAGACAATAAAACTAGAGATAAAATCAAATTGTCAGAAACGTCAAATATGTTAACTTACATTGTAACAGATAAAACGTCAAGCATTTTTTATTTTTTGTTCAACTCCATGGCTGTCGATATTTCAACGTAATTTTCGATATTTTCATATTTAATTTCTGTCGTTACACTGCATGGAAAGCTAATTCTGTTTATAAAATTAGATGCAGTATTTTATGCTCTAAAACTTTTATTTGACGCATTTTTGCGTAAAAAGGAGAGCAGGAAATTGCAAAAGACTGATTTCTCATGTCAATCTCCTATGTACACCTTTACGACAGACACACGGTATATATATATATATATATATATATATATATATATATATATATATATATATATATATATATATTAGGGAAGCAGGAAATTACGAAAGTCTGATTTTACATGAAAGTCTTATGTTCCGGGGTCGCGGTCACCTCCCTATATATATTTATATATATATATATATATATATATATATATATATATATATATATATATATATATATATATACATAAGTAGATACCTACAAAATAAAATATTATATGAATTAATATATGTTACAATTATATTTACATTTAGTATTAACTTGCTTCTGAATTAAATTTTTTTATCCATATTCATTTCTTTCCAAGTAATTACACAATGAAATAGGTACTCACTGCACTTAGCCCTAATCCGGTTTTTCTGTATCCGTCAAACACATTCGAATGTAAAAGTATAAAAATTTAATAAATGCAATAAGATTGGAACCTCTCCATTATTAACTTTGTAAATAGAGGTATTTGGAAGGATAAACCGTTTTTGTTGAAAAGGTTTCATTTTAAGCAATTTAAAAATGTAAGATACCATTGACGGTTAACGTGTGTCTAACAGACACCCATATGAATCTGCAAGTGTCTACAAGGACGTACTGGTGTTAGTGTCTCTCTCTGTGTTCTACGCACCGCACCGAGTTTTTGTAATTTGAAGAAATATAATGATTTTTGAAGCAATATTTTTTTTAAATAAAATATTTTTGTTGGTAAAGAGATAGGATTTTAATTATTTACAGTTTCCCTAATTTATGTTTTTTAATACAGTACAAATAACAAACGTGTCCGTCAGACGCAAATGTTACATTTGCCAGCATCATTAATCTCACCTATTTGTTAAATGATCATAATTATTAAATTTAGTTCCTTAATATTGGTCTACATTTAGAGTTTGTTACAAAATACTTGTTTAATTATTAAGAGCAGTAAGAGCTTCCTACCGGTTAAGGATGAGACGAAGTCGAGATACATCCGATACCGGTAGAACAGCATTTATGCCATTAATAATTAAATAACTATTTTCGGACCAACTCTGAATGTAAAACAATGTAGAAGAACACTTACTGACCGCAATACTTATTACGTGTTTTGCACGATAGACACACAAAATTACAAAAAACGTATTAATATTAAACGAATCAAAATGGACATTGTTCTATTTACAAGTATGTTTATAATTAAGCTTAGTACTTATGTTCTTATTTTATTTTTATTCAATTGCTGAATTAAACTGTTCTGCACTGTTTGCACAATAAATAAGTAGTGTTCTCACCTCCTGAAACGTAATGAGGGTGCAATAAAACAAAAAACAATCAGAGAGCGTAGGCGGATGATAAACAAGTATTAAGCACGACTAGGATTTATCCAGCAGCTCAACTAGCTTTACCAGACAAATAAAATAAAAACACTCACCGTTATTCTACAGAAAACTGCATGTTGGCGATGAGACATCTGCGATAAAAAAAATAATTAGGTAAAAAGAATTATGTAGTAAATAGTATCATAAATGTAACACATAAAACACAGCTTTTAACGCAGTACTTGTCATGTCCTTTTGCTTCATTTACGTTGAACAAATGCGGTTTCTATATTGTAGAGAACACTGTAACATATCTAACATGTTTTCAGAAAAAAATTTAATGGACGATGATGTGGTTTAAGGAAAGTATATTGAATCTGATTATTATTACAATTAAATTTGTAGTGCCACTGGTGCCACAATTTTTTTATTATAACACTAATTTATTTGTTAATCTACATTATTTAAGTGATTAAATAATTAATTATTATTTTTATATAAATTTCGTGTCAACCGTGAAACTACAGATAAGTTCTAGCTAATATTAAGACCGGCTTTTGTTGTTTATTATTTACAAATTAAAATGTATTCTACTCGTAGTAAGTGCAATTCTCGTAAAAAACTTTTGTTGTAGGAGTTAATAATAATAAGCTTGTCTCACCCAAAATAGAGATTAATTAGAAATTACTTCAATATATATATATATATTGTGACACAAATGAAGGCTACTCACCTGTGCCGCACATAAGTTGATTGCCTGTAACTCAGGGGTATAGGGCGGGAGCATAGGTCGTGGGTCGAATAATAATTTGATGGTATACTATAGCAACTATAGTATAGCCCAACTAAATACAAAAATGACTCAGGCCAATGCCTGTGCAAAAAATTTGAAATACCACCAATTTATTCTGCGGGCGCCAACACCTTGAAAAGGGTAACCTCGAGAGGGGTCCTCGAGAGAAGGAACACAGAACAAATAAAATGAAAAATTTAATTTAGTAAAAAAATTATTGCATACCTGTGTTATTTCCCGTGTGATTTCTCAATACATTCCTGTGTGGTGGATGCGCGTGTATTTTGTGAATGATTGACTCCTCACTAAGTATTTCTCATGTGTTAATTCTTTTGCAGAAATAATCACGGCGTGGAGGAGGATTCCGCGTGACCGGCTTCGGCCAGGCGACGGTCATCTAGATTTGTTATTTTTTGTATTAATACTGTATATACTGGTTTGGGAGATAAATGTGCTTTATTATGCTTATTTTCAGCGCTAACATTTAATCGTCATTTATAATAGACATGAAATTCATTTATTGAAAATAGTTTATTAAAAAATACTATATTTGAAACAAAGTTTTCAGATAATATAATTGTGTGTAGTATAATTTCGGAATCAGGCGTATCGTGACAGTTCATGGACGTGTTAAAGGTTTATGCACATAATTATCAGGCGACATACTTCATGTCATCAATTTACTTTATGTAAACGAAGTTTGTGTCTGACCAGCTTGACGTCACTTTGCCCGGACAACAACGCAGTGGTTGGAGGCAAAAATTACCATATGTAACCCGCGAAATAATCCCCCTAATGTAGTCAGGCAAGACCAATATAAAGTTTTTTTGCAGTTACTTACAAGATGTACAACTATGTGTAAGAGCCGCAAAATGAAAACAATTAAGGCACAAAATATTTCCTTTTTGACCCGCGAATGTTAATTTATATATATACATATATATTGTGATGTTTTGCAACGTCACAGGTTCGGTTTCTTTCAATAATACTTCTCTTTAAAAATTAATTTAAAAAATCTGGAACTTTTTGTGAAACGAGAGAATGTTTTTTTGTAACGGTTCTGTCTACGCCGCTCACTTCACGTAAAACCGGCTTGCAAATTTTTTATTTAAATAGTTTATATTGTATTCAGGTGATTCTAGTGACATTTATTCACTTATTTCAGTTACAGTTACTGTTACTCCTCTTTTAAATTTTAGTTTTGAATTACCACAGTTGGTAGAAGTTTTGTCTTGAGTTCACAAAGTAGGAGTAGGGAGAGAAAAAAAGGGGTGTAACCGGCACCTCGAAACTTTTTTGTTCAGACCTTTTGTTCAGGCTTTTTGTGCCGTCCTTTTTTCTGGTCACTGAGACAGTTTTTTTGGCCGAGGCTAGGACTGGTTAGTGTGAGACAATAACCGCTTTTCAAAATTTTCTTTGTCGGTTCCGGAGTTTGGTCCGATGTTCTACAGCGCTGAGAATTGGTGAGTTACTCGATTTCATTTATTTTCTTTTTATTGTTGCCATTTTGGTCATAGTTTTTTTTGTGGAGAATCCACGTGGCATTGCAGCCTCATAGGTTTGCAATGTATCGAGTAGCTACCAAGATTCTGTGACTGTTTTGTGGGGCTAAATTTTGAGGTTATGGTTTTTTTCCAGTCACATGTTTTGCTTTTTCTACTTAATTGTGTTTTATTATTTTTGAGTCATCGATCTCCTGTCTCAGACTATCCAGGCTCAACCTATTCAAAATTCTTATTAAAATTTTGTTTGGCTTGATTAACGTTAACTTTTATTCAAAATTCTTAAAAATTTTTGTTTGGCTTTAATATACTAAAATTTTATTCCAAATTCTTATTAATTTTATTTGACTTTAATAATCTTAAATTTATTCAAAATTCTTATTAATTTTTTTTTTTTGGGTTTTGGTAAACTCAAAAAATTTATTCAAAATTTTATTAAATTTGTTTGGCTTTAGTAACTTTAAAATTCAGTCAAAAATTCGTACGAAATTTTTCTTTGTAGTTTATTTTAAATTAAATTTCTGTTTAATTTTTGCCCGAACTATTCTACCTATAGTTCCAGTTTTCCCCCGGGGTCATCGAACTCCTTCAATTTTTTATCTCTCCATTAAGTAATATTCGGTTTAATAATTTTTGAGCCTTTTAACCGTCATGCTCATGGTTCCTAGTGTCACGTTGGACACTTTCAAATTTTGCTTTTACCTTTATATTTAATTCTGCTTAAAAAATTTTTTTTCAATCTTCCCTATCCTGTGTGTTTGTGGAATGAATGGTTTGTACTGCGGCCATCTTTGGGTAATCCTGTCGGAAACGGTTTGGACTAGTTTAGATTTATAAACCGGATTTTTTTTCTCGACGCCATTTTTTTTTTGTTGTTTGCAAATCCATTTTTGGGTATTTAATTTTTCGTTGATTTGCGGCATACTCGCGTGGGAAATTACTCCGTCAGGGTTTTAAATTATTAATTGCGTTGGGTTTAATTTTTTCAGGATATCCATATTATTTAGTTGGAAGTTTGTTTTGCGCTTTTATAATTACCCAGGCTCTTCAAGCCGCGTTGTACGTCCTAGTACAAGTTACTGCGGAGACCACGGGCTACTTCAGTTCCGGAGAAGGTCGACTGGGTTCCCGCGCTACGCCTGGGCCAAGGGCTCGGTTCCCACCCCCTGAGTGTTCCAGCGTCCTTAGTTAGGGGACTTTCTGTGCTGCCGCCGTCTTTTTTGGCACCAATTTTTTTTTTTATAGTTTTGGATTATTTTATAATTTATTTTTTGTATTAATTTTTTTCTAAATTAAATTTTTCATTTTATTTGTTCTGTGTTCCTTCTCTCGAGGACCCCTCTCGAGGTTACCCTTTTCAAGGTGTTGGCGCCCGCAGAATAAATTGGTGGTATTTCAATTTTTTTGCACAGGCATTGGCCTGAGTCATTTTTGTATTTAGTTGGGCTATACTATAGTTGCTATAGTATACCATCAAATTATTATTCGACCCACGACCTATGCTCCCGCCCTATACCCGTGAGTTACAGGCAATCAACTTATGTGCGGCACAGGTGAGTAGCCTTCATTTGTGTCACAATATATATATATATATATGTATATATATATATATATATATATATATATATATATATATATATATATATATATATATATATATATATGTCCAACGTAACACTAGGAACCATGAGCATGACGGTTAAAAGGCTCAAAAATTATTAAACCGAATATTACTTAATGGAGAGATAAAAAATTGAAGGAGTTCGATGACCCCGGGGGAAAACTGGAACTATAGGTAGAATAGTTCGGGCAAAAATTAAACAGAAATTTAATTTAAAATAAACTACAAAGAAAAATTTCGTACGAATTTTTGACTGAATTTTAAAGTTACTAAAGCCAAACAAATTTAATAAAATTTTGAATAAATTTTTTGAGTTTACCAAAACCCAAAAAAAAAAAAATTAATAAGAATTTTGAATAAATTTAAGATTATTAAAGTCAAATAAAATTAATAAGAATTTGGAATAAAATTTTAGTATATTAAAGCCAAACAAAAATTATTAAGAATTTTGAATAAAAGTTAACGTTAATCAAGCCAAACAAAATTTTAATAAGAATTTTGAATAGGTTGAGCCTGGATAGTCTGAGACAGGAGATCGATGACTCAAAAATAATAAAACACAATTAAGTAGAAAAAGCAAAACATGTGACTGGAAAAAAACCATAACCTCAAAATTTAGCCCCACAAAACAGTCACAGAATCTTGGTAGCTACTCGATACATTGCAAACCCATGAGGCTGCAATGCCACGTGGATTCTCCACAAAAAAAACTATGACCAAAATGGCAACAATAAAAAGAAAATAAATGAAATCGAGTAACTCACCAATTCTCAGCGCTGTAGAACATCGGACCAAACTCCGGAACCGACAAAGAAAATTTTGAAAAGCGGTTATTGTCTCACACTAACCAGTCCTAGCCTCGGCCAAAAAAACTGTCTCAGTGACCAGAAAAAAGGACGGCACAAAAAGCCTGAACAAAAGGTCTGAACAAAAAAGTTTCGAGGTGCCGGTTACACCCCTTTTTTTCTCTCCCTACTCCTACTTTGTGAACTCAAGACAAAACTTCTACCAACTGTGGTAATTCAAAACTAAAATTTAAAAGAGGAGTAACAGTAACTGTAACTGAAATAAGTGAATAAATGTCACTAGAATCACCTGAATACAATATAAACTATTTAAATAAAAAATTTGCAAGCCGGTTTTACGTGAAGTGAGCGGCGTAGACAGAACCGTTACAAAAAACATTCTCTCGTTTCACAAAAAGTTCCAGATTTTTTAAATTAATTTTTAAAGAGAAGTATTATTGAAAGAAACCGAACCTGTGACGTTGCAAAACATCACAATATATATGTATATATATAAATTAACATTCGCGCGTCAAAAAGGAAATATTTTGTGCCTTAATAGTTTTCATTTTGCGGCTCCTACACATAGTTGTACATCTTGTAAGTAACTGCAAAAAAACTTTATATTGGTCTTGCCTGACTACATTAGGGGGATTATTTCGCGGGTTACATATGGTAATTTTTGCCTCCAACCACTGCGTTGTTGTCCGGGCATAGTGACGTCAAGCTGGTCAGACACAAACTTCGTTTACATAAAGTAAATTGATGACATGAAGTATGTCGCCTGATAATTATGTGCATAAACCTTTAACACGTCCATGAACTGTCACGATACGCCTGATTCCGAAATTATACTACACACAATTATATTATCTGAAAACTTTGTTTCAAATATAGTATTTTTTAATAAACTATTTTCAATAAATGAATTTCATGTCTATTATAAATGACGATTAAATGTTAGCGCTGAAAATAAGCATAATAAAACACATTTATCTCCCAAACCAGTATATACAGTATTAATACAAAAAAATAACAAATCTAGATGACCGTCGCCTGGCCGAACCCGGTCACGCGGAATCCTCCTCCACGCCGTGATTATTTCTGCAAAAGAATTAACACATGAGAAATACTTAGTGAGGAGTCAATCATTCACAAAATACACGCGCATCCACCACAAAGGAATGTATTGAGAAATCACACGGGAAATAACACAGGTATGCAATAAAGTCTAATAGAACAGAGAAAATGGAATAAGTCACCGTATGCGAAACGCATACCTGCTACTCAATAGCAGTGTGGCCCCGGACTTACGCGTACATATACTCAACTGTACCTGCCATTACCACTATGGCCCCGGACTTACGCGTACATATACTCAACTGTACCTGCCATTGCCATCCTGAGCGGTGTGGTTTATACCGGACCAACATATGGTTACACAACCAACCTTAGGGAATAGGGAGCTACCCTAACCCGAATTCCGCTCAGGTGCTGATCGACCCTAGTAACTTTACTTCGGCCTTAGGGGCATAGTTACAAAACCACGATAAAACTATCCCTGCCGTTACCACGCGGTCAATCAGCGAAAACCCACGAGGCTAGCAATCGTGGACACATAGATCGCATTCCTGGTTACCCTTATAGCTCTCTCATCACACTTGGAGGCTCTACCGGGCACGACCGATCAACAACGATTAGGAAAAAGGACAACGCGGTAAAATAAGAGAATAATCATAAAAATCCGTATCCGCATTTACTCTTGCTATCGTGGACCAAAAGTGTGTGTAAGACTCAACTCACTCACCTGAATCACTACACAAGTCAAAAGCTACGATATCGATGTTCTCACACTGAAATCTAGCAATAAACTGAAATAAAATACGTGAATACCAGTATCATTAAATGTAGCTCTTATCCAACAGCATCGGTTACTTACCTAAATAGCTAATTACAGACAAAACATAATAAATTTTATAAAAATAATCTTACGCAAAATAATTACTGTGACATGTCAGTATAATAGTTGCCTTAGTCTGAAGAACGAGTGAAAGAACATTGAATATCGACATTTAAAAAGTTAAAATGGTGTTCAATATTCATGAGTTTGTAATAGTAAAAAATGGATCGAATATTTGACTGTATAAATGTACATGACAAAGAATTTCGTCATGAAATATTACGTAAACATTAACATACTTTGCATATAAATTAAGTTTTAAACATATAATTGTGTACTACAGACTTTAATGAACATGAATTTTATTCTTTCATTTGTTTCTGGGATTAATAGGTATGTACAGGTATGACTTCAGAGTATCATTTGAAATGTGTTTTTTTTAATTTTTCAAAATATTTCATATTTCAACTACAAGGAGACAACAATTAAGTGACTGGTTAAGATTCTAATAATTAGAGTTCATATCCGACCGAAGATTGAAGTAAATAACTTAGTTTCACCAAAATGTGATCTCAGTATTAGGACTTTTAGCTACTAGTGCTCGGTGTTCGGAAAGTGATGTCTGATAAATTTGTAACACCAATTTCTCTACCAGTACATATTATTAACTTAGTCGAATTATTTTTTTTAAATAGTTAAACTATTTGAGACAAGAAACTCAATTACTAGTAAATATAATCAAAATTAGTTAAGCCGATTACTAAACATAGACAAATAAACTTGGCCAAATTGTGGAATCAATTTCTCTACCAGAAAATAAATTTAAACTTATTGAAGTAATTTCTAATTATTCTCTATTTTCGGTGAGACAAGCTATTATTAACAGATTAACTAATATTAATAAGTTAAAAATTACAAAATAAAATGAGATAAATGTTGGACCAACTTGGCCTACTATCAGTCCAATTTGGCTAACAGAGGCATCGCAAAGCTCAGCGTCTGAAAAAATCAGTTACCACTTATTTTATTACTATTAAGTCCACTGAAAACCATTAAACTTTAAAAATGCATATCATGAAAGTTAGTTTGACACTAAAAGAATCAAGTATATACTATTCTAACTTCTACAACAAAAGTTTTTGACGAGAATTGCACTTACTACGAGTAGAATACATTTTAGTTTGTAGCTCATTGACAATGTGACAATACGGAAATAATAAACAACAAACGCCGGTCTTAATGTTAGCTAGAACTTATCTGTAGTTTCACGGTTGACATGAAATTTAAATAAAAATAATCATTAATTATTTATTCACTTAAATAATGTAGATTAACAAATAAATTAGTGTTATAATAAAAAAATTGTGTCAACCAGTGGTACTACAAATATAAACTTTAATATCCAAGCCTTTAATTTTGCCAATTTTAAAATAAATGTCTGTCTTATAATTAATATGTCATGTACTTAGTATACCATTTATATTTCTCCTTAAGTATTGAAACAACCTGTATGTAAAGGATTACATGAATCCAAATAATACTATTTAGAGTTTTACAAAACACAACAGCTGGTAGCATGAACAACTGATTAATGGTGATTAGCGAGCAGTTGACAAACAGTGTTTTATTTATCAACCGTTTATGGATTATTTTGGACAAAACATTCATCTAATAAAAGTTACACTCCAACAATCAGTCGGCATATGTTGTTAGTTTTGTATGATGTCTACGCTCATTCAAATTTTGTGAAAATAATTAAAACGGTCTCCTACATAACTATCAAAAATAAGTTACGACAATTCGTGTTAGTGGCGACGAATTATCTCATCCTGTATATCTTATACGAGTATAGATTGCTCACATTTCTAATCTCTGATCTCTATACCTTTACTTAGGATGCATTTCGTTATTGAGCTTGCTCAGTTTACGTTGTGGAATTGTTTAGTTTTGCGGTGATTTGCGCTAGTGTGTAAAGATGTAGAGATGCATTAATCTTGTCACTCGAACAGCAAGACTGTAAGTCACAGCGTACATTTTCATCAATTAGTATACAATCTAACGCGATAGCAGACTAGTCAAGTGATAATTGTATTTTATGTGAATGGAGTTTTGGTATAGATAATTAGGATTAATCACAACGATAATTAGTGCAGACATAATTAATATTAGCACACATCCAATTAATTTAATATATGAAAAGTTATAGATAATAATAATAGCAACAATTACTACTATTATATACTTATTGAACACATTCAGGTTAAATTTCCAAATATTATCGAGCTTTAGAATCAAGAAGCGGAACAAAAATTTATATTTTAATTGTGCAGCGATATGTAGAAGAAATTTATACAGTAAAAATTTTAAAAGATGTAACTAGGTCATCTTTGTATGGTATGTAATAATATTTTACCTCCGCCCATTCTGTCAAATTCAGTAGTGTCGTTTATTTAGTTTTTTATGAGCGTACATAACATACTACTGTTATACTATTATTATAAAATTATATGTTATGGACTCTTCTGTCTTGTATTGGACAAAATTAAAAGTTTTATTTGAAATGTTACAAAAAAATGCTGTTAACAAAAACAAAAATATAAAGATGCTCGTTTTCATTGCAGCTTATTCTATTATCAAATATTCTACAAGATTCGATCTCATAATTTTTAAAAAAAACATTACTATTTAATAAAATATCTAAGAACTTGACTCGTTTCATAAGATTACAGTCTCTGAATCAACCTATCGCTCTCGGTCATTTAGCGTTTCGCTCTTATGGAAGCTTATCAATGTGGTGCAACAAAACAACTAGACTCTAGAAGGCACTGGGTAAATTGAGTGGACGGGTGTTAAAATATTCCAAAATGATATGATGCCTGAAAAGGTAACTAACCACGTGCAGAGCCATCTATCGAGAAAGCCGCGAGCTTGGCCAGAAGACAATAAATGTACAAAGTGCATTTGCGATACTTGGTGAAACTGTTCCAATATATTTAAAAATCACACGACACGTTTCACAAGATTTCAGTATCTGAATCAACTTCTCGGTCATTTATCACTTATTTCAAATTCCCGTCATTTCTTCTTTAACAATAAAATAAACTCCTGGAGAGACGGGGTCTCGTGTTGGTGTTTCCTGGGCATCGACCGGATCTATGCTGGGTGTATCAAGTGCAAGAAATCCCTGGATCACAAATTCGTTTGTTAATATTATCACGACCAGAGCAGAATCCAGCTAGCCCAAAAAGCTTACTGCATAGATACGATATCAACACAATCATTACCATAGCAGGAAAACAATCGAAGGAGGATTGTAATAAAATAGGATAATACAAAAGAGGAATAAAGGTTTTATGAAATACTGACTGATACCCTGCGGGCTTCGCAGCCGGAAGCATTTGGTGTGCTTGGTATAGCTTGTCCAGCAATCATTTGAACAAATTACTTTTAAAACCTCCGTATATACCCCTTACCTTTTACCTTCCTTTCCCTATTAACTTTTACGCTTGTTACGGAAACGAAGTTTTGTTTGACGCTACGCTATCATAGCGTAGTCTTGGGATCCCACCCCTGGTAAGTTTATTAGCAAATGTAAAACCAAATATGTGAAAAATAAGATACTGAAACAGTGTCAGTGACACTAACATAAAATAACATAATTCATACGGCTATGAATCAAGGTAATATATCTGAATTAAAAAATAAACTTACGTTACAGCAAAAGTATTGTCAACAACGAGCATCGTATTAAAATGGAATGTCCTAACTTAGTCAAAAAAATATGAATTTTAGAAAGACAAGCTTGTTATATCCATTCTTATCGCACACGCTTCTTACGAGAGAGACAAATATATGCCAATTTATAAATTCGTTCATGATACATATGACCTTGATCAGATATATTTCGAAAATTTTACTGTACTTTAAAAGCTGCGTAAGCTAACTTTTCAAGTTTAAAGATACTATAATCGTCACCGTTAAATCTAATAGTATTCCAAACATAGAGTGCTGATGCCGTACCATAGCAACAGATAAACAAAACATGCTTATTTGAATAATTAAATTTATCTGGAAATTTGCACCAGGTAATAAAATTTTACATTTGATAACAGCAGTAGTTATTGTGTGAATATGAATGCAGTGATAGGTGAAAGAAACTTGTGAAGTATAGAAGAGGGTGTGAACCTGTGAACAACGTATGCGCCGATATGTTGCCTGGTATATCCAAAATACGTTACAACTAAACGTATGAGTCTTTTTTGAAATAGTGAACCACGAGATTTGTACAAATTAAGTAATTGTCTTACTCAATAATTATGAGATGAGGTATTCATAATCAGTTATTTGCAGATGATATTACTACCATTGACAATTGTGGACATGATGCCGACAGCGAACAATGACGAAGAAATGATTTCTGAAAATAATATGCCATGTATTAATTTTTCTAAAAGTTCGAATTTTAATATAACTGTTAATATTATGGTGCTATTCTGAACTAAACGCGCTACATCGTTGTTAATATACATAAATGTACGTTGGACCGCGCTGTAACTGAGAATTGTACATCGCACTGAAAATGTTTATTCTGAATGCAACGCTGTATGTAAGTGATTTACAGCGGGTGCTACAACGCTAGTTTAATGCAGTTAACTTCATTATTTTGTGAACTGTCATTCATGTCAACTACAAGATGATGGAAAATATGCAGTTATCTTGCCAAACGTTGGTTCATATTATATATTTATTATAACAATTTCTTAATAGAGTGTGAAACAAATCAAATAATACTTAAACACCTGTCTTTTTCAGAAAATCAAAGAAAAGAAAACGCAATGCAACAGATGACCAATATGCAATATATGTACCTATATAAGTGAAATGGAGAAGGATTATGCGTTTCGAAATGGAACAATTGATCAGAAAATGTATGAAAATTATTTAACATACAGGTGGAAAGATTTATTCGCAAAGTTAAATTCTTTTGGAAATGGCAGCTCAATTAATCATATTTGTAGTATATCTAAATTTTGCGGAAAAAACTAATATTTTCTAGATGCACGCTGTAATTCTCATTTTATTTCTGGAATTTTTAAAATTTATTTTAAATTATATAACACACATTTTAATTACCTTCGATAGTCTCCTCTATTAATAAAAAATAAATAATGGTACATTATTATTCATCTTGTCACAATTTTTTTTTATTTTTTAAATAAATTTACAACAGTAAAGCTTTCCGTTGAGAGAAATGGCCGACGTAAATTCTACAGCGCCTATGTAAAGTTTCAGTGCATACATCAATTTTCCGAATAGCATTTTCACTACATTTTGGTTACCATGGATTCACACGAAGTTTACAGCGCTTACATCGCTTACATTTGTGTTCAGGATCGAGCCATTAATAATTATATATATATATATATATATATATATATATATATATATATATATATATATATATATATATATATATATATATATAGTTTTCTATCTAAATCACGTAGTCTGTAACTTTTTTTTCTGGCTACTTTTTCTTAAAAGTACCTATAAGTTTTGACGGTCAAGTAACTGTTAACGTCATTTGTGTTTATGTTTTGGATGTTTACAAATATGGTGTCAAAGTGATTGATATTAAATTGAAAAATAGCAAAATGGAGTAGAGATGCAATTGAAATCTTCATGAATATATACGAAAAATTCAAGTGATATAAATTAATTGACAATTTATAAAGCTATAAATTGACTTTTGACACTTGGATATTTTAATTCACGTAAAACTTGATTGTGTAAATATAATTGTTAGGTCACTTACAAAGACATTTTTCAAGGCACTTAAAAAGAAGAACTTATTTACGCGGGACTTGTAAAGGCCCATTCAGAATAAAAAAAAATTAGCGGTAGTGTAAAAATTAGTGGCATCGATGGCGTAAGAAATTTATAGTGAAATTTATTTCCGTTCACAATGAAAAATTATTGAAATTATAGTTTCTAGGAATTTTTTATTATAAATTACTAGGGTGCAAGGTTGACAGTTACAGCTGTCATTTTATTTTTGCACAAAAAGCAACTGACAGAGGATGACTTATTAATTACACTTATCTACAAGCACTCCATTGTGTGAGATAAGCGAAGATATTAAGGGAATTTAAAATTATTTAAAAAAAAGAAAATGCGTGGATACAAATTGCCTTTGAAATAAGCGAAAATGGTAAGTTGTGTGTTCACTTTTAATTGAGTTTATTAATAAGTCTGTTTGTTTATATAGCGCAACGTCTGAGGTACACCACAAAATGAACCTTCTTGTATTGCTCATTTTATCTGATGAAATCAGAAATCAGATGTCAATAAACGTCAAAACTGTCAAAAAAATTAAGCGGTAGCGTAGTGGCAACGTAGAAGTTTGGAGATTGCAAACTCCTACCGCTGCCATTGCCACTGCGCTACTACTAATTTTCTTAATTGTTGGATGTGAACGAATACATTGGCTATAACGCATTCAATCTTTTAACCTGGCCACTACCACTCACAGACCATCATACACTATCAGACTTGCCAACTCTATGTTAAATTCTAAAACACGGCACTCTTGTGCCACCTAGCGATGGTGAGTTGAAATAACTGTCAAAAAGACGGGCAGCAGTATATTTTGATTATTTGTTTTTCTAGTTCAATTAATAATAAAACAAATAATTATATGTATATACAATAATTTATTTTTACAAAATCTTTGATAAAAAAATCATCTATTATTACATTTTGATTTTTCAACGAGATCCTGATTTAAAGATCCCAGCGTGAGATACAAAAACCCTGCTTCTGCAGAGTTTTCCATAAGTGTTCTTCGTTATTTCTATTCATTTGAACGATCCACTGGCGTCGCAAAACTTAATTCCTCGGAAAGCAGAACAATTGTCCTCGTTCATCTTTGGGAAGAGAATTAGTATGACAATCATTATCAACACATTTCGACGGCTAAAAGAAGTATCAAAATATATTCAATTATATTCAAACTTAAATGTACTTTTCAATAAATACAATGCATAATTGTACAATACATACATTGTAAGATTCTACAATTAAGGAAATATCATACATAATACAATCATTTGTATAGTACGTATTCTACTGCTCAAGCAAATGCAACAAATAATATTACAAAAATATGTATAGGTTTGTGAAAAAAATATTCAAATTGTACTTACAATTCTCATGGCTATGGTTTTATCTTTACAACAGTATGATGGTCTGTAATGTGATCTTAACACTTCAAACACACGCGAGCTGTGCGCGCGAAAAATGAAACGTCACGTCAAATTTGAAATATAAACAGTCGATACGTCTTACTATGCGACAACTGCGCCAAAAATACCACTACCGACGCTGAGCTGAACTAACTGCTCTTGCAAATGATAATCAACCTAAGTGACAGGGGCCTGCTACCACTGCAACTATTTCTACCGCTACGTTAATTTTTTGTTTTTGTTTTAGTACAGTGTGTTCAAAAAAAATTCCTAACTCGGAGTAGGCTATGAACAGTGAAACGTATATCTGATCTTAAAATGTAATTTTAAGGAGAAAAGACAATAAAGAAGAATACAGTATATTGGCATTCGCCGTTTTCTAATTTGTTTCCATTTTTAAAATAAGATTTAAGAAGAAAAGCTTTGATTTCTTTAGATAACATTTTTGAAAATATCTCACGTCAAATTGACATTTAATTAAATATTTTTACATTTCTTTATTTGAAGCCTATTCTGAGTTAGGAATTTTTTTGAACACACTGTAGAGGAAATAATTTTGAGTATTTGTGCATTATTGTATATATTAATTTTATATAATCTACATTATTAATTAAAAATTTTTCTGTTTAATTACACTGTAGTACAATACCCCATTGTCAAAATTGTCACGCCTTGAATAATTAAATTTGTCCATTCATAAACATCGTACAATTGTCTCTATAATTTAATTATAATATTGATTTTTGATATATACATGGCTTGTGGCACCAATATTTCATTGAGAATTAAAGAAAATCTGATTAAAATTTCCATTTTTATACATAGAAAATATAATGTATTATAACGTATGTAACAATATTTTCAGTAAAAGTTAGACCTCTTCATCAAATAGAAAGAAATTTTTGATTGACACATTGATATAAGGAGTTGTTCCTAATATAAACAAAGGGAATAAAAAATCTAGTTTTACAACACTGATAGGGCACCATGATCTTCAATGCGACGCACTTTTTAATATCTTGTCTCATTTGTCTGTGGACGATGTTAAATCTACTTCCCGGATCGGCAGAAATATTCTTGTCTGTAACTGTAGTTCGTATTGATTTTCCCAGAAATTATTGTGCACTTTTCTGCTAAGTTGTGCCCAAACATGTTCAATCAGTCGTGCCTGAGAAACTTTTGGGGGATTATTCTATCTTTCTGTTTTCTGTAAAATTTTGGCTCTGTAGCTTCTGAAGATTCACTTAAGCTGAATACATTATTTCTTTTTCGAAATTTTAAATCATTTCTAACCAAAGTTCTGCTAAAAACCATCTTCTGAAATTCGAAATTGTCGAGATAATTACTAACTCTGTCTTGGGCATTTTTAATGAGTCTGCTGATTCGATTTGAGGGCAAAAGTTCGATACGCCCACTTTTTGGTAAATTAATACATACTACACCGTCTTCACAGTATATATATATATATATATATATATATATATATATATATACAGGGTGTTAATTAAAAAACGGGCCATAGGCGTTTAACATGGGAAATCAGTTTTTCCTTGCGCAAAAGTTCCCAATTAATTTTAGACAAAAGTGTTTCAAATAAAAGTTGTAGATAATTAAATTATACACCAGAATCACTAAACTGATTTTATTTTGCATGTTTAGTAACCTGTAAAATCCAAATTGTAATTCTATAAATATTGCTCATTTGTAGTGATAGCCATGGAATTTAAACAAAATTACAAAGAAATGCATATCGTTTGAACTGTCAGAAATTCGATTTTCAAATAAAAATTACTGATAATTATATTCTATCGCAAATCCTTAAAAATATTTTGTTCTTATATTCTACATCTAAATTATTGCTTAGATTTTATTTATTTTTATTTTGTAACCTGCAAAATCGACATTCTGACAATTCAAACGATATGCATTTCTTTGTAATTTTGTTTAAATTTCATGGCTATCACTACAAATCAGCAATATTTATAAAATTTCAAATTGGATTTTACAGGTTACTAAACATGTAAAATAAAATCTGTTTAGTGATGCTGCTGTAGAATTTAATTCTCTACAACATTTATTTGAAACATTTTTGCTTAAAATTAAATGGGAGGTTTGCGCAAGGAAAAACTGATTTCGCATGTTAAACGGCTATGGCCCGCTTTCTAATTAACACCCTGTATATATATATATATATATATATATATATATATATATATATATATATATATATGTACCTTGTTCGGTCAATAGTTACCTGTGCAATATTTTAATCCCCAAAAACGTTAATAATTTCACGTTTCGGCTATATGTGCAAGTAACCTATGATAGATTTATGTATTCCAAGTTTGTATAACATTTTTGAATTCATTTTCTGGCATTTTTTTAAAACTTTGGTATACGTTATAAGTGCTCATTTTACATTAATTTTTGTTTAATGTCAATAAAAATATTGATGCAACCGGCCAGGAGTGTTTATTTTAATAATGTATAAAATTCAATGAGTACATTCTTTAGATTCATTCCATTTCAATAATAATTATTGACGATATTTAATTGCATATCAACATACTAATATACACATAAAAGGGTCAGATTAATACATATTTTATATGTACCTATTCATAATACCTATGTAATTTTGTACTTATACAATTTGTCATGAAAGCATAGGCCTGTGTTAAATATTATTGTAAAAAGTTTTATTCAGTTGGTTTTATCAGATTCAATAAAAAAACTACAGTAATACGGAACCTAAAAAATATAAAATAGTTATTTATTATACAAGTGTAGAATGTAACATATTAGTCACGAAAGAAAAGTTTAGAAAATAATTATGAATTAATTTACTTCTTTTTCAATGTCTGTTACATGATTAGATAATTCATTAGTTTTAATAAAAATTCCATGGTGACAGTGGCGAACTAAAAAAGAATTAAATGAAAAGTAAGAAATAACATTCCGAGTTCCTAAAAATTCTTTTTGATTGAGAATGAGCATATCGGAATATTCATACCCTCAAATTTTTATCCTTTTTTAACACCATGTTTAAGAATCTTAGTAAACTACGATTTCGCATTACAAATCTTCGAATTAGTCATATTAGACTGTAGCTCCCTAGTGCAGTAAACAGAAATGGAAAAAGAAAGGAATATTTGTTTGATTCTCAGTTTTAATGAAATTTTTTCATGTTTAATTAAATTTTGTAAAACACTGTTAATTAAACATAATTAGATTTTCTTTATTTGCTAAGCGGTTAATAAAAATCTGAGATGAACACCAAACGACTTCCTTGTACGTAAGACCAACATGAACCCAATTATAAAATTGCACGTATTTGACGTAATTTGACGTTAATATTATTTTCTTATTTTTTGTCTTAATCCATAACAAGGTTTATTACAAAAATCAAAAAAGTATATATATATATATATATATATATATATATTACCTTTAGACATTTGAAGCGTATAAACTACTAAAATTTCTTCAGTTTAATTTATATATAATTTTTGAAAACAATGTCGATACTACGCATTTTCCCGGGAAAATGGGGTAAGTATGTAACCGCACCGTATCTTTTATGTGACTAGCGTTATAGTACAACTAGGGAACTGTGTAAAACTGCAAGAAAAAATTGAGGTATTGCTATTTTTCTCGGTTTTTTATTAATACAACTAAAGCTTATATAAACTTTTTATTTCCTATATGTTTGTTATATCTCATGGTATACAAAGTAAAATTAAGATATATTTCTTTAATAAAATAAATGTAATTTTTTTCTCTATTTGGAAGTATTGGTTAATAACGAATGGATCCATAATTTTTTACGGGCATACTCGACCGACTGAGGTTTTTTATGGATAAATTATGTCGTTTAGCAAAGGCCAAATACCAGTCTTCACCAGGTGTATTATCTTTAAATGGAGTTTTCAGTTTATTTTGGGTAACATAATCACCCACAATCCTTAATATTTCTTTCCGGCTTAATCACCAATCCCATTTCTCCAAAATCTTTATCCCTGCTGCCAATTTAGCTTCGTCTTCATGTGGAATGGCAATGGATCTTCCGCCGGTTTTGCTCTTCTGTCCACGGAGTCCTCTTAGA
Organism: Harpalus rubripes; assembly: GCA_963082715.1. NCBI lineage: Eukaryota > Metazoa > Arthropoda > Insecta > Coleoptera > Carabidae > Harpalus > Harpalus rubripes. Next base: position 44,435,973 of record OY720455.1, on the reverse strand, counting down.
TGACAGCTTAATGTCATTCGTGGAACTTTGTACTTATTAATAGCACGATAGGCCGTCATCGCGCCATTCCTAACTTCTTCAATCGCTCTTTCTAGGCACTGTCTAGTGTATGGCTATTGCTCCTTCGCACATAATTACGGACCATGTTGTATACTGGGTAGCACAAAAACAAAATATGCGAAAAATAATTATTTTAACTAGTCAGTAAATGGGGTAAATGTGTACGTGCTAAATTTTAGCTACATACTTGCTCCTAAAATTTACTAATCACTTTCCCTGGTACTTAATTTTATAGGGGCAAAAGTTTAGTATTATTTATTATAAACAATTAGTGAAATTAACTAAAAATAACAATGAAAACTAAAAGTACATTGCTTCTTACCTTTATTATGAATTGTTCTTTTTTAAATCATTTGCGGCAGTTGGAATGACAGTCGATTTACAAAAACCTGTTACACTCGTGTTACTGCGCACTACTGCAGCTGACAACATAATACAGATTTTCTACTATATGTGACGTTAGTTGCACATTGCCGCAGAAAATAAAGTTACCTTTATATATTTCCCTGCAGATATACTACATGGCACTGCATAAAAATGAGACATTTACAAACTAGGGCCCGGGAACGCATTTACCCCCGATACGCACTTACCCTAACTTACCTTATATATATATATATATATATATATATATATATATATATATATATATATATATATAATTTTTAAACTTACATATCCCGCTTACACAAAGGACTAATTTAATAATATTTGATGTGCTAGACGCAGAATTATATTTTCTAAAACTCTTATTTGAAGCATTTATTTCTAAAATCAAAATAGAACCAGTTTATTCAAAAAATACTGTTAACAACTTCAGGTAATATATCACTTCGGGTTAGCCTATTTTAACTAAAATGTACGATGTTATTCCCATTGACGTAAAAGTCTTATATACCAAATTGAAAAGATTTGGATTGTATTTTAAAATAGTTTTTCATTAAAATTTATTATAGGCTTGAAGTATAGTACCACTTCTAGAAATTATGTAGTGACCAAAAAGAGAGGTGCATAACTAGATGTTATAGCAGACCTAAATACAAAATTTTGACTGTCTACGGCTTACTGTTTTTGAGTTATGCGAGATACAGACGTCTCGATGAAATTAGTCAAAATGGATTCAGGGATAGTCAAAATGGATATTTTCATTGATATCTGAAAACCGAAATTTTTCGCGATTACAATACTTTCTTTACTATGTACAAGGAAAAAAAAAGAATTGCTGAATCATTTTCTATAAAACTTTCCCTAAAATATTAATTCTTACATACAAGGAAAGTTGTAATTTCAAGGGAAGGCGCCGTCAACGTTTAGTGAAATATACATCTTTTACTAGAAAGTATTATAAAGAAATTTCTAACTCTTGGTTTGGTAAATAAATTATTAACCTGTTAAAAATTTGAATTTGATTTATTTACACTGGCTTGCAAAAAAATCGCGTACACCTATTTTTTGCTGTATTCAGTCGATCTTGATTTTGAACTTTTCAATGTTACTAGTGTCAATTAAGATGTCAAAATTAACAGAAATTCAAATACATACTTGGTGGTTCTATCATTTTTCTGGAATATATTTGTAATTTAACAGTAGGTAAATTAAACACAATTAAGAACTAGCTCCATAATAGATCAAATAGTGATGACAGTGACATCATTGTCAATTTTTACATTATTTGCAGAGCTAAAAAAACACAAAAACTCGGTTACTTGATTTGTAAGGTGTACGCGATTTTTTTACAAACCAATGTACATAACCATTTTCAAAGCTAAGTTGATGAATCTTAGCAACTTAATAAGCACTTATTAGGTACCTACATCAATAGTTTATAATATACTTGAAAACTTTTTTTTTAATACAATTAAAAATGTATCATTTCCAATTTCTTATAAGGAAGACGCCTTAAGTTGAAACGAGTATACAAATTTGTGGAAATAATAAGAAGTATTTGTCATCGAAATCAAATAATAATTGAATAACTTATTTGAGAAACCACATGTTATATTTTTTCAATATTATTGAGATTTTTACAGAAACGAATTCTATGCAGATAAACCGATAATTGTGTGCGAAACAGTATATGTCAGATGCAAAAGCACAGTACGCTGATGATCGTGAGCGGTTAAAATATAATTTGACCATCAAACATAAATCACTGTCTTACATTGTTTCTCTCTTGAATGCGTTATTGATATGTAATTCTGGGAGAATATGTTCAAATATTTTTTAAGTGTAATGAATTCGGAATATTATAATTCTAATGTAATATTGTTTTTTTATACATAATAAATCATTTCATTAATAATTTTTTATATATTTATGTGTTTTATATAACTGTTTAAAACAACATAAGTCAAGGAAACAATAATTTTTCCCATTATCCACGTTCATGTTTTCGTAAATTATAATCATAGTACCCTGGAAAACAATAAACAATGTATAGAGCACGTATAGAGTAATATTTTTATTCTCCCGTATCTCCTATGACAGTTTCTTGTGTCTCATGAAATTTTTACTTTTTTGACTTTATGTGGTTTCTCAAATAGGTGATTCAATTATCGTTGAAATATTTTAATTAATGTTATGCGTAATAATAATTCACAGCCAACTGCAACTTAACCCATAACACCAATAAAATTTATTTATTACTTGAATTTTAATTAAGAACTGTTCAATCGGTTCGTTTCATAATATTAAATACAAATTATATTAACAAATTATCATCAAAGCCTTTACAAATTAAGGTTTAGTAGATAATTAATTTTACCATCAAGAAATATTAATATAAAAAGTAGACTTGTATAGTTTTCAGTGTACTGTTTCAATGAAACTATTCCAACCTATTCTTCATATATTGAAAATAGTGCAAAATTCAACAAAGGTTACTTGAGCTGAATATTCTGCATAAAATAACATGTGAATGTGAGCAATAAAACAAAATTATATCCGCATATTTCTCTTGGGGTATGCTCGAATCGCGATTCTTTCAAAAATAAAATTCTCTAGTACACGATTATGGTTATAAATATTTAAATATTCTGATAGTAATGTAACTAGAGACCAACGTCCATAATATTTATAGTAAAATTATTTAGTCGAAATCTGTATAAAATACGAGTACATTAGCATAACTAGAATTTGACGAAAATTATTCATATCTTTATTGAAGTTTATAATTTTACTATAATTACAAATAAAAAAATTAACCTATATGTACAGAGTGATCCAAACCCATATTACATATTTGCATCATGGCGTAGAAGTGACGTCCGCCTTAATAAAAAATACATTTAATCTGGCGTCCACGTGTAATGTGACGTCTTTATACGGACGTCAGATTATTTTGCTGTTTAAATAAGATTTTCAGTACTAGGGGGCCTCTAGAGCCTAATGGACGCCAGAATGATAGCAATGTGAAAAATGTATATTTTTAGTACAGAATTTTTCCACCCGTGGCGCAACAGTTGCGCGCCGTATATTCAATGCATATATTTATTTTAGCCACTGACATCAAACTCCTAAAAAAATTTGCAACGTCGCACATCGCAGTAAGACTTGCACAGTGAGTGGTGTCCAAGGACGATTAAAATTAAAATTAAATATTAAAGCGTATTAGACTAATACCCATATTCATAAACATTTGTAAAGTTTCTAAACGGCTCGTTAAATTTTTTTACAAATAAAATCAAAGTTGACAAATTACATTTAGATTTTTCTACCAGTGTCGACGGTTTTTACTAAATTAAAATTATAACAAACCTTTAAAAATTTTACGTGTTTATAAATTAAAAACCTAATATGTTTATTTTTGGGTTAATATTTTTTTCATACATTGTTAATTTGGTTAACTATTTTTAATATAATTCTTAGAGAGTTCATTGTAGGTAAAAAATGTAAGAACTCTTTTTTGTTCAAAAATTTTGGAGTTTTAATTGTGTTCTTTTACAATTTTGGTACGACCTACTGTTTTTAAGAAAATAGCCCAAAAAAACTCATTTTTTGCTCCTTTGATCCAAGATGGCGGTTCGCGCTAAGCCTCCCTAAGTTCAAAAACTTGAACTATTCATCACCGTCCTGACCCTGACTGAAACAACATGTTAAAATTGTTTCTACACCACCTTCTGTAAGACAAAGGTCTTTTTTGGGCTCCATTGACTGGACTATAAATAGAAAATATAAGATAAAGCTAAAATAAAGTATTCATAGCCAACTAAACTATACTTATAAACAAAAACTAATACATATATTTTAAATATTTTCCATTTAAAAATCTATCAACTTTCAACATACTACCCTTACATACTACCCTTATGTTTTAACGAAGAATTTACAAAATTAAAAATGAGGTGTTCTATTTAAACAAATTGAGTTTTTTGAATTGTCGATTATTAATGCATATTATTGTAAACAAAAGCTTTTTTTTATAAAACTGTTTTTACAGATTACAGAAATTTGATTCTAATCTCGAGATATAGACTGATCAAGAAGTGGCCGTTTTTAGAGAAAAAATCAAAAAAGTTTAATTACGCCGAAAGTTTTTTTTTTTATAGTTTCATATGTTAAATTTGCTGCTGAATTCAATGGTAAAATAAAAAATATAGCATTCCATTTAAAATACGAAAGTTGGGGTCTACTTCCGAAATTGCTACTGTTTTGAAAATATTTTAGCTGAAACGGGCTTGCCGGAAAACTCCTAATTACCAAATTTCGTCATATAATATTAAATGGTTGTTCTGGGACACTCATAAAATAGGCCAATTCTAAACAAATCTGTAAGACTTACAAAACTGAAAATCTATAAAAAATATACAAAACGCATCTATTTTTGTTAATATAAAATAATACATAAAAGTGGTAGTTTTTGTTGCTATTTTGTTAATTATTTACATATGTACAGATTTGTATGACTTATAGTTTTGTTCAGAATAGTTAGTAATATCATTGACCATTGTTACATTATTTGTTTATTTTTATATAGCATATATCTATTATGTACCTACATACTTAAACAAATATCTTGTAATTATTTTGTTGTATTAAAAATAAATATATTATCTTCTTTATATATGAAATTTATTTGTACCTTTATTATGCTAATAAATATTGCTTTTACATCATAAAAATATGTAGTGGCCACCACAGTTCTTCTCGCCATTTAAATGTTAATTATATTATCGTATGTCTTACGTTTAAGTGGACTAATTTCGTAAGTATCTTATTTAGCAATTCTTCTGAAATAAATATAAATAAATATATCATCACGGCATATTACCCATTGCTGGGTGTGCCAATCTGCTTTGTACATAGAATTCGGTAATGATAATGACATATTTGTACCGTTAGAGCGTTTACCAGGCGTCACCTCAAGGGCACTCATTGCTGGCATGGAGAGCGCACCACAGGGGTCAATTTTGTGCCATTTAAAATTTGAAATATTTGGCTTCGATCAGGATCGAACCCGCATACAAAGAATATAAAGTCTTTTGAAAGCTGCGTATTCAATAAAACCTAAACTTAATGAACTTTTCCTTTAGGAAATTTATATCGCAAAGTATGTAATCATTTCACCAATTCTTGGCAACACTGTAGGGGGCCACATTGATGTGAACTATTAAAAATATATACAAATCGAACGTCATAAAAGAAGCAATATGAAACATGTATATAAATGAAGCCCACAATGATATAACCATGTAAAGACGTCATAATGCGATCATAAAGTATATTTTATGTTAAAGTTTTTCGAAAAATGAAACCGATACTCGTATTCAGCTATGAAAATTATGTAATATACTTCAAACAAACACGTTCTAACTTTTTCCCTATATGTATATATATATATATATATATATATATATATATATATATATATATATATATATATATATATATATATATATCTTTATATTTCATATAGCAAAATACACTTGTCAGTGTCGCGTTTAAAATCAGCCAATCAACCTGCAAAAGTCATATATCTGCACTTTTCTCTCCTGGACGTTTACAGTTAGTTGAGCTCAGTATATAAAGGTTAGTATGTATATGTCAAAACTATCTGATAGTCATGTGACCTGAGTAGTTCTTAATATTTTATTCCGCGGAAATAAGAATTAACAGTTGCATGCATTGGGTTACTTACTTGCGTGGTACTGAAACTACGATATCTACTATACTAAAGTTATGTTGAAAAGGTTTGTAAAATATAAATTTTATTTTTTAAAAAATTATGTTTTTGAGTGACGTCATTATTTTTAACTGGAGAAAGAAAAGCATATTTAAGAATGCAAAATGTAGATAGTGTACGAGTGTCAGTTTTAATTTGAATTTGACATTGGTTTATTTTTCTCTCTTGCTTATTATTTGAAATTTGCGTGGTATCTTTTACTTTTATTACGTATTCGATTTGTTAATTACGATTTTGAAAGATTTTAACTTACCTTATACTCGTACAAGATTTAGTTGTCAAGTCAATATCCATTGGACATAATTTTTAGCAAGTCGTTACAAATTAACCACTGAGTTACAGAATACCGATTATGTGGTAAATTTTTCAAGTTGAATATTTGGAGACAGTACAATTTCATTTCCTTCGTAGTCTTTTTTATAGAAGTACATAGTACCCACATAATATAATATATCCCGTTATAATAAATAATAACTTTATATTAAGGTTAAAATGAAGCTTCTCCTTCTACCATCGGTCGTGATTTACCTTGTAGAAAAAAAAGTTTGATAAAGATATGTGCATTTCCACAAATGTTTAAATTACGATATTATTACAAACAAATCAAAACAACAACATTATACATTTAATACAAATGTCAATTAATTTGTACTCCACATTAGGGTATCCGCCATTACAGTTGAACACCGCCATCTATATTTTCGTTTTTTCGCGAATAGGGCCGTGTGGAATTTACATCTTTTATCTTTTACTCACTCATTGCATTTTGCATTTGAGACTAGCCTTAAATAGCTTCTTGTCTAGTGCAACTATGGGTTACCGTGATGAAGCATTATCAAGAACAGTAGACATTAAAATTTTCATTTCGAGTATACAAAAATATGTGCCATACGTTACCACTTAATAAAGAAGATTGCAATGTATCGGAATCTGCAATATTGTTTTTCTAATGTACTTGTAATTGTAGAACCACTTCAAGATGGACCAATAACATTTAATTAATTGAATGAAGAATTATTTAAAAACCACAGTAGTTTCAGTGAAAACAACAACACGTCATTTTTGAAGATTTAAAGTCAGAAGCTGAAGACATTTTTTATTAATGGCAACTGTTTTGGCGCACTTTTCCGTAAACCAAGTGCATGGCGGTGTGAAAGTAACAGGCATTTCTAAATATCCAAGTATATACTACACCACTTTGGCTGCACACCAAGCTAACAAAAACATTACTAAACAAAATGTTTTGCGACGTACTTAAAAACTTTGTTTAATTTTAAAATACACTAATTGATCAAAAACGTTGTTAAAACAAATATTGTGACATTAAACAAAATTGTTTTGTTGTACTTCAACGCCCTTTTATTAAGTAGAAAGACAATATAAAATATTTTGCTTCTTGTAGAATATCTTTAGTCGGGACATTTTGTTCAAAATCAAGACTTATGTAAAGTTATGGGGTCTCGTGGCCGCGTGCCTGAGTGTCAGGTCGCGAATCTGGGGAACCGGGTTCGATCCCGTCCGACGCCAAATATTTCCAATTTTAAATGGCACAAAATTGACCCCTGTGGTGCACTCTCTACGCCAGCAATGAGTGCCCGTGAGGTGACGCCTGGTAAGCGCCCGCACGGTGCTAATATATCATCTTTACCGATATCTGTGTACAAAGCAGATTGGCACACCCAGCAATGGGTAATAAGCCGTGATGATATATTTATTTATTTTATTTATGTAAAGATGAGCATGTATAAACGTGCCTGATGGTTTTCGCTTGGTATTATACCTACTTGTCCACGCAGGCTATCTGATCGAAAACGCTGTAATACAAAACATTTTGTTACGTGCCAAAAGGTTTTACTCGAACCCAACGCACACTGAATAATCAAAAATGCCAACAATTCGTTCGAAATAGCTATTTGTGTATTAGAGCGCAAAATGGGACATTGTCGATTGAGAGGTTGTTGCCGCGCGACGCAGGAGCGAGGCATTCTTTCGAAATCGACAATGTCCATTTGCGCTCGAAACACACACAAGATTTTTTCTACAGTCGCCACAATGGGGTCCTCCACCATAACAAAAATATATTTTTTATTTATTTTTACTTATCGGTATTTTCCATTCTTCTTGAGCTATTGCTTCAATCTAATCTAAGCATTTTATACTTTCGTTTTTGTAAATGAATGCCCTATTTTATTTTGACAGCAGTGTGGCATTTTGTTTGGTTATGCAAGTGGGTAATGTGTAACTACAGTGTCATTAATTCCTGACTAAACGTTTCCATTAAGAATGTAACCAAGTAACATTTCTCAACATTGTATAGTTAGAAATTTGAGGAGCGAGCGTTTTTCTACTTTGTCGCTCTAGAGCGCCAAAGTGACATTTTGCGTTGACAAAACAGAGCGCAAATGGCTACTTTGTATATATACTGTAGAAAAATGTCTTTTCAGGCTCAAATATGTATTTTTGTTTTGCTTGATCAGTGTGAGTTATCCCAAATACCAAGCACTGAAACAACAGTTTCAAACACGGTTAAGCAAAATCTCTTTGTATAATAACGTTTTTGTTCGTTTAGTGTGCGTCCAGCTTTCTGTGAACGTAGCGTCATTTATGTCAACCGAGAAACATTGGCTGTTAGAATAAACAAGTGATTAAGTTTGATTTGCGAGCATTTGACTAGCATTGTTTTATCTCTGTCAATCGGTTATAGATTATTTTAGAGAAAAATAATATTTATAGAAAAATTAATTGCACATATCTTTTATTTGAAGGTTTTTTTCTAAAATAATCTATAAACGGTTGACAGAGATAAAACAATGCTAGTCAAATGCTCGCTAATCACTGTTCATACTGGCGACCATTGTTTTTTGGAACAACTTGATTTTTAGATTTTAAATTATTAAGAAGCTGGTTCGTAAACGTTCGGCTTTACAGTCCCACAACTTTTACATGTTAACAGATTGTGGAGAATAAATTTCAGAATGTAACTTCTTTCAGTTCTCTTTATCATACCATGAACTATGACACATTTCTTACATTGCATCCTGTATATTAGAGGTAAGCTTTACAGGGTGTAAATTAGGTGAACTGCATTACATATTAGTTATATTGGTAGCTTAAATTGTTCTTTTGCTATTTATAAACACAAACATTAACGAATAAGTTGAAATTTTGCTTACAACTTTACATTATTTACAGCTTATTAAAGTTATTAACTTGTTAAAATGATAATATGAGTTATTTTTTCTGGTGGGTACTGCCTCACTTGGTTACCCTGACAAGCCGAGTCTGATTCTGAGCTCAGTTTTTGCAGAAAATGGAAAAGGAAATGTCAATAAAAATATCAGTGATACAATATACTATTTATTTCTTTTAGGTCCTGGAAATGGATGGAAACTTAAGGAATGATTTACCTTAGCAGCAAAAAATTAAACTGTGTACAAAATACTATTTATTTTATTAATTTTCACTGAGCCGATTTAATAATTTTTATTACTCTTGTAATAGTATATAGGTATACCAGATTGCATCTAAATGTAATTTATATATGTATCATTCAGCATTCAGGAATTGTAAGAAAAATTAACCCTTTCCTTGCCAAACGATGCAGCGAATAATTATAAAAATCATGCATTAACAGAATAATTTCGAAAACAATAAATAACTTATCTCTAGAATACTACAAAACTATGTAAGTTTTTTTTCTGTTTAATTTGAGCTTTGTTTTGCTTTATGTTCTTTGTTTTATCATAAATACAAAAGTGAAAAAGGCAAGTAAATGCTGATGCTAAATAAATAAAATATTATACTAAGCTAAGAAAATAATTAATACAACAACAAGTTAAACATTTTACATCATCTTTGAAGTATCAGAAAATGACAATGTTTCCGTATTTCATTAATTTTCGACCAAATTTTTTGTGCTACTCAGAACTTTCTGCTTCAAGAATTTAATAAAACTCTTAAGAACAAACTTTTATCATAAAAAGTAAAACAAAAGTTATTCTATTTTTGTCAAATTAAATTCTTTCCACATCTTGTCCAATATAGTGATTTTCTTGAATTAGGTAAGGAATAGACCAGAAAAGTTGGGTTAGAATTTATTTTTGGCGCGAGGTGATAGTTTGAATTCCCTAGCATAGGTTTCATATGGGAGTTTGATTATAGAGACAAAAAAATATATTTTGTAAAAAAATAAGCAGGTCTTGTTAAAAATTCGATAGTTTGTTTATTCAGTAATAGACTGCAATAGTTTAAACCCTTATAAAAGGTAAAGTAAGAAAATTATTAGAAATTAATATGCTTGGTGCAAGCTAAGATAATGTATGTCTTTAAAAATCTCTCATCCGCCAGTAAAAAGGTCAGTGCAACGGAAGCTATGTAGCATGCATCGAGTTGTAGTATCAAATTGGACATACGTTCATTAAATTTTGTAGTGTTGTAGTTTTGCTTAAATAATTATAAACTGTGCACAGTTCCTGTGAACATTATTGTACGAATCTGGAGATAAAGGATCGGTTTAGTTGCTACATATATTGGTTTGCATTAGAGATTTAATTTTACGAGATTTCTCGGCCTTTAAACTTTAGTAAACATTTCTTAAGTAAGAAATACACGGGGATTAAACTTATGTTCTCAGCGTTATAAACTGAGTTTGAATTTGGTGCCTATGTTTGACCGTTACACTTTTCTGGTCTGCTAAGGTGGGTAACACCAGGACTAAATTATATCGTCTAGAAACATTTGTGTATGAATTCTTTGTACATATCTTCTTTAATCAGTTACGTGATAATTCTTTGAAATGCATTACATTTTTATGATACATATTATCATAGTCTTGAAGTTAAGGGAGTTCACCCTGCATTTTGTGATGCAAGCAAACCGTTTGGTTAATATGTTGTTGGGACCATACCCCACCGATTAAGAGATGTAGCCACCTGGAAATGCCCCGGAGGTAAGAGTTATTGCGGGTTGTATACCTCATTGGCGCAGTTTTCTTAAAGTCACAGTGGTGCGCAAACCTTTGGATCTACAGAGCTGAATTGAAAAAAATATTAGTTGTAATGGAAAGGTTTTTGACGATGTAGCGCAAAAAAGAAGTTTGGTTACTTATAACATATTCATTTTCCTCTTGAATTTAGCAGATTGTGTTTTTTTGGAGAAAATTTTGGCTTCTTTGGCCGATTACGTAAAAACTCTACGTTATAACGGAAAATAACTCTAATAAAAGTTGTAGCGCGATCAAAGAGCTATCGATATAGGGCTCAGTGGCGTGTCTGTAACTATCCGAGGCCCGTTAACACAGAAGTTTCTAAAGAGACTCGTATGTGCACTGAGTCGCCCTGCACAAGACAGACTATTGTTACGTCAATTGGAGCAAGGTGTTTAGTTTATATGTTGCTGGAACAATACTCTACCGATTACAAAGTGCAGCCACACGAAAAGGTTGCGCAGACTCTGTATATTGCGGGTTGTATATCTCATTGGCGTGTCTTAAAGTCGCAGTGGTGCGCGAACCATTGGATTTAGAGCTGATTTTCTTTTTATATTAATTGTAATAATAAGGTCTTCGGTGCTGCTGTACAAAAAACGAGTTTGGTTACATATAAGGTATTCATGTTCCTCATGAATTTAGCACATTGTGGTTATTTGGAGAACATTTTGGCTTCCTTGGCCGATTACGCAAGATCACTACTTTATATCGGAAAATAACCGGGATAAAAAGTGTAGCGCGTTTAAAGAGCTGTCGATGTATGCTCAATGGCGTGCCTGTGGCTATCAAGGGCCCGCCGATACGGAAGTTTCTAAAGAGACGCGTAGGTGCAAAGAGTCTTCCTATGCGAGAGAAAACATTGTTGTGTCAGTTCGAGTAGCCATTTGGTTCATATGTAGCTGGGACCAATTCCTACTGATTAACAGGTGTAGCCATCCAAAAATGCCGCGCAGAATTTGTATATTGCGGGTTGTATACCTCATTGGCGCGTCTTTTTTTTAAATTAAAATCACAGTGGTGCGCAAACCATTCGTTCTACAGAGCTGATTTTTTATAAGTATTTATCGTAATAATAAGGCCTTTGACGCCGTAGCGCAAAAAAGAAGTTTGATTACTTATAACGTATCCATTGTCCTCTTGAACAGAGCAGATTTTGGTTTTTTGGAGAAAATTTTGGGTTCGTTGGCCGATTTCGCAAGTATGGCACGTTATACCGGAAAACAACCCTAACAAAAGTTGTACCGCGTTTAAAGAGCTATTGATAGACTGGATAGCGACGTGTTTGTGACTATCAGCGGACCGCCGACACGAAAGTTTTTAAAGGAACGAGTAGGTGCGCTAAGCTACCCTGCATATAAAATAACAGGTGTACCCATCCGAAAACGCCGCGCAAGCACTATATATTGCGGGTTGTTTATCTCAAATTGCAGTCGCAGTTGTACGCTAACTATTGGATTTACAGAGCTGATTTTATTTTTGTATTAATTTTATTTGATAGGTCTTTGATGCTGCAATGCAAAAAAGGAGTTTGTTTACATATAACGTATCAATTTTCCTTCTGACGTAGCGTTCTTCCAAAAGAAGCCAAAATTTTCTCCAAAAGACAACAAAATTTTCTTTTCAAGAGGATAATGCATACGGTATATGTAAGCAAACTCATTTTTTGCACTACAGCATTAAATACCTTTTCATTACACTTTATATAAAAAAATATCATCTCTGTAGATCTAATGGTTTGCGCACCACTACGACTTTTATAAGAAAACACGCGCCAATGAAGTAAACAACCCGCAATATACAGTAACTGCATGGCATTTCCGGGTGGCTACACCTCTTAATCGGTAGTGTATGATCCCACTAACATATAAACCAAACAGTTTGCTCGAATTGACGTAACAATGCTCTTTCTCATGCAGGACAGCTTGGCGTACTTACTCGTTTCTTTAAAAACTTCCGTGTCGGCGGGCCGCTGATAGCCATAGGCCATCGGCCAAGGAAGTCAAAATTTTCTCCAAAAAACACAATGTGCTAAATTCAAGAAGAAAATTAATACGTTATAAGTAACCAAACTTGTTTTTTGCACTACATCGTCAAAAACCTTTCCATTACAATTAATATTTTTTAAAATTCTACTCTGTAGATCCAAAGGTTTGCGTACCACTGCGACTTTAAGAAAACTGCGCTAATGAGGTATACAACTCGCGCATGTTTCTGGGGCATTTCCGAGTGGCTACATCTCTTAATCGGTGGGGTATGGTCCCAGCAACATTTTAACCAAGCGGCTTGCTTGCATCACAAAATGCAGGGTGGAGGCAAATTTTCGCTCTTAACATCCGGACTATCACGAAACAAGCAAATTGTATAAATATAATTTTGTGTGGATTACACAAAATCATTTTGTTTGTGGAATAGGAATTAAATTACCCAAACAAAATACTCCAGACCAGTGTGAAAAACTTAATTTAATATCCCTCTTAATGTTTTATTAATTGCACGAATAAAACTAAATTACAGTAAATCCTTTCCATGCACAACTATGTAATATGATTAGTATGGAGACAGCGAACTATGTAATATAAACTAAGTTTCACTCCCTTCAAACTATTAGCTTAATGCAAATTAATGCCGAAACGTACCAGTTAAATGCTAGAAAAGATATTGCAGCGTTGTCTCAAAAATATAAACGGTTTCCGAACAATGGTAAATTTGAATTATACGTAGGATAAGTGAGGAAGTATTTTTTAAAATTTATCTCATACAGGGTGAATCAGGGAAAGTGAAACATAGTCGTTTAACATGGGAAATCAGTTTTTCCGTGCGCATTGCTCCCCTAATTATTTCAGACAAAAAAATTGTTTTCGGCTTTTTTATGGCAGATATAAAATTTCATGGAATTACAATTGAAAAGTATTAGCCATGGAATGCGGGTTCCCACTATTTTAATTTTTTTTATACCGTGTGTCCCAAGCAAACCTTGACATAGGCTGGACATGGGAAAACTGATTTTTGTGAATAAAAAGTGTCCGGCATAAAATTAAGCCATGATATTTAACATGATAATAGTACATTACCTCTTGTACCTTATTTATTATTAATTACATTATTATCATTGCGTAAATCAGAGAAAATTATAAATATCTATCAATAAATATTTGTTTCAATATTTTATTACTTGTAAATTTTCTGAAGCTGTGAGTTTTGCTAATTGGAAGGTGTATTGGATAGAAAGCTTCAAATATTTTTTAAAAGTTGTTTATTGTTGTAACAACTAAAAGAGGACGTTTCGGCACATGGTTATGGCCATTTTCAAGTCAGAAAAAGTGAAATTTACATTCAGTAAATTTTTTTATAAATAATTTTAAATTACAACCCATGATTGAGTTTGAATTTTGACAACCGCCTGCGCAGGTCGGTGAGTCAACGTCGACAATTCTTTCTTCGTTTAAATAAATTTGTCCTGGATCCTAAAGCCCATTTCTACGATTTAAACATTTAGGTTGGATCTCAAATATTTATTCTACGTGTGTGTGACGGCTTAAAGTTCACAATAATATAATATTTACTGCGCAATGTTAGCGTTGAGTATTTATCTCTCAAATTGTGAGAGTGTACTCGTTATGATTTGTAAAAAGGCTTGTGAAAGATTCATGGACTTCAACGGGAACTCGTGGCTCAATTGGTAGAGCGCCCGGCTAGAGATTGGAAGGCTCTGGGTTCGAATCCCAGCGAGGTCCATGAATTTTTCACAATTCTTTCTTCGTTTAAATAAATTTGTCCTGGATCCTAAATCCCATTTCTACGATTTAAATAATACACTTTCTTCAAATCTAATTTCGTAAAAAATTTAGCTTCTCTTAATTTAAGAAAAATATCTGTAATATCTGGTATTGGATGGCGTTCTGGAATGACAAATTTATTAAGAGAAGTTAAATCTGTTGTGAGACGTACTGAGCAATCTTCTTTAGGCACTGTAACTAAAGCATGAACCCATTCACTTTTTTCAATTTGTTCCCAAATTCCTTCTTCGACCATCTTATGACACACTTCAATTGCCATTTCTCGACGAGCATAAGGTATTTGTCTTAATTTTGCTTGTGTTGGTATAACATTTGGTTTCAAAAGGATTTTGTGCTTAAAAAGTTTATATGTTCCCATATTATTACTTAGTAATTCTGGAAATTCTTTTAAATAATCTTCTACTTCACTTATTTGCGATATCTTCAGTTCTCTTCATTTTAGATCTAACTTCAATCTTTGTATCATATCCAACCCTATAGTTGGTGTTAACTCGTTTGTCGTAACATATAAAGTAATCAAGGTTTTTCTTTCTTCAAACTGAACTTGAGTGCTGAATTTTCCAAGAATTTTCCGAAATTCTGTTCCGTCAAAATTCTCTATTGTTCTGTCAACGGGTAATAATTTGACATTAAAATGAGCTGTCTTAAATATTGACTCCGATATCGTTGATATTTCTGCACCAGTATCTACAAAACCTACGTATTTATTATATTTTGATTTTGCAAATGGTAATTCAACTTCCTTTGGCGTTAAATTTCTTATGTGCAAATTCTTTACATTAATGCAGCTTTTATTCTGTCTTGCTTTACACATTTTTGCAAAATGATTTATCTTACCACAAAGGAAAAAAATCGCTGTGATAGACATGTAACTAGGGAGATTCTGAATATTAATTGACGGAAAACATGTCACGTGATTCATGAATTATATTCTCATTAAAAAATCAACAAGTAAATAAATGATTTTCAGTTAATTTTATGCGTTTCTTGTAAATTTCAGCCAATTTCATAACAATTTGAGGTGACATCTGGTAAACGCCCGCACGGTACAAATATGTCATCATCATTACCGAAATCTGTCTACAAAGTAGATTGGCACACCCAGCAATGGGTAATATGCCATGATGATATATTTATTTTATTTATTTATGTTTTGATGTTTTGGAAGGATTGCAAAAAATATGCAACGGGTGTCATTATAGCAATATTTAAATAAAACCTTGTCCAGAACGTTTTAAGATTTAGAATTGAGTTAATTTATATTTGAAACCCCGTAGGATACGAATTTAGTGTTAGTTTGGAAATAAATCAAACCGTTTAGAAGTTGTGGGAATAATAAAATGCATTTTTTTGGGGTAAATTTCAATCCTATTTTCTGCTATCCCTAAGGTTTTTGGACACTTTCAAAATATTAATATATCAAATCGACCCTCCAGAGTTTCTTTCTGTAAGAATTAGCACCATCATTAACCGAAATCGAGATATTGACCGATTTTTAATCTAACATTTTTAGCCAAAAATGTACAATTTTGAACCCGAGTATGAGCAGTTTTTAAACGGATATTTAACCACTTTTATACCGGAAATATACAAATTAACCCTCCGAATTTCATTTATGCAAAAATATCCACTATCTTTAACCGAAATCGTGATATTAAACCTTTTTAACCTCACATTTTTGGCCAAGACTAATGGTGGGTTTATACAGCAAGTAAAGTAGTAAAGTAAAGTAAGATGTAAAATAATAAAGTAAAGTAAAAATGTATGAATTTAGTGTCGTTTATACAAAAAAGTAGCAAGTAATATGGAATCAATCAGAACAAACTACTGCATACATGCTCGTCTCATTGTATTAGGCAGCAACGGCGTAGACAGCTAAAAATTGTTATTGTTGTTAACTTGTTAGATTAGATACTGAAATGTCAGAATGGAGAATTTCGACGAAAATTTAATAAAGCAAGTAGAAAAATTTGATTTACTTTATAATTTAACAAAATACATTTTTCAAAGATAGAATAGCAAGAGAAAACGTAATGGAAGCAATTGCTACTGCTAGGCAAGCTAATGGTCACAAGTGTTTCAAAATGTTCATGTTTCTGTCAAGCTCTCTTCAAAGGTCTTGTATTAAATCTTTGTGATCTTCGCCGTTTTTCTATTAATATACTCAAAGTAATACTTGTTATTGTTAAACAACACATTATTGTGGTGTCCATTTTATAATTCATTTCTATAACGTAAAATTAATTAATGTTAAACAAACTTACATAATATAACCCCGCACTATTCACTTTTCTTTTCACAGTACAAACCAAAATGTCAGCTGTCAGCTGTCAAATTCAGTGTTCGAATTGTTCGAATAATAAAAGAAAACGAAAATAAGAGTATAAATCTAAATAAGTTATATAGGTATATAACAGAAAATGTACACATCATCAATCTTACAATATACAAAGCTTAAAAATTTTATAGAAAATTTTAACATACGAGGGATATATTAATAATAAAGAAAAACATATTCCTTTTTAAATTGCTAAGGTCTTTCCAGCAGGATTACGTAAAACGTATCATGACTTTATTGTAATGAAAAGGTGGGTGATTACGGTAAATAATTTGTACTGGATGGATAACCGTCTGTAGGGCAGGATACGAGGTCACACGCCTGCCCGGACAAATAGTGGCAGACCGACCCTAATCAAAATTAATCCCAGTTTGAAAAAGAATCATTTTAAAGTTTTGTTTTTCAGGCTGGATTCTAAGATACCTACCACCCTTTAAATTCAAATTCCAATTATTTTGTTGTAATCTCTTCTTTTAGATAAAATATAACAAAGAAGCCTAAAGTTAGAGCGCAGATGCAGAACACATAGCGACAAAATCAGAGGAACCCAAAAAAATTATATTTCTGCGATGTTTTTGATCATTTATTAGATTGAATTTGGTATCGGCAAATTTATACTGCAAGTACTAATTAAAAACTATTTTTTTTAGTATTTATAAATGATTAAATCTTAATTATTATTAATTATTTGTAATTCATGTGAATTAGCAACACAAATATGAAAGTCCGTGGGTTTAAACTTTCTCAAATATATAACCTTTATACCCTCCTGTTTACGCGTTTCAAAGGCTGAACTATATATCAAGTTTGCTTTGAGGAGTGAATGAATCTAGTCCTCCAAAAAATAAATAAAATGTATTATTATTGTTGTAATTTTTTTGAGTGTACAAGTTTTGTTTATAACAACGTGAAAAAGTGTGAAAAATAAATCGTTAGGTCCACTAGACGTCTAAATCGTATCTTGTGTTTTTTATATGTTTCGTTTTTTACAATTTAATAGAATAAAGTTTTTACAGGGTGCAATTGCAAGTAGTCAGTTGCACCACCCTTAGTTTAAAGTCTTATGCTCTACTAAGGTGCTCCTTACCTCCTTTGAAGCCGTCTGATTCTAACCCGATGGATATTTCGTATCTCCCAGAAGCTGTATAATTCTATGTCGAGCTTCTCCATGCTGTCAGTGCTAGTGCTATTGAAGTGTTAGTGCTTTAGTTCATCGGTTTTCTCCCAAGACGTCAAGCTAAAAACTTGCCGCATAATTCTCCACTGCAACGAGTTAGAGTCGTCCTGGTTGGCATCCAATCCTTCGGAGATCTTCATAGAGTCGTCTTGGTTAGCATCCAATCTTCGGAGATCTACATCGCAGTTGGAGATCTAAACTCCTGGTCCGTCGGCCGTGCTCCGTCCCAGGTACTAGAGTTATTTACTCATTCAACTTATTTGATATATAGAATCAGCCTTCATTTCTTACCACTCTGGTCCTTCGAGTTTATACTTATCTTGCCACAAGTTTAGTAATAATTTCTTAATAAAATACAGTCCATATCGATTGAATTACTAAACAGTTTGGTCCTTCGAGCCGGATACTTCCCAGTTCGATATCTCAGTAGAATACTTAACAGTTGGGTCTTACTAAATAGTTGGATCCCACGGTTCTGATCCCATTGTTGGATCCTTTGAATTTTCTCTTTTTCTCTGTCACTAATCTCTTAACTTCATCTAACCATGAGCAGAGAAGCAGAGAAAAGGTTAAAGGCGAAATTAAAATCAGCTCAGGCATTATTTAAAAGCCTTGAAGCAAAATTTACAAGCTTATTAGAATTGGCAAATAAATGTGAGACGGATACTGCTTTGCGCGAAAGTTTTTTAAAGAGAACTGAAAATATTGATTTGCACAGGGAAGAATTTAAAAATGCAATAATTCAATCTAATGAAACGGGGTTAGAAATAGACGAGGCATTTGAACCGAATTATGATCTATTAATGTCAGTAGATGATCAGTACTCAATAATTCAGCACGTTCGTAACCGTATCCTGCTTAAGACTAATGCTTCCAATGATACTAGCGTTATTAATAATGATACTAGTGAAAAATCTGTTCATATCAAGCTTCCTTCTATTGACATTCCGTTCTTTGACGGCAAAATAGAAAACTGGTCTATATTTTTCCAATCCTTCAAAGTGAATATTCATGAGAATAAACAACTAACTGACGCTCAACGAGTCCAGTATCTCATTGGAAAGCTAAAGGGGAATGCTTTAAACTCTACAGGGGGCCTACTCCCTACGGAAGAAACCTATAATACGATTTGGAACAATTTAATTACTGAATATCAAGACAAACGTGCATTAGCCTCGCGATATTTGAATAACATATTTGATCTTAAACCCTCGTCCAAAAATCCGTCGCAATTATCGGCTTTCATATATAAGTTCACTGCATCAATGTCAGCACTAAAACAGCTTAAAATTCCTGATATTGCCGATTTCTGTTTTTTGAATTATGCCTTAAAAAAGGTGGATCCCGAGATAGTCCAGCAATATGAGCTTTCGGTACGGGATCAAGAATTTCCTTCCTGTCAAAGTCTTATAGACTTTGTCCGATATCAAGTTAAAATGTTAGAACGCATGGGGGGTTCTAGCTATAGCCATCAGTCCAAGCCTATAAAAAATAACGCAAGATCATATTTGATAACTGACAGTTCCAATAATAATAAAATTGACATGAAACCGTCATATAATAAATTTTTGGATCGTTGTATATGTTGTGCTGATACAAATCATAATCAGCTTTTTTTGTGCTCTAAATTTAAGGGTCTTTCAGCACAAGATAGATTCGCGTTTATAAAATCTAATAAACGATGTATCAATTGCTTCTACCCAAATCATACTGTTCTTAAATGTTGGTCAAGAAGAACTTGTAAGATGTGTAAAAATAAGCATCATTCTCTTTTACACTTTGAAAAAACTATTCCAAGTCAAATTTCGGAAAATATCGACAAAGACGAATCTCACTGTCATCTAGTAAACCTTGATAAATCAAATAATGTTGAAATTATTGATGATTCGCATTGTCACATGTCAAAACTTGAAAAAAATAACAAACACATACTGCTTGCTACTGCACAAGTTCTTGTTAGAGCCACAAATAATGATTACAAAACTGTAAAATGTTTAATTGATAATGGCTCACAAAATAATATAATCACGGCTGAATGTTGCAAATTATTAAACTTGACAATTATTTCTTTAGTGAATTCTAATATAAGGGGAATTGGTTCAACCACTCGCCCAGTGCTCGGATATGTCAATATAAAAATAGAATCCAGAATTTCGTCAAATCAATACGACATAAAGGCTTTAGTTGTTGACAGTATTACTGACAAATTGCCTTCATTTGAAATTGACACCTGTCAGTGTGCTAACCTTAAGGACTTATGTTTGGCTGACCCAACTTGGTATCTGCCAAGCACTATTGACATAATTTTGGGGGCTCAAATATATCCGTCGCTGCGTCTCTCAAAACGAATAGGAAAAGCTCCTACAGCCTATGAAACAACGTTAGGTTATGTCCTGTTAGGAGAACTTGACAATAAATTGTTACCGCAAGATTCCTTTTCGTCATTTTTCACATTTACACAAAACAATTTAGTATCTTGTTTGCACAAGTTCCAGGAACCAAAAGAAGTTCCATGCAACAAAATGAAAAACTCAGTAAAAACCTGTCACAAGCCAGGGTTACCCCCCAACGTGGGTCCTCCTCCGCCACCTCCATGGTTGGTTTACAACCCAATGCTTCCTTATTTTTGTGGCATGCACCGACCAGTGTTTTGGCAGCCACAGACACATCAGTTTGCATATTTATCCCATGGGCCTTTGATAATGTATCCTGTTCGTCAGCGGCTCATGGCGGGGCCTTTGTGGGGCCCCCCTCAACCTCCATGGCAACAACCATTTCCGATTAATTTCGGCGTCGGGATTATACAGCCGACCATACAAAACTTTGGAAACAACTTTTCCTACATACAATAACTCTACAATACTTACATTTGAAAGATTTACATATCATACCTTTCACATTCGATTTGATTCGTCATTTCAATCTCAACTTTATCGTTTCACATTTATAAAAAGGTTATTTGAGATTTGACTGAAGTCACGTCAAGCAATGACGATTATTTCTACTTCATTCCACGTCACGTTGTATATGTAAATCTCTATCAACAACAAAAGTTCGAATAGGTTGGTATGACAATGCCATCTATCAACAAATTTTGCATGTTTAGTTTTCATCAATTTAAGAAGCTAGACACGTAGGCAGTGTGCAACACTGAAACGTAATTTCGGTTGCATTTGTGATGCAATTTGCATCATGCAAGTAGTGTTGCATAAGGTTGCGTCATCAATTTGCATAACTTCATATACGCAATACGTTGTCTGTTTATGAGTATTCATGATTTATCATTTTGTATAGGTATTTCTTGATATATTTTTCCGCTGTATTTATTAATGCATTTGTATATTGTCCATATATTGTTTAGACGTCATAAGACTGCAAGTAGTCGATGTCTCCAATGGTCAATCCTATTGTCTTTGAATTCTCTTTAGTTTGCCTCTTACTCTTGAGCAACTGAGAATTAAAATCCTTATTTTGTTTTAATTGCTTGGAGACTTATATTTAAGTTTTGCTCTCAGTATATAATAAACCATACCTCCGCACTCTCCTAACTTCGGAGGATTGTGGAAATCTAATTTAAAAAGTTGCAAAAACCATTTTTATCGGGTCATTGGCGCACAGTTAATAACTTACGAAGAACTAGTTACTTTGCTAACACAAATAGAAGCTATTCTAAATTCGAGACCCTTATGCACATTAAGTGCCGAACCTAACCTAGAAATTCTGACACCCGCACATGTTTTAATGTCAACTCCACTACAACAACTACCAGCATACGATGCATCAGTTAAACCAAACCTGATAATTTGCAAAAAAATGTTGGATAGTTTAATTAGCTCATATTGGAGTAAGTGGAGGCTAGAATATTTAAACACATTGCAACCACGTCAAAATAGGTTTAAAGCCAACAACTCCATAAAGATTGGTCAAGTTGTAATTATAAATGAAATAAATACAACACCAATGCAATGGCCATTAGGGTTTGTTGAACAGATTTTTTCGGTAAAGATGATATCGCTAGAGTGGCATTAGTTAGAACAAAATTCGGTTCTTATAAACGGCCTGTCTCGAAACTATTTCCTTTACCAAATCAATAGACAGTTATTGTTAGTTTATTATTTAATTACGTTTATTCTTTAAATTCGTTAAGATATATTGTTTGCCAATTCACGCTTGTCAATATGACAGTTCTGTAAATTTGATATTTTCTTCCAACATGACAACTCTGTCAATCGGATATTTCCTGTCAACATGAAAGCTCTGTCAACCTGACATCTTTTGCAAACTTGACACTGTCAATATGACAGTATTCTAAACTTGGAACACCTGCTGATTATAGTTTCAAATTTAACTTAAACCTGCATGTTGTCGCGGCGGGAAATGTTTACGCGTTTCAAAGACTGAACTATATATCAAGTTTGCTTTGAGGAGTGAATGAATCTAGTCCTCCAAAAAATAAATAAAATGTATTATTATTGGTGTAATTTTTTTGAGTACACAAGTTTTGTTTATAACAACGTGAAAAAGTGTGAAAAATAAATCGTTAGGTCCATTACACGTCTAAATCGTATCTTGTGTTTTTTGTATGTTTCGTTTTTTACAATTTAATAGAAGAAAGTTTTTACAGGGTGCAATTGCGGAGTGGTCAGTTGCACCACCCTTAGTTTAAAGTCTTATGCTCTACTAAGGTGCTCCTTACCTCCTTTGAAGCCGTCTGATTCTAACCCGATGGATATTTCGTATCTCCCAGAAGCTGTATAATACTACGTCGAGCTTCTCCATGCTGTTAGTGCTAGTGCTATTGAAGTGTTAGTGCTTTAGTTCATCGGTTTTCTCCCAAGACGTCAAGCTAAAAACTAGCCGCATAATTCTCCACTGCAACGAGTTAGAGTCGTCCTGGTTGGCATCCAATCCTTCGGAGATCTTCATAGAGTCGTCCTGGTTGGCATCCAATCTTCGGAGATCTACATCGCAGTTGGAGATCCAAACTCCTGGTCCGTCGGCCGTGCTCCGTCCCAGGTACTAGAGTTATTTACTCATTCAACTTATTTGATATATAGAATCAGCCTTCATTTCTTACCACTCTGGTCCTTCGAGTTTATACTTATCTTGCCACAAGTTTAGTAATAATTTCTTAATAAAATACAGTCCATATCGATTGAATTACTAAACACCTCCTTATTTTGCCGGTGTGTGTATTATTATTTTTGCAAAAATAAAGTCAGATTTTACCTACATATTCCAAAGATGCATTCACAAATGAAAATTAGGTTAATGGTTTTTGTTTAGGTTTAAGTCATTCATAAATGTAAGTTTAAAGGTGCATTCATAAATGAAAATTAGGTTTATGGTTCTTGTTTAGGTTTAAGTAAGTCATTCATAAATGTAAGTTTAAATTAACTGTAATTTAGTTTTGGTGTGTACAGACATTTATGTAAAAGCTTCAAAAACAAGATTAAAATATCAGTAGAGCAGTACTCAAGAAGACACCTGTGCGCCGTAAAACTGTCATTCGCGTGGCATTATTGGTTATATTTCAGCAATTAAGTTATGACAGTATCCATGGTCTTCTCGCATTTGTTTAAAAAGCCAAATCCACCAAGTGGATACTAAATAAAGATGGGTGTGTATATATCTATAACATTTCAGACTCGTTCTCGTTGGCGAAGTTTGTGACGTCAGACTAAATCATAAACCTAAAGTTTGAACCTTGCTGTGTTTAGCTTTATGATTTGGATTTAGAGACCCTAAATTATGAAGTTTGAATGGAGTCATTACATATTATGCGGCCAAAGTCTTTAAACCTAAAGTATATACCTTAAATCTAAACCTAATTTTCATTTGTAAATGCACCTTAAAAGCTGTACTTGTGAAAATTATGATATCTTCGCTTGAAAATTTTCAAAAATTACTTGAACGTAGAATCTCCTAATGCACAGAACTGAAACTCAATTTGACGAAATTCGTGTGGTTGCTGCATTTTACGGGTATAGGCATTTCGCGAGAAAATAACAATCCGTTTTTCATGAAATATTTTAATGAAATCGTAACCTAACGCACAGAACTCAATTTGACGACACTTGAGTGGTTACATTCATTTTATAGGAATTAAATCCTTTTTCAGAAAAAAAATGCAAAGATCACTATAAATATTTTTTCCGCGCCCTAATTTTTGTGGAATTTAACGTTTTTAATGGTTTTGCAACCATATATAACCATCAAAATAAAATTGTTAAGTGGTCTGGAGACATAACATCAGATATTTCAAGAGTAGGTATTCACATTTGGAATTGAAGAAATGCTAGTTTCATTGCTTCTATGTTTAGAATTATTATCCGTTGTGTAAAAAAAAGTTGCCGAGTGGAACAGTGGAAAGATAATGCTAGGACAGAAGGGTGTGGCAAAGTATGATTGCCGCATTAATGTATACATTTCAGGTTTGTGCCTTTCTGTATGTATATATATTTTTTTATTCTAGAACAATCCTAAGTAGCAAAAAGAAATGGAATCCATAATTTTGAAAGCTGAATTCTTGATGCTTGGCCGTGTAACGTGCATGTGCGAGTCCGAGTGCATCTTGGTTTTTATACGACTTTTTGCTCTTGCTATGAAATTTCCCGAAAAAGAATCACTCATGATAAATTTTACTTCACTTTCAAGGGTCGAGAAATGTATGTTACTATTATGAACCCAGACAAAATATGTCAAAACGTTAAAAAGTTTCATTGTCAAATCAACAAAAACATATGTGATTTTAATGTATAAACTGTGGTTAATAAATATTAATAGCCATACATTTAAAATGTATATATATATATATATATATATATATATATATATATATATATATATATATATATATATATGTGAAACACGTAAGCGTAATAAGAAAAACTTTAACTAACTGGTTTGGCGCGAACGTGTGTATTATTTGCACATATGAAGCTTCTTTTATGGGCTCTCTTGTGCAATTGGTAAAAGGATTTTTGATCAGACTACTAAATAGGTTTCGTAAGGGGCATTTTTCTTCCAGGGGTCCTGTTAAAGTACCTTCTTTAACTAGGATTCTTAAAGGAACTCTTAATTATGTTTGCTCAGTAACATCAAGGATGGCAACTGAGACACTAGGGGGCTAACTCTTTACTGATAAATCGAAATTCAATTTACATGTACATCTTAGAGTTTGGAAAAGAAGAAATAAGCATTGCAGTTAATACAACATGCAGTCACGTGTTGTTTTTTTTTCGAGTAGAATCAGTTATGACTGTTGATTAGTGATAAAACCAAACTTTTCATTACACGGAGCGACACTCTAGTTGCAAGGCACAATGTAAATGAAGTGCTAATTGTACATGTTCAACTCCTTGCTCTTGTACCGACAAATGACGTTAGAATTTTGTATTGGTGCAAAAATGATCCCGCGCATAATCAATTAGACTAGTCACACATTACCTATGAAATAATAATATTGAAAAGTTGCAATTTAATAATATTATTAAAATAAAGATTTAAAGTATCTGTAAATTAAATTTCATATGAATCCTGCATATAGAAAAAAAATATCAATAAAAAAATTGACCCTTTAATTGTCTTGAACAGTGTATAAGTCAAATAGTAGTAATCACTGTAAGTAGGTACGTAGATGGATAACCTCTTGGAAACGTACGTTATTGGTCGTTTGCAATAACAATAACATTTACGTTACTAATTTATAAATTGGTGTTGTATTTAATTCAATATTTTCAACTCTATGCATGCTCTAGAAACGTAATTAATGGAGATCGAAATTTTTTATTTCATTCGCTTTGTACTCTCGATTTGAAATAGCACTTAGCAAATCCAATTAAAAGGCGCTAAAGTTGTAAGATATAAACAGAGGTTAGATGCAGGGGACTGTATTGCGCTTATCTTTGGAGTGATGCCTGCAACTTTCTCAGCCTCTGTCCGTCTCGGGCACAGCTCAATCTAATTTTATTTTCTACTTTTCCTGCTACTTTATTGGAGACTCCATTTCGCAAAGGATACGAACACACTGTGAGATTAACTAGGTTCTCAAAGGTGTCATCGTTGATATATAACATGTTATATTATTTCGGAAAGAACTAAGTACTAATATAATTCACTAAGTTTTGTAACTTCTATGAGCTATACAGTCAGAATTACTAATAAAAGTAAACAGATAAATTTAAAACTAATTTAATTTTGAATTTTTTTTTTTTGCTTATTTCTTAATGATTTGTGCTTATAATTTATTCAAGTTACTTTAAAATTAAGATGCTTTATTAATTAGTTTTTTTATATAAAATAATAATACATAGTTATTTGTGTATTAAGAGCGTAAAGTGAAACTTTATCGCATAAAAAGAAGTTTTCTTCGTGGACGTAAATAGAAATAAACGTAATTACCCGTGTATTGTTAAATTGTTTGTCACGGGAATATTCCCGAAGGTGTTAAAAGCAATTATAAAAGCGACGTATGCGTGTGCGAGGAGATTTATTGCATAGAGTGTTAGGACAGACGTAAAGAGTCAGCAGTATCGTGGTGAGCGTATGTAGTTTTTTGTTGTGTTGAATATTTGGGAAGTTACTGGTACACTGAGATAGCTCTAAAAGTGAATACTCTGCAATGCTGAAGAGTACTGAGAAGCTAGGTATACGGGGACAGTAAGGGCGAGTGAAAGTGGATACTCGGCGAAAATTTGTGGCATACGGATAGTCGGTGAGGCTGTGGAAATGAGAGAGTTACATAAATAGACAGACAGTGAAGTGAAAGGTATGAAATCTGTCGGTGCAGTTGAATATACAGCTACTGTTTTCAGTTGTGTATATAAACACTGTAGAGGTCGGTAGATCGGACAGTAAAATGCGAAGTGACAAATAGTGGAAATAAATAAACAGTAATATCGTGTAAATAAAGAGTCCTGTTAATTGTTTAAATAAATAAATAGTGTTCATGTTTAGTTAATTATATTAGTAGTATTTTCCGTTGAACGTTTATTAATAGGTTATGTTAATAATGTATAAGAAATCAGTCATTAAAGACCACTATTAATGCATGATTTTTAAGTAATAACCAATTTATTGGGTGCGTTCACCACATGGAACATAGCATGTGTTGCTAACGCTAAGTTGTAGCAAAATGCGAGACAAAATTAAAAGACATGATTTTGACACTTGCTAACTAGGTATATTCCCATAACATACGTTTAAGGATAAAGAATTTGAAACAATAATATTCCTCATATAACATAAAAAAACTACTTGTGCTTTATAGCGTTACGTAAGCTGAACGCACTCACTGAAAACAATTTATGTCAAAACTTATTGATTTGCTGACGTAAAATTTTACTAACCTAAAATAAAATATGTAATTTGCCAGCAATAATTATGGACATTGATAATATTACATTGACCTCACCAGAAGTAGTAAATAGTGCAAATATTGCATCTCTAAGTTTACTTCCAGAAAAGTGTAGAAGTCTTTACGAAAACACTTATGCCGAAGCAGGTAACGCGCTGTTCGGAATAAGTTGTATTGGCGTATTTTTCCGAAATTGCAAGAAAAGTCCTAATAGCAAGTTTATGGGCAAAATATTTTATACGACCTGAAATCTAAATCGACATTATTATGTTAATTAAAAGACAAAAACAAGGTTAAATACCGAAACATCCACATACCAAAACGTTCTGGACGTTATCAATTTGAATTTGAATACGGATTATCACAACCACAACACACAACAATTGTATTGTAAGTGCATGCTTGGCTTAGACAGTAAACACACGGAGCTGCTGTTGAAATGTTTGGCGCGAATTCGAAGCACATGACCCGTACAATTTAAAATGTTCGTATAAATATTGTGACGTTTTGCAACATCGCTGTCACACGTTTTTCTATAAAAAGTTTAAGTTTAAAAAATTGTTAAAATTTCAATTGTAAAAATTTTGAGAACCTCTGATTTTTTTAAAAGAATTTTTTGTTGAAGGACACATCGTAATTTTTTTTTAATATTCTATCGAAATATTATTGCTTTTTGACAAAATTTAGTTTACTCCAGTTTATTTTCACCTTATTTAATAATCCGAATGTTTTTTCCAAATTTATTCTGTTTTTTTTTATATAAATTTTTATTCGTTATTTCCCTGCGCATACTTTGGAGGGGTTACCTATGTCCGTATGTAAATTGCTGAGCGGGAGATTCAAGGAGATTCGAAGTCGAAGTCAGAGTTTGAGCCCGAGTTTGGTCGCCATGTTGAGTTGCGAGCTGGCAGCATGAAGTTCTTTTGTTCTGCGTTTAATTTCTTTTTATTTGTCTAAATTTCCTTGGAATCCAACGAAGCAGTGTCTGCTAAGTGAATCGATTTTTTAGTTATTTTTTGTATTTTATGGTTTGGTCTACTGGTGTGCCATCCGGTTTTGGCCGGTTAGTGTAACTACAGTTGGACTATTTTCGAGTCACTTAGCAGCATTGTGGAGCTGGTTCTTTTTATTTCATTGTTGATATTTCATTTTTATATTACATTTCTCTATATTTTACGGTTTAAAAATTTTGTTAGTTCTTGTGGCTCCATGCTGTGAGCTCAGCGATTCTAAACTTTTTTATTAATTTATATTTAACTTAAATTTTCCTTTTTTTACCTTGTTGCCTCTTTATATAAATTTTTTCTTGTTTGTTTTATTCTAATTTACTAGAGGCATAGGCATGTTTAATTTAATTTTGTGTAATGGCGACGCTACGAGCTTTATATTATATTTCTTTGTATTTGTTTGGGCCACGTGTAGCTTTATTTGACTAGTCAAAAATTTTGTAGTCCATGTAACTTTCTTATTTTTCTTTGTTTCATTTTATTTTACGAGCCGATAACTGGTCAGGCTCAGGTCCCCGTGCTCTTGGAACACTTCACTTTGTTTAAATTTACAATTTTTGGTAGTTCAGTTTAAACCCTTTTTTCGTTACCTATCCTATTCCATCCTGTATGAGTGTTTACCAACGCGTTGGAACGGGTAGTTCTTCTAATACTTAGAGTCACGGCTTGGACTTGTTTCCTTTTTATAGCCGGATCCGTTTCCTACGTTCTACCTTTTCGCCCTTGCGAGCCCCTTTGTTTTGATAATTGTACGAGTAGATTATCCTTTGGTTCGTGGAGAAGCCTTAGCGGGGAAATTAGCTCTAACGAGTAGTGAACTTTTAGCTCGCGCGGTTTTATTTTCTTTAGTTCTATTGTTAGCCATGCGGCCAGTGCTTCGTTCTTAAGTTTTATTTAAGCCTGGTGGACCGAGCGCAGAGTTCGCTTGTAGGAAGGGTCCTTTCTATTTTTCGTCGGTGCCTTGCAACTCACAAGGCGCGGTTTTATTCCGTGAGCGCGGTTATTTCTTCTACCTTCAACCCTTATCCTCTTTCCCTTGAAGTGCTGTATTTATTTGTTGGAATTGTTTTGTTTTTGTATTGTCTATTCATTCATTATTTTGTTTAAATTCAAATTCAGAATTTTATTTATATAACTTCCGGACGGGGCACAGGAGTCTTTCAATATTATAATTTTTGTTTATAAAGTACCCAGGCTCTTCAAGCCGCTTTGTGCCTCCAAGTACAAGTTACTGCGGAGAGTTTTTATTATAGGGACTTAGTGGCTCTGGTGGATGGTGGCTGACCCTTGGTCCCGGATTTCGGAGCTTTTGTTCCATCTACGAGTCTTGCCAGTCAAGAGTCGTAGATCCGCCGGACTACGGAGCCGTAGCCTTTATTTTTACTTCGTGGAAAGCCGCCTAGTTTTACACCACTGCAGGGTGAAATATACACCGAACCAGGGACCGAGGACTGCCTTCCAGTATCGCTTGTGCGGCCACGGGCTACCTCCAGTTCCGGAGAAGTTTGACTGGGTCCCCGCTCTACTCTGGGCCAAGGGTTCGGTTCCCACCACCTGAGTGTTCCAGCTTCAATAGTAAGGAGAGTTTCTGTGCTGCCGCCGTTTTTTTTTTTTTTTGTAAATTTTTTATTAAAATTTTTTGTAGAGAATTTTTGGATTTTTTTTGTAAATTTTATTTTTCTATTGATTTTTTAACTAAATTAAATTTTTCATTTTATTTGTTCTGTGTTCCTTCTCTCGAGGACACCTCCGAGGTTACCCTTTTCAAGTTGTTGGCGCCCGCAGAATAAATTGGTGGTATTTCAAAAATTTTGCACAGGCATTGGTCTGAGTCATTCTTTTAATTATTTAGTTGGGCTACAGTATACCACCAAATTATTATTCGACCTACGACCTATGCTCCCGCCCTATACACGTGAGCTACAGGTAATCAACTTATGTGCAGCACAGGTGAGTAGCCTTCATTTGTGCATACATAAATTGGCGCCCAACGTCGCTATATTATATAAACAACTCATCTTCAAATATCACCGGTACATACCCGTGTTAAACTAGTATATAGTGTCAAAGTTGTACCACATTATTATGTGTACGCCAACTCCGTTCGATCAACCGTTATTAACCTTAATTTTTGTCATGGTATTAAATTAGACTTTTCGTTTAAGTAAGATACGGTCAACGAAAAAATATTTTAACTAACACGTGTGTTAATTGGAGATCAATGATCTCACGGATTAATCGCCTTCATTAATACACTTGGTAGTTAAATAACTATTAATAATTGTTTAACATCAGTAATCGTCATTGTTATTATCTATTTATCGTCTTAATTAACATTTATTTTAAATTAAAATAATTCTTTGATTTTTACACTTCATCCAAATATATAAAAACGTCACACTATTTTAAACTCATTAATTATCACCTAGTAGGCGGTCTTCAGTCGCCAATTAGAGTAATTTATTTTCGTGACTTTACACTATAGCAAAAAGCCCTCTTATATCCGAAATATTTTAAGTATATCATTTTATTTCTTTATTAATTATTTCATACACAGAATGATTAAAACCAACTGATAGGAATGTAACCTGGGCCTCGATTTTGTAACTTTCAATTCTGTCAGATTTAAAATTCTATTACTATTGGGTTTTCCCCACTACGAATTCTACTGCTCTAGACCAGTAGAATTTGAAATCTGTCCGGAGAAACAGTGGATGAAATCTCAATTCTGACAGAATTTGAAATCTGATAGAATTTAAAGTTACAAAATCGAGGCCTTGAGTAGTTCTAAACTTTACTCCGTGGAGCACTTGCATGCAATTCATAGGCGTATATTGTTCTGTCATTGCTTCAAATATCCGTTAGTGAACTTAGATACCTAACTTTTCTTCCTTGAAGTCTAGTTTTGATGTCATTGAGGAAAGTTGCGGGGTCACGTGACTATCATTTGGTTTTGATCTCTCTGTACTTTCGGTTTATTTTACTAATTTCACTTAATTCGCTTGAGCTGGAATAGCCTATATTGACTATTTGTAGTCCATGAGAAATAAATTATTAAAAATTTATGGAAAGGAATGGTCGCTTTGGCCTGAGCGCGGTGGACAACGGCAATATGCCATAGCGATTGATAACGGTAGAGCTATAATTTAAGGCAATACTGACATCACCATACCTCTTCTTGAAAACAGTTAATTGAAATTAATTATATTATTACAAGATAATGTTTAACTTTCAACATTATAATGAAAAGTTATAGCAGTTAATTATTATATTTTATGTTTTATGAGCCATCGTATTGAACGTACCCCGTTTTAAAAATAGTTACGAGGATATATATATAACTTTTCGCAATGATTATATTGAAATAGTATTTCTCTTTGCAACAACTCTTGTTTGTTTCCTTGGATTTCAGAATGCCTGCGGAACATGGAAGGCGTGTCTCAGATGTCCCACTGAAGCTCGGTTCTGTTTGGAAGACGTCCAGACAATCGACAATCCTTTTATTTATCTTTGCTTCCTGTTCTTTCTTTATCTAACACACAACTAGCAGTTACAATATTCACTGTGAATAAGAACTGACCACATCGCATCGGTGACCTGTCATCGATTGGAAATGCTAGGTACATCGATCATTTCCAACAACAAGACAACCCAGATGTGTATTTACGAAAACAGTAGAACAAATAAAACTTTCAAATATATTTGGGTATATTTAGTTATGGAATATCCACAGTAATGATATACAGGCTGTCCCTTGAGGAAACCGACAAACTTTAACTATGTACTCTAGGGGTCATTCTAAGTAAAAAAGTTCATATAAACTATGAGTCAATTCTTCTACTTTTTATTTTTTGTTTATTTTATTTATGTCGATATCTCTAAAAGGGAGAAAAATTAACCCGTAGTTTATACGAACGTTTTTAGTCTTAGAATGACCCCTAGAATACATGGTTAAACTTTGTCGATTTCCTCAGAGGACACATTGTATACAGGCTGATTCAGCACAAGTGTGCTAAGATTAGACCATATAATTGGGAAGTCTTTTCAGTTACAGCCCTTATAACGTGCACCTCATCAGACACATTTTTATTAATAACTCTGGTATTCGTTGCACTAATATTTGAAACTTAGTGTGGGAATACTACTTATTTAGATGCAAATTTATAATTTCTTTGGTTTCGGTATCTCAACGTGAGTCGTCTCATATGGGGAGTCATAAAGATTTTTTATCGTTATTTTTGACCTGTTAACATTTTTTCATTGTTACCAATAAAATATTACATACAATACAAAAACGTACTGCTGATAAAACTTGATAAACGCAGTAATTTTTCAGATATTTTAATTTTTAGAAAAAATCTGTTATTGAAAATATTTAGTTAACAGTTAAAAAACAAACAAGCTATCATCGGATATAGAGCACAATATAAAAATAATTAATATCTGTTTATACTTATCGTTAATTACTTTATTTTCATTGCAGGTATTTTTTTTTTTTTTTGTTTCTAACGAAATATGTATAATGTTAGTGCTATTTAATACAGATAGGGAATTTATTTAATGGATATTATAACGGTAATGCTTATCTTATGTCCCGACAATATCAACGTAGATATTCAAGAATGAATTTGTATGAATTTCACTGTTTCTTAATTGTTGCATAACTCTTTTGGATATTTGAAATTTTATAAAATTTAAAATATATCAAAAACTACTGCGTTTATTGTATTTAATATATTCTAAGTAAAAATGAAAAAATCTAAGTAAGTAGTATCCTCATGCAAAGTTTCAAAATTTTAGTGCTCCTAATACCATAGTTATTACAGAAATGTGTCTGATGAGGTGCAATTTCAAAGGAGTGTAATTCTGTAACGAAAAGCTTTCAGAAATACCTTCATATAATATTTTTTACTTCAGATGACTCTCCCAATATATTAACAAATTGGCATACATTTATCTCTCTCATTTGTAATGACTAGAAATGTGTGCATTAAGTTGGGCACCATAGTGGACCAACCCACAATTTTTACCAAATCGAGTTAACTGTCTCAGCAGTAAAAATATATATTTTACAAAGCTAGAGCGAATCATTCAACAATTGTTTAGTTTGCACTAGATAGCAGCACTTACAACTTAAGGCTTTTGGTCCTAAATCTCCGAAGAAAAGTGGATTATGTGGTTTAGTCAGAAATATAGAGGTGGGGAGAAAGCGCATCAACGACTGCGCATCCAATTTTCGATGTACAAACTGGAGGTAGCCATTTTGCAGATACAACTGTCAACTTGCTTTGTAAACACGCGGTCAGCATAATCTTTTTATTACTATTTTATTTGCATGTGTTGTTTGAAACGTTAAATTTTTTAATATGTTGTCGTGTTTAACGCCAGGATGATCTAATAATAAAAGATTCAAGCCAGAAAGAATTTATTTTTCCATGTAACAGTAAATCAAATTGAGTTGTAAACATATTTTTTAATAGATTGTTAATTTCTATAGTTTTTTTCTTTTTCCTAATCTGCATGTACATTTTTTGAAAGATACGCTGATAGAGCAAAATCATGGTTTTATTTAAGTAAAAGATATTATTTATTGTTATACTAGAATTAGGTTCTTTAATTTCTCAAAAAGATATACAGAGCTTATACAAGGGAAATTAGTAAGGAGAGAATTAAATAAATTAATATTATTTCACCACCAGAAGTTGCTAGGTATTATTTAATGTATGTATGTATGTTTGTTAAAATATCAATAAATTTTTCAACATTTTTTCGTAATTATATTGTTCTGAAATTCTAAATTTGAAACTACCGCTTGTGTATTCCTGCAAAAGTATGTTAAAATGCAAATAAATTAATATAATTATTTTGTTAATTCTACATTTACGATTGCCGACTCTATATTTGCAAAATGGCGTCCTTCTATTCTTGAATTTTCGCGCAGGTTACATGATCATTCTCCCCACCTCTATATCTCTGAGTTAAGTCCATTCTGCCTCGACTTATTTTAATAGTCATGCGCACTTCTTATGCTCTTTACAACGTAAACAGCTGATTTAACAATTAATTTTTGCTCTGTTAAATGTTAAGATTGTTATAATACAATTCTTTCGCTTTAATGCACAATATTTAAGATAATAATTCGGGTGTACTTTTGATTAGTGTAAGATGTGTTTGTTGTAGTTATAATTTTCCAAAATTAATATTGAGTGAAATAATCATTTTTCTGTGACATTTAATTAACAATATTAATTCTAATATGTTTGTGATGTAATTAAAAACCGATTTTTATAAACTAACCTACAAAATTTTCGGGCAATACATCAAAAAATAAGTATTAAAGTTAATTAATATTTACATGCGTTATTCTTTGTATTTTTTTTCCTTTTACTTTCCATCCGAATCCTATTAGAATACTCATTAATCGTAACCAACAAAGTTTTTCAACCAATAATTTTACGTAGTATTAGTATAAATACTAGCGAAAACTCGGCTATGCCGAGCTTCCCCTAGAGCTCCGCCGATAGTGTTTTAGAATAGTCTATATGGAGACCTAACCCATCTAGTCACACTTTAAACCCAAAGTGCTGACGCTAATTGTCTTTTAAATTGTTTGAATACTGTCCTGACCACTAAAACTGCCCACACAACATGCCCACTCAAACAGTCCACGCAACATGCCCACCCAAACTGCCCACGCAACATGTCCACTCAAACTGTCTATGCAACCGACCCACTTAAACTGCCCACGTAGCATGCCCACCCAAACTGCCAACGGAAAATGTTCAACCAAACTGCTCACGCAACATACCCACCCAAACTACCCACGCAACATGCTCACTCATATTGTCCATGCAACATGTCCACGCAACATGCTCACTCATATTGTCCATGCAACATGTCCACGCAACATGCTCACCCAAACTGCTCACGCAACCGGCCCACCCAAACTGCCCACGCAATATGCCCATCCAAACTGCCCACGCAACATGCCTACCCAAACTGCCCACGCAACATGCCCACCAAATTTGCCCACCCAAATTGCCCGCGCAACATGTCCACCCAAACTGCCCACCCAGGATATGTACCCAAACTGCCAATGCAACATGCCCACGCAAACTGCCCACGCAACATGCTCACCCATACTGCCGATGCAACGTGCTTACCTAAACAACCGGATCACACAAACTGCCCACTCAAAATGCTCATGCAGCCTGCCCACCCAACTTGCCCATGCAATGTACACCACCTCTAATAACCTGTCAACCCAAAAACATTTCTTTTTAAATGTTTTAATTAGGGGATGACTAACTTGCTGGAATATCGGGAAATATTCCGGTTTGCTCTTCTTTGAAAGCAATCCGGTGAATTTTTACACTGCTGCTGGAAGAATTTGGAAACATGTTCTTCACAGTTCTTAATTTAGTTGGAAAAACTTGTTTTTCATGTTAATTTAGCTTTCCCCAATGGGTATTATCATTATACATAGTTACAATGACATATATGACATAAATAAAATTACATTTATAAGTACTGGTATAAATTGATGACCTTAATGTACTTTAAAATAGATTTATAATTATTTGTATTTAGTGTATCTTTGATGGTTCCTGGTATTTTGTGTTTCCGTCTGTCATAGCTCTATTTGATGCAGTGTATTTGCAGGTGTTCTATGTTCATTTAAACGTTACATCTATTACAGTTTGGCGGGCCAGATTTATCAAAAAGATATTTGTGACTCATTTTTGTGTGGCCTATTTTCATTCTCGTGAATATAACTTGTTCTTTTCGAGTACCTACAGTTTTTATTTCGTCTTATTATCTTAATATTCTCTTGGATTTTTTGGAGTTTGTTTGTTATTTGGTTCTTCCAACGGTTGTTCCAATCTTTAAATATTTTATGTTTGATAATGGCTTTGGCATCATTTGTTTTGATAGATCGGATCGTTCTGAGGGAATCAGAGCATATGGTAAATGATATGTTATGGTTTGAAGTTTTTAATATGTTCACGAGCCAGTTGTATATTCCATATATTTCGGTTGTAAATATTTTGGTTTCGGTAGGTAAATGGGACTTCTGCATTTGGTCCTGAGTTACGAATGCTCTACCCACTTTGTTATTTATTTTTTAGGCGTCTGTATATATGAATTGGTTGTCGTTATGGTATTTTTTGATTATTCTAAAGTGATTTTTGATTATTAAATTATTTGTTTCTTCCTTCTTGTATTAACTGAGATCTAAATTTATGTTAGGTATTTCAATAGACCATGGGCGGTATTTTGGGTAGAGTATGTTTGTGAATATTAGGTATGCTGTGGTTAATAGAGTTGAGCATTTGGAGGATATGGTTTTGGTAAACTGCATGGTTTTGTATAGAGGCGTTTTTTGGCGATACATTGGGTTGAAACTATTTTGTTGTGTTTCAAAACATATTTTAGCGACGCAACGGTGACGTCAGAGACGAAATTGGTTGAATTAGTTTCGTATGTTTTCAAACCGATCCGCTGGGCTGGTTTAAAACAGTTTCTAATTATTTCGTAGTAGAAAATACATATATTTTATTTGTTAGAAAATAATAATAGAGTGCGGCCAAGGAATCGGTTTTCAATCACTGTTTTGAATAGTTTTTATGTACACCCCAAATTCAAACTCACTCAAACGCCTAATTTACATTTGTCAGATTTAAATTTATTCTTCATTAGTTCAAAATACAGTATTTTAGGGATCCCCACATTTAAGACGTCATGTACGAAATAGTTTTGAAAACGTTACGAAACTGATTCAACGCCAAAAAACGCTTAAGATGTTTTTGGGGACAGAGGATTAAAGATATGGTTGAAACATGGGTCATTTGGTTGGCTTGCTATTTTGACATAATTCAGATTTCGAACGTCGCTCGCTAAGTTCACTGTTTTCTTGTTTGTTTATTATTTGAAAACTGATAGATTTAAATCTGCAGTAGATTTCAAAGTTACAAAATCAGAGTCCAGATGGTTTTTATACCAAAATATAGTATTTTTTTAACAAACGGCTAAGCGGAAAACTAATTATATATAATTTTTATTTCATTAATAGTTACTTATTCCGTTTACAAATTTGTACCCTTTATCCAATCCGTTAAGAATTTGTCGCAAATATAATTCAATCATTCCCCTGTGTATTCGTCTAAACAGATTTGGAATATCTTTCTTCGTTTTTGAATTATGTATTTTTAACCACCCCTGTCAAAGTAACAGTCGATATATTTGTTAGTCAATACAGATATTTGATTTTCAATGTTAGCCTTGTTTTTAAAAATTCATAATTTCAAAATTGGGAAAGTATAACTAAAAAATAAAGTTGAAGCTACCAAATTTTGAATATATACATAATTCAACCCATGTTTTTAAACCCCCGCGTGAGGTGTTTTTAATCCGATATTTAACCACTTTTATACCGGAAATATATAAATCAACCCTCTAAAATTCATTTTTGTAAGAATAAACACTCTATTGGCAACAGAAATCGTGAGAATGGATTACATGCATTTTGGGGGCTCATAACCCCTGAACTGTTTAAAATGTCTTCAAATTAACACCAAAATGGTGATGTATGAGGTTGAAATATGAATGAGCTTTTATATTATTATTGTAATCAACACATGATTTTGTATAAATGCTGTGTTGTGATTATAATGTTATAAAGCATTGTTGTAATCAAGACATTTTAAAGATAAATATGTAAAGTGCATTGTTGTTGAACCACAACATTTTAAAGGAAATATTTTAATTGTTGTTAATCCCACGAATTATTTAGATATTGTACTCCTATTCAATAAGTTATTCAGTGATCACTTACCTTTGTCATATAATCTTTGTAAGTAAGTCTAATACATTGTCCCGCGTTTTTCGTGTCCAGACTTAAGTTACCTGGCACCTGGCTGATTAAAAATAGTATATTGAACTCACTCATGGTTAAATTTACAGATATTTTAACTTAAAATCTAAATTCTACATATATTGTTTACTATATTTTATAACTTTTATTATTTACAGCAGAGAATATTATAATAATGAAATAGTCATAAAATTTGTGTTTTATTGTAAATTACCTCGGAAACGGTTAAAATATATCATTTATGACTTTAAAAATATATTCCAGGTGTAGTATTTATCTTTTATACTAATTTTTATTAACATCTATAGTTTGGTGCACGAAATATTAAAACATTATATTCGCCGCAAATTTACAATATTTTTGTCGGCCACCGGCTTATCATCTTCGGTCATTTTTTTCACATATTGCGGTGTGGAAAATACACATTTGTGTACAGACTTCACATTAGTCTAGTTAGGAATATTTAATTTTTACCTAGTTACTAATGACATTTGGCAACACTGTCCAAGTACATATGAACCGTCAAAATTTATAATTTTAAATTTAAATTTTTTAGGCCTTTTTACGTATGCGGATATAGTTGCCCATTCTCAAAATTTATGATTATGAATTAAACTTCTTTCAAATATCTCTATTTCATATATATTACAATTTAAAGGTTCAAAATGATATGTCAAACATGGCGTTCTTCGTCTCGAATTTTTAAAGAAAACTGAGATCGTTTCTGTGCCAATTTTCAATATTTAATATTTTTTACTCAAAAACTATGCATCCTACAGAAATTTTACTTATTACAAGAGCACTCGAGACAATCATTTCCTAGAACATGCCCACATAAACTGCCCACGCAACATGCCCACCCAAACTGCCAACACAACATGCCCACCCAAACAGCCCACGCAACATGCCCACCCAAAATGCCCACGCAATATGCCCACGCAACATACCCACGCAACATGTGCACCCAAACTGCCCACGCAACATCCTCACTCAAACTGCCCACGCAATATGTCCACGCAACATGCCCACCCAAACTGCCCACGCAACATGCCCACCCAAACCGTCCACCCAAACTGCCCACACAACATGCCCACCCAAACAGCCCACGCAACATGCCCACCCAAACTGCCCACGCATCTTGCCCACCCAAACTGCCTACTCAACATGCCCACGCAACATGCCCACCCAAACTGCCAACACAAAATTCCCACCCATACTGCCCATCCACACTTTCCTTGACTTTTTTGGCTCATGCTGTATGATTATGTAATTTAAAAGATTTTTTATTAGTACGATACAGTAATTGGCACCCCCCGCAATGCCCTTGAGGATATATTTACTTATTTATAAGTAAATAAATAAATAAATATATATAAATATATAAATAAATGTTGGAAAGAAGTAACACCGACTTGTTGAATGATAAAATGTATTGTAATGGATTACTCGGTGGTTGTAGGGCGGAGGTTTTATACAAAGGACAAAACTCTCATTGATGTTAATTTTATTTAAAATCCAATATTTCGTGGTTATTTTACCACTTCATCAGGGAAACTACAACGTACAAAATTTGTTTAATCGAAAGAAAAGGTTAAATTATATTACAATTTTGAAAAGTACTTACAAATAGTTTTAACTTGATTAAAATTTTCTAACTTCGAGAAACATCTCATATTTCCGCTAAATGCACGTTAATTTTATAAAAATACACATATTATTTTTTAAAAAACAAATATAAAGTTATTCATGTTCCATGTGCACATGGAGACAAATATTCTTGGTTAAGATTTAGTTACATTTGCTTCCGAGCAACAGGTGAAGAAGAGAAAATGACCAATAGTGGCGCCAAAATATGAAATGTTAAAACGAGCGAAGAAGGTAAGTGTAAATCGCACTTAAATTTTGGGTGTCGGTTTTATAATTGATAGTGTTGATATGATTTATGTTAATATGACACATTTCTAAGAAGATGCGTTTTTTGTAATTATTTTCGTGTTCAATAATAGATGTTTGATCATATTGTACAAAGTGATTAGTTTCTTGAACGTGATGTGCAAGCGCGCACTGATTCTTACTATTGGTCCTTTTCTCTCCCTGCCTGTGCTGGGATATTCTAGATTTAAGTTTCTGAGAGGTTTGACCTATATAAATTTTCCGACAAACACTGCATGGTATTTTATAGATAACATTTGACTGATTTAATAATGATGTCTTATCTTTAACATTTGAGTAAAGGTTGTTTATAGCCTTCAAGTTTTTTTGAGCAAAAATTAGATGTTTTTCGTCTTTAAATAAACCAATTAGATTCGGTGTAAGAGATGGTATATTAGGAAGGGCAATAAATGTTTTTCTTTCATTGTTATCATTAGCTTCGTGATCAACATGGCGGTCGGCGTTACTAGTATTATATAATAAGCGTTTTAGTAGTTGTTTAGGGAAAGAATTCTCAACCAGTATCTCCTCCAATCTAGATAATGCCGATCCAACTAACGTAGGATGACAGATCTTCAGAATTCTATTTTTTAGACCTAGAATTAGGTTTATTTTTGTTTTATAGGTGTGGTTAGAGTGATAGTTGATATATTTACCAGACGATGTTGGTTTTTGGTACCAGTCAAGTATAATCTTTTGATCTGGTTGCCTTATTACCTTAGTATCAAGGAAAGGCACGCTGTTATCAGTTTCTGTTTCAACAGTGAACTGTATATTCGTATTTATACTGTTAAAAATCTGTAATGTGGTATCAATTTTATCACTCGGGACCGCACAGATTAGGTCATCGACGTATTTGTGAATAAAAGGCATTTCAAAAGGTAGTAGAGGTAGACACTGATCCAAAATCCAATCCATAACCAACCTACTAATGATAGGGCTGATTTTACTTCCCATAGGACAGCCGAAAATTTGCTGATAATGCTGATCATTGTAAATAAAAAAAGTATTGTTGAAAATGAAGGTAATGATCTCAATGAATTCTGTTTTAGGTATATCACAATGACATGTTATATCTTCCCATTTTAAGTTAATAATTTCGATAACTAAATCAATTGGAATATTTGTAAAGAGACTAACAACATCTAAACTTATAAGAAAAAAATTGTTTGGTAATTGAAAATTTTGAATGAGTTCAGCGAAATGAAAACTATCTTTAATAAAGTAACGGGTTTCACCTTCAATAGAAAGAGTCAGTATTTTTGTTAAGAAACCGCATATCTGAGATGTAGGAGATAATACAGACGAGATGATTGGTCTAATTTTTAGTTCTTGTTTGTGGATTTTAGGAAGTCCATAAAATTTGGCGCTTTGTGCGTTATAAGTTGTTAAAAATTTAGCTTGCGGTTCTGAGATATAGTTATTTGATTTTAAATTGCTAATTAGTTTATTACACTTATTTTGTGTAGACAAAGTCGGATCTTTATTTATAGTCTTATAATATTTTTCATCATCCAGCGCATCCAGGCACAACTGATCATAATGTTCTTTATTTAAAGCACAAGTTACGTTACCTTTGTCCGAATTAATTATTACAAGTTCAGGGTGATCTTTTAGAAATTTCTTAGTGGTCTTATATAAGGTGTTTGGAATGTCTCCTGTAGGTAAGTCTTTTTGAAAAAAATTTGTTATCATATTGGTAACTCTAGCTCTAAGAAAATTGTGATCGTTTTTACAACTATTGATTACTAGTTCTATGTCAGCAAGTAAGTTTTTTGCTTTTATATCCTGTTTTTCTGGTGCAATACTAAATTTTTTACCCATAGCAAGAACTTTCTTAACATCTTCAGGAATATTAACTGTTGATAGATTTTTAAACCAATTTTCTTTGACTTTAAATGTATTATTAGTTTGAGTTTTTTTTAATTTATCTAATTTCGAAATGTTACTGGTTTTTATTTTTTTAAAAAGTACATTATAACATTTATGCTGTCTGCGCTTAAAATCATGAAAAATACTATCAGGTAGAGAGTTATTATTAGACAAAGATGATTCTATCTTAACCTGATCTCTTTCTATTGAAAGTAAAGTCTCGTTAGTTATCTTAATTTCTAGTTTAATAATTTTATCAATCAACCTGTTGTTGAATTGTAGTATTTTTCTCGTGGTTGGTGTGTGTTTGGAGGAAATTAAGCTGTGGATTCCGTGCACTCCATTTGTGATGTGATTTGGTTTGATGTCATGTTTCTTGCAGTTTAGTAGAAATATTCGCCTGTTTCTCAATTTAGCCAATTTGGTGTTGTTAGAAGCCCATTTCTTGAAATGTTGGCAGATTGTTTCGCCTTGTGTACGTCGCAAGTATTCAAAAAATCCCATCCTGTAATTTGATGTTGG
This sequence comes from Harpalus rubripes, assembly GCA_963082715.1. Lineage (NCBI taxonomy): Eukaryota > Metazoa > Arthropoda > Insecta > Coleoptera > Carabidae > Harpalus > Harpalus rubripes. The sequence continues at coordinate 44,392,868 of OY720455.1, read as the reverse complement.
AAAGAAGTAACACCGACTTGTTGAATGATAAAATGTATTGTAATGGATTACTCGGTGGTTGTAGGGCGGAGGTTTTATACAAAGGACAAAACTCTCATTGATGTTAATTTTATTTAAAATCCAATATTTCGTGGTTATTTTACCACTTCATCAGGGAAACTACAACGTACAAAATTTGTTTAATCGAAAGAAAAGGTTAAGTTATATTACAATTTTGAAAAGTACTTACAAATAGTTTTAACTTGATTAAAATTTTCTAACTTCGAGAAACATCTCATATTTCCGCTAAATGCACGTTAATTTTATAAAAATACACATTATTTTTTAAAAAACAAATATAAAGTTATTCATGTTCCATGTGCACATGGAGACAAATATTCTTGGTTAAGATTTAGTTACATTTGCTTCCGAGCAACAGGTGAAGAAGAGAAAATGACCAATAGTGGCGCCAAAATATGAAATGTTAAAACGAGCGAAGAAGGTAAGTGTAAATCGCACTTAAATTTTGGGTGTCGGTTTTATAATTGGTAGTGTTGATATGATTTATGTTAATATGACACATTTCTAAGAAGATGCGTTTTTTGTAATTATTTTCGTGTTCAATAATAACTCTCTACCTGATAGTATTTTTCATGATTTTAAGCGCAGACAGCATAAATGTTATAATGTACTTTTTAAAAAAATAAAAACCAGTAACATTTCGAAATTAGATAAATTAAAAAAAACTCAAACTAATAATACATTTAAAGTCAAAGAAAATTGGTTTAAAAATCTATCAACAGTTAATATTCCTGAAGATGTTAAGAAAGTTCTTGCTATGGGTAAAAAATTTAGTATTGCACCAGAAAAACAGGATATAAAAGCAAAAAACTTACTTGCTGACATAGAACTAGTAATCAATAGTTGTAAAAACGATCACAATTTTCTTAGAGCTAGAGCTACCAATATGATAACAAATTTTTTTCAAAAAGACTTACCTACAGGAGACATTCCAAACACCTTATATAAGACCACTAAGAAATTTCTAAAAGATCACCCTGAACTTGTAATAATTAATTCGGACAAAGGTAACGTAACTTGTGCTTTAAATAAAGAACATTATGATCAGTTGTGCCTGGATGCGCTGGATGATGAAAAATATTATAAGACTATAAATAAAGATCCGACTTTGTCTTCACAAAATAAGTGTAATAAACTAATTAGCAATTTAAAATCAAATAACTATATCTCAGAACCGCAAGCTAAATTTTTAACAACTTATAACGCACAAAGCGCCAAATTTTATGGACTTCCTAAAATCCACAAACAAGAACTAAAAATTAGACCAATCATCTCGTCTGTATTATCTCCTACATCTCAGATATGCGGTTTCTTAACAAAAATACTGACTCTTTCTATTGAAGGTGAAACCCGTTACTTTATTAAAGATAGTTTTCATTTCGCTGAACTCATTCAAAATTTTCAATTACCAAACAATTTTTTTCTTATAAGTTTAGATGTTGTTAGTCTCTTTACAAATATTCCAATTGATTTAGTTATCGAAATTATTAACTTAAAATGGGAAGATATAACATGTCATTGTGATATACCTAAAACAGAATTCATTGAGATCATTACCTTCATTTTCAACAATACTTTTTTTATTTACAATGATCAGCATTATCAGCAAATTTTCGGCTGTCCTATGGGAAGTAAAATCAGCCCTATCATTAGTAGGTTGGTTATGGATTGGATTTTGGATCAGTGTCTACCTCTACTACCTTTTGAAATGCCTTTTATTCACAAATACGTCGATGACCTAATCTGTGCGGTCCCGAGTGATAAAATTGATACCACATTACAGATTTTTAACAGTATAAATACGAATATACAGTTCACTGTTGAAACAGAAACTGATAACAGCGTGCCTTTCCTTGATACTAAGGTAATAAGGCAACCAGATCAAAAGATTATACTTGACTGGTACCAAAAACCAACATCGTCTGGTAAATATATCAACTATCACTCTAACCACACCTATAAAACAAAAATAAACCTAATTCTAGGTCTAAAAAATAGAATTCTGAAGATCTGTCATCCTACGTTAGTTGGATCGGCATTATCTAGATTGGAGGAGATACTGGTTGAGAATTCTTTCCCTAAACAACTACTAAAACGCTTATTATATAATACTAGTAACGCCGACCGCCATGTTGATCACGAAGCTAATGATAACAATGAAAGAAAAACATTTATTGCCCTTCCTAATATACCATCTCTTACACCGAATCTAATTGGTTTATTTAAAGACGAAAAACATCTAATTTTTGCTCAAAAAAACTTGAAGACTATAAACAACCTTTACTCAAATGTTAAAGATAAGACATCATTATTAAATCAGTCAAATGTTATCTATAAAATACCATGCAGTGTTTGTGGGAAAATTTATATAGGTCAAACCTCTCAGAAACTTAAATCTAGAATATCCCAGCACAGGCAGGGAGAGAAAAGGACCAATAGTAAGAATCAGTGCGCGCTTGCACATCACGTTCAAGAAACTAATCACTTTGTACAATATGATCAAACATCTATTATTGAACACGAAAATAATTACAAAAAACGCATCTTCTTAGAAATGTGTCATATTAACATAAATCATATCAACACTATCAATTATAAAACCGACACCCAAAATTTAAGTGCGATTTACACTTACCTTCTTCGCTCGTTTTAACATTTCATATTTTGGCGCCACTATTGGTCATTTTCTCTTCTTCACCTGTTGCTCGGAAGCAAATGTAACTAAATCTTAACCAAGAATATTTGTCTCCATGTGCACATGGAACACGAATAACTTTATATTTGTTTTTTAAAAAATAATATGTGTATTTTTATAAAATTAACGTGCATTTAGCGGAAATATGAGATGTTTCTCGAAGTTAGAAAATTTTAATCAAGTTAAAACTATTTGTAAGTACTTTTCAAAATTGTAATATAATTTAACCTTTTCTTTCGATTAAACAAATTTTGTACGTTGTAGTTTCCCTGATGAAGTGGTAAAATAACCACGAAATATTGGATTTTAAATAAAATTAACATCAATGAGAGTTTTGTCCTTTGTATAAAACCTCCGCCCTACAACCACCGAGTAATCCATTACAATACATTTTATCATATAAATAAATAATTAAATAAATGAAGAAATAAATAAATAAATAAATAATTAAATAAATAAATAAATAAATCAATAAATAAATCAATAAATAAATAAATATATAAATAAATAAATAAATCGGATACTATGGAAGATCGGACCCATGTTGATAAAGCTTTTTTACTCATTTTGGTTAGTACTATATACCTTTAATTTTTTACAGTATTTTTGAAACATCAATAAAGTTTGGATTGTTATTAAGGGGGGGAAATGCAAAAATCATAGGTATACAAGATGACTTTTCTGGCTCATGCTGTATGACTATGTAATTTGAAAGATTTTTTATTCGTACGATACAATAATTGGCAATAAAAGAATTTTGATATAGATAATTTTAAACGTAATATAAGAAAATAAAATGCAGATTAAATTTTCACCGTTTTAAGATAGATATTGAATTATATATAATCTGAAATAATTTTAAACGTAATGTAAGAAAAGTAATTGCACAAAAAGAACAGATTAAAACATACCATCTAAAATTATTGAATTCTCTTGTTCCAGACTTTAAGACATAATTTTCTTGTAGGATATTATTTTTATGCTTTCCTCTAAATACGTATTGCATATTGTACATATACTCTTTGTCGATTGTAATCTTCATTATGTCTTTAAATCTATTTACAAAATAAAATATATAACATAATAATAAACATGGCTTAAAATCATTACATATACCTACCTCGTTAAATTCATCATCTTTTTTTTAATATTACATATTATTAAAACATTTTTTTACATTTAAAAGGAAGAGAACTGATTATTTGTCATCATTGACGTTGATATAACAGCGTTTATCGTCTTAAAGTTTCAAGGAAAACTGTGATCGTTACTGTGAAAATTTTTGTTTCTGTCCCAATTTTCAATATTTAATAATTTTTTACTCGAAAACTATGCATCCTACAGAAATTCGTCTCATTAGAAGAGCCCTGAAACCAATCATATCCTACAATTTGATACAAATTTCATGAAAATCGGTCGCGCGTTTAAGCTGTAGCCTTGTCTAAAGTTGGGCGATCGTCTTGATTAAAATATATGTATATTATATTATAAATACAATTACATTTATAAGTACTGGTATAAATTGATGACCTTAATGTACTTCAAAATAGATTTATAATTATTTGTATTTAGTGCATCTTTGATGGTTCCTGATATTTTGTGTTTCCGTCTTTTATCGCTCTATTTGATGCTGTGTATTTGCAGGTGTTCTATGGTTATTTAAACGTTACATATATAACAGATTGGCAAGTCAGCTTTATCAGAAAGAAATTTGTGTCATTTTTGTGTGGCCTATTTTCATTCTCGTGAATATAACTTGTTCTTTTCGAGTACAGTTTTTATTTTGTCTTGTCTCAATATTTTCTTGGGTTTTTTGGAGTTTGTTTGTTCTTTGGTTCTTCCAGTGGTTGTTCCAATCATTAAATATTTTATGTTTGATTATGGCTTTGGCATCATTTGTTTTGATAGATTGGATCGTTCTGAGGGAATCAGAGCATATGATGTATGATATGTTATGGTTTGAAGTTTTTAATATGTTCACGAGACAGTTATTTTTTAAAATTTTGCGGTGTGGAAAATACACACTTGTGTACGGACTTCACATTAGTCTAGTCTAGGAATATTTGTTTTTTTCCTAGTTACTTATGACATATTAGGCAGCACTTTCCAAGTGCATATGAACCGTCAAAATTTACATAATTTTTAATTAAAATGTTTTAGGCCTTTTTTACCTGTGCAGATATAATTGCCCATTCTCAAAATTTATGATTATGAAGTAAACTTCTTTCAAATTGTCTCCATTTTATAAATATTTCCTTTTAAAGGTTCAAATTGACATGTGAAACATGGCGTTCTTCGTCTTAAATTTTTTAAGGAGAACTGTGATCGTTACAGTAACCTATTGTTTCTGTCCCAATTTTCAATCTTTAATAATGTTTTACACAAAAACTATGTATCCTACAGAAAATTTGATCCATTAGAAGGTATGTGAAGCCAATCATTTCCTACAACTTGGTACCAATTTTACGAAAATCGGTCGCTCCGTTTAAGCTGTAGCCTTGTCTAAAGTTTGGCGATTGGCTTTTTGATTAAAGAATATAACTATAGTGAATCTATCCTTTTAGTATTAAGGATGTAAAACGGCTTTTTAAGTCGCAAATGCGTGATTTAAAAAAAAAAGAATAATCGTTTCAAGTCATAGATAGGTAAAAAGCAGTCCGTTTTGATGTATAATAAGTCATACTGGCGATATATTCCAAAATGTGTGGAACAGTTTAAATTTTATTCATACAAAATTGTATAATATTGTTTAAAACTATGTAATATAATAAATAGAGATAAAAAATATAACAAATAATAACAATAATAAATAATAATAATAAGCAGAGAGGTACAAAAGTAAATAATTTTTATTTAAAATAATCAAATACAATAAATTTTATGCATTTAAAATGGATTCAACATGAAACATAACTTTCTTAGACTGTCTTCTTAAAAATTTTCACGCCTACTCAATTCAAATAATTAGCCTGAATTCTCTGATTTTGTACTTTTGACATCAATTCAGAACACTTCGATCCATTGTTTTAATGTAAGAATTTTGACCAGTTAATAATTTTTTCCACAAAAACTATGCACAGTAAAAATAAGAGACATATCAAAGGCACTACGTTGATTTATTCTCTACTATTTAAAGCAAATTCCATCCAAATCGCTGAAACCGTTTCAGTTGTAGCTTTGTTCAAAAATTTCTCGATCGTCGTGATGAATTTTGGGGGGCCTGACCTTTTAGTATTACGATCTTGATCTATAATTTATAGAAAATGAATTTTGAATTACCTTATACAAATTTGCAAAAATAATATATGAAGTAAATGCGAAGCCTGTACAAATACGCCTCGTTCAAGCATTTTAAGATAAACTTTATTCATCTATATACTCGCGTCGTACCCTTTAATTAGCGATGATAAAAGGATTAATTTTTCAAAATTTATGTGTATACTAGATAGAACAATGCCCATCTTTCATGTGCCGAAATACACTACCTTAGATGAGTGTCGCGTTTCTCACTTTAATTTCGAACCATATCCATGATTTTTAAGAAATGGTCTTTCATTCGAAGAAAATTTCTGTAATTTATTTCATCTTCTATGCGTAATTCGTTGTGTGCGATAACTAAAACACTGCGATATTTTATTCCTTTTCTCCAGTCATAGACTAGTCTACAAGCGATGTACTGATTTTTAAAATTTTTCTATAACTGTGTAATCCATTACTCCAACAATTATTGCAGCTAACAATTTTTTATTTGAATTGATAGAACAATGCCCATCTTTCATGTGCCGAAATACACTACCTTAGATGAGTGTCGCGTTTCTCACTTTAATTTCGAACCATATCCATGATTTTTAAGAAATGGTCTTTCATTCGAAGAAAATTTCTGTAATTTATTTCATCTTCTATGCGTAATTCGTTGTGTGCGATAACTAAAACACTGCGATATTTTATTCCTTTTCTCCAGTCATAGACTAGTCTACAAGCGATGTACTGATTTTTAAAATTTTTGTATAACTGTGTAATCCATTACTCCAACAATTATTGCAGCTAACAATTTTTTATTTGAATTGACATTCATAATGAAATTACAAAACGCAACTGTCTCTGTAAAACAACGGCCACAAAATAAAATTTAGTAGTATCTTTGGCGCCAATTCTCTTTCATGAGTTATGCAACACACCATGAAAACTTGTAAAAAGTTTTACATTAGGATGCAGTACTTTTCATAGAACGGTTCTATAAAATAGCTACTTGTGTATTAAGAGCGCAAAATGGGACATTGTCGATTGAGAGGTTGTTGACGTGCGACGCAGGAGCACGGCATTCTCTCGAAATCGACAATGTCCATTTGCGCTCAAAACACACATAAGATTTTTTCTATAGCCCTCCACCATAAAAAAATAATAAAAGGTACACTTTGTACTTACAGTACTACTCAACAGTTTTGCAGTGAAGATAGGAGCGTATTCAAAGATGACTTCAAGATATTGTTTTGGCTTTCGTTTTTAGAAAAAAATAATGCCAATTTTGTAATGAATATTATAAGTTTTGTATAATTTATATAAGTGCAGTGGAAAACTAGATGTCCACTGGAAGCGTTCACGCCAAACTTTTACAGGTGGCAGCACAACTGAGCACACAATTTATTTCATATTTAATTTTAATTTATCGATACTTTCCATTCTTCTTGACCTATAGCTTCGATCTATTCTAAGCATTTTATACTTTCGTTTTCGTAAATAAATGCCATATTTTATTTTCACAGCAGTGCGGCATTTTGTTTGGTTATGTAATATACCGACAGAGCAATTATATGTTAGATTGATTTGTGAAGGTAGTAAATGTGTAACTACAGAGTCATTAGTGCCTGACCAAACGTTTCTATTAAGAATGTAGACCAGTGACATTTCTCAACATTGTATAGTTAGAAATTTGGACAGCGAGCGTTTTTGCCTACTTTGTCGCGCATGAGCGGGAAAGTGACATTTTGCGTTGACAAAAGAGAGCGCAAATGGTTACTTTGTATATAGACCAGTGGTTCTCAACCTGGGGGGCACGCCCCCCCAGGGGGGCTTCAGGGAAATTAAGGGGGGGCGTGGAGGGATTGCTACAAAAAATAAAAATAACATGTATTTTTAAAATTAAAGTCAGCAGTCGCATAAGTTTGCGCGCTGTTTTGGTGGTGGCGTAGCCCTGAACTACTACTGCCGAACGTATCCGATTATTCTCGAACGACTCCGAATGCCATTAACATTATGTTTTGATTTACTGGCAATTTAAAACGTGCTTGTTGTGTTGTGTATCAACTTTCTGTGCTGTTAATAAAATGTCTAAGTCAAAATCTATTTCTAAGAAAAGATTGTACAATGAAGATTATATTAAATATGGTTTTACGTTTATGGATAAAAATGGAATTCATGTACCGCAGTGTGTTGTTTGCCATTGCGTACTTAGTAACGACTCTATGCGACCTGGACGACTAGAACGTCACTTATTATCAACCCATTGTGCACTGAAAGATAAACCAAGGGAATTCTTTATTATGAAACAAAACTCACTGAAACGGATGAAACTTGACAAAACTGGAAATTTTCATATGAAAAATGAAATGGCTGTTGAGGCTTCATATGAACTTTCTCTTTTAATTGCTAAGAATAAAAAACCACACACGATTGGTGAGTCCCTTATAAAACCATGTTTGCTTACTGCAGCCACCATTGTTCTTGGTGACGAAAGCAGCAAAAAATTGTCAAATATTTCACTCTCCAATGACACAGTTAAACGTAGGATTGACGAAATGGCGCAAGATTTAAAGAAGCAAGTGGTAGAAAAATTGACCGCCTCTCCTTGTTTTTCCCTCCAGTGTGATGAATCAACAGATATTTCCCAAAGTTGTCAGTTAATATTTTATTGCCGGTTTGTCGATGATACAACGATTAATGGAGGAAATATTGTTCTCCAAAGCACTTAAGACGACATCAAAGGGCTCTGATGTTTTCTCTGCTCTGTGCGACTTTTTAATTGAAAATAATCTTTCCTGGAACAAAATAGTAGGGATTTGTACAGACGGAGCACCTGCAATGATTGGCTCAAGATCCGGATTCATACAATTGGTAAAAGAAAAAAATCCTCAACTAATAGGATCTCACTGCATTATCCACAGGCAAGCCTTGGCTTCTAAAACCTTACCAGAAAAACTCAACTGTGCATTAAAGGTAGCGATTAAAGTTGTCAATTTTGTGAAAACAAGTGCCTTGAAAACTCGTATTTTTGAGGCTCTCTGCAATGAACTCAATGCTGAGCACCAAAGTCTTCTTTTCCATACGGAGGTCCGTTGGCTCTCAAAGGGTAACATGCTAAGTAGGTTGTACGAATTGAAGTCAGAAGTGGAAATATTTCTTTTGAGTGAAGGGAAAGACGATCTCTATTCCTCGTTTACTGACAAATCATTTATTTTGGCCTTGGCCTATCTATCTGACTTTTTTGAGGCCTTGAACAATCTTAATCTTAAGTTACAAAGAAAAAACACAAATATAATGTCTTCTTACGATGTGATGAAAGGTTTTTTAGAGAAGATCAAGCTATGGAAGCGTCGTATTGAAAGTCCTACCATTAACTATTCTTCCTTTCCTCGTCTGAATGAGCTACTTGACGGAAAATCTGATGAATATGAATTAAAGGACCTCATTTGTTCACATCTCAATTCACTTCATGATGAGTTCATGCGTTACTTCCCAGATATTTCCTCAGAAGATTGGCAGTTCAAATTGATAAGAGCTCCTTTTAGTATCGAAGTTGATACTCTGCCGGACTATATTCAGGAGGAGACTATTGAGCTGCAGTGTGACACAAATGCCAAGGAACAATTTCGAACAATGACCCTTGAAACGTTCTGGATAAGCTACCAGAAAATTTACCCGAAAATTGCTAGGGAAGCATTAAAATTGTTAGTACAATTTTCCTCAACGTACTTATGTGAGTCTGGGTTCTCTGCTCTTAGTAATATAAAATCGAAGCACCGTGAACGATTGGATGTGGCGAGTGACCTTAGGTGTGCATTATCGCAATTGACACCCAACATTAAAGCACTTATTAAAGAAAAACAATGTCAACCATCACATTAGTTTGTAAACTTGTGTATACCTATTTAATTCTATTTGCATTAAACGCTATTATTTTGTTATTTATTTTACACATTTTTATCCTGTTTAATTTTTATGTAGGCTATATGTTGGGGGGGGGGGCGCACAGGATTTGCAGATCACCAAAAGGGGGCCTAGGCTCAAAAAGGTTGAGAACCACTGATATAGACTATAGAAAAATAAATTTGTTTATTTATTTATACTTATGGTTTGTTGAAAATGTTTCTTTTAATGAAAATATTTGATTGACAGGAGAAAAGTGAGGCTTTAACATTTGGCTTTTTCGTTAAGGCCGCTCTCGAAACTAATGCCAATGCTGTTATTTAAATAAATATATCATCACGGCTTATTACCCATTGTTGGGTGTGCCAATCTGCTTCATACTCAGATATCGGTAATGATGAAATATTTGTACCGTGCGGGCGCTTACCAGGCGTCACCTCACGGGCACTCATTGCTGGCGTGGAGAGTGCACCACAGGGGTCAATTTTGTGCCATTTAAAATTGGAAATATTTGGCGTCGGTCGGGATCGAACCCGGTTCCCCAGATTCGCGACCTGACACTCAGGCACGCGGCCACGAGACCCCCTTATTTTCTAAACTTTGAAAATTAATTATAAAAAAAAACTATGCAATATTTTAAACTTTAGCAACATCTACGACACGTCCTGAAGCTGAAAGAACATCTCTACAAAATTTGGCGTCGATATGTAAATGGTGTACATTTGCCTAGCGGTTAATGTTTCACTTATATAATTATATTATACTTGCAAGCTAAAACGTAGCATAAAAGTAAAGTCGGTCTACGAGGCGGACGTCACCTTTAATGTAAATAGTCACGTCACTTCTGAAGCGTTAATGAATAAATTTGGTATTAAAAAAGGTTTCTGCGAGATAATTGAGGCGGTTGATGATTGTGGATCAATCCAAAAGCTGTATGTTTTCATTACTAGACCGTGAAATTTTCAAATGAACTTTGTATTTAATCTGTAATTATAAAAAAATTAATAATGCAAACTAAAATTGTAAACTTGAAAATTCCAAATGCTTTATAGGAGTATACTATGTACGCTAAGTAGTTAGAAACGAAATACGATTTATAACAATTTTATCAATTATCCCAGCTTTTGTTTTGTAAACTTAATAGATTTTCGGAAAATAAACATTTCGTAAAAAAATACGCAATGAGATACTGGGTAAATATTTATCAATTTATAAAAATATTCTTTGAACAAAGAATCAATTTACTTCAAAGCCTTTTCAAAGCTTCAATTTTTCTGTAGTTCAAATGAGAGTAAATGACTTGGGGATAAAATGTTTTAAAGATTAACGGCTATATATTTAACTTCCAGAGCACACGCAAACAATCGAACATCCCTGAACAAACAATGAAGACATTCCAAGATTTATTTTTCTTATTTTATTAAACTGCAAGAACAAAAAAATTACGTAATTGTGAATTAATAAAACAGTAGGGAATTATAAATTATATTAATAGATAAAAAATATATTTGTACAGTGCTAAAAATAGAATGTAATTTTGAATGAGAGACGCAAAAAATCAGATCTTTTGTTTTAATAAAACAAAACAAAATTGAAGAAAATAATCATTGTAATGAGGCTATTTATAGTAAAAGTGAGTAAGGTCATATTTTATCAGTATGTGAAAAGTTTACCGAACGAAGTGTTAGCCGAGTGAGGTGAGCCAATATCTGCGAATTGATGAAATGTCTACTTCCGACTTACACAAAACTTTTTTAATGATGATGCTATTAAAGTCTGCTTTTAACTATAATTTTACTATAATATATTATCGTAGCTATGAATAATATTGATTTAATTAATTTCTACTCAACCTCAGACCTAAAATATTCCTATACTAACGAGATTTCAGCATATTAGCGAAGAAAATAAACTCCTAGCAGTCTGGTGACAGAATCATGAACTTGCCAAAAAAATAATGAAACTGTTGTATTTACGGTTGTCATACTTCCCTTCAAACAATAGTGCATTTAAAATCAATTTCCATTTAACAATATATGAACTTTATTTACTTATTTCCCTGTATAACACTGTGCAAATTCTGACAATTACTCTTCTCGCCGGCCATTTTGTAAAATCGATGCTGCCTCTATCGATCATTTTCGTTGTCAATAGTACTGATTAAAATGATCTGATCTAACTGTTCCCGAGAAAATAGCCATTTTCAAATCAAAGAAAAACTGACACAAATAGTTATCGAACAAAATATTGTCAATATCAGTAGTTAGACTATAAAAAACAACAAAATTTTATATGAAACATTTTTCTCAATAAAATATTAAAATCGTATCCAAGAATAATATATAAGACAACTTTCCATATTATTTTTTTCAATTTAACTACCTACAATTATTTTATTATCTAGGATTACCTCTAAAAGGTAGACCAAAAGTCTCATTTAATCTAAGTCGTAACTCTTACAGTTTTCGAGATAGCATAGGTAAATCCCGTAAAAACTAATTTTTCACCGCCTTATCTCTCGGAAACTATTGAAGATCAGGCCCATATTGACAAAGCTTTTTTACTCATTTTAGCCAGTACTATATAACTTTAAGCAATGGCCATCGAGTTGCGGGACAGGCTGTATGTAGATATGAGAAATATCTTATCATGCGTACTTGTACATATTTTATGTGAAAATAATCACTTACAGTCCGATTCACAAACTGTCAAAATTAAAGTAAAATTCCCTAATCCAAAAATAAGGATTAGCTTATGCCCATTTTCATGAAAGTTGATAAAAATATTAATCAATGGTTAAATTTTAATCACGTTGTTAAATACGATATTTTGTTTCATGACAGTTGATTAGCTTAATCTGTGTGTTAAAATGCCGGGGAATTTATTCAGTAAAATGTGGCTAGTTAAATTTTGACTAAGTCAATTAGTTGCACATTGAATTACCTATTATATAAAATATAAAAAGTGAATTTAGTTTATTAACGTAGAGGTAACTTTTAAAGCATTATAAAATATTTATTGACGATTTTTTTATATAATGGTAATGGTAAATAATAGACTATTTCAGAAATTTGACTTTTTGAACTACAAAGTTAGTGCCATTAAATGGCGGCATTTAAAATTTATACTCATTTATATTCATCAATACGGGTGCATACTCAACGCCCGAATATTCAAAACCAGAATATTCAAAACCAGAATATTCATGCACAGAATAATTCAAACCCCGAATATTCTACACCAGAAAATAAATGCACAGAATCATTCAAATCCCGAATATTCAAAACCAGAATCGCTCATTGCACGAAAGTGCATTGACAGAATCGCGCATCACTAGAAAGCTCTTTGCCCGAATCATTCAAAAACCGAATAAGTGGGCGTAACCAGTTTAGGCTACCTATCACTAGATGTCACTGCGAAAGTTAGTCCAACGCATGTCCACCGATGGTTTAATGTATGGATTGTCGATAATCTAGTGTGCTTTAATTTGGTTAAAAGAAAATAATAGTAGACATACGTCTTCATTCAACTGAATTGTCAAAAATGACAGCTAGTCCAATAAATAAAACAAAAGAGAACATAATACACTTAAAAACAAATAAATAAAGACTATAATTACACTCAATTGATAACTTAAAGGTTTTGTGAACATTTTACATGTTTACGATTTAACCACTATTTGATAAAATAGGAGATTCCGATCGTGACGTCACAAAGTACGCCATTTGCGGTGAAATCTTGAACTATGTGGACAAATAGATATTTGCGGTCGACATGTATTCGGTTAATGATGAAAATGAATTTTTTTAGTACAGAGTTAGTGCCAGGGGCGAAATTAAAAAAGAAAAATATTGAAAATCATTCTGTGAATAACCTAAAAAAGATGGTTAGTGTCGTGGTCTGAAAAAAGGCGGAAAAAGAGCGATCTTATTTTAAGATTTTAATTTCGGTTAGTTACTGGGTATTTACTGATTTATACTAACTCAAAGTGTTTCAACGTTTTCAGAAATCAATTATATGGATAAACGACGCAGTGATAATATATTACCCTGAATTGATTGTGGTAAATGGGTATCTGCGGTAATTTCATGTAATACGTGTGTGGTAGATGATGTAAATATAAAATGGGGCTATTTTCCATCTCATAACATATCAAGCCTATGTAACTACGTACACATATACCACTACTTCCACGAAACCATTTAGTTTGATGTAGTTACGCATAAACCATGAGAGATGAGATCGGCTTGGAAAACGGCATAAAATTAACTCCTCTAATATATTTTTTATATTTATTCTTGTAATCACTCATACAGAGGCCATACGCGTACCTAGTACCCATATTTTTAATACAAAACACAAATTTCAAAAGGCTATCAACTTGACAACACGATGACAGTTACTTGTATGTCCACATAGTTCATAAAAATACCGCCACGGGGCGCTTAAAATTCGCTTAATCGGAATTCCCTATTCCAACAGTTATCACAAAATTTTTGTAAGAATAATAATTAATAATTTATTAATTTTATTCAAAAAATTTGCTTTGCAAATTGAAGATTTGTATCTTACGTAGGAAATTTTTGTTCAAATGATGTATTCATATTTCAATAATTTTCACTTGTAATATTTGTTTGATGGTTTAAATGTTGGACCAAAGGAAAGTGTCAGGAATGTAAATAAATCAAACTTCTTGATGGACTATTTTTTTAGCAAATGAGTACATTTTACTCAACCATGTACGAGCCCTGGTTTAATTTGGCTGGCTTCCATTTTTAACAAATTATAAAACCTATACAAATGTTGAGATATTTCTACAAAATTCTTTCGAGTACTTTAAATATAGTCTAAAAACTTACAAAACTGTGGACCAAATAATGACGGGAGATAATAGTTCAACCAAAATTTAAAAGGTCATCTTCTACTCCAGATTTATCTTCTACCAAGACATTTTACTTTTGGCACAATATAAAAACCTCGGAAAAATCCAGTGTGGATAGTAAAAACTACCTTGCAAAACATATGGGGTAATACTCTGTCAGAAGAATGCGCAAGGCTTATGGATACAATGCCTAATAGAATTAAAGATGGGATCTGGTAATTTCTTGACTGGGATGGATGATAAAAGTTAACAAATTTACTGGAAATTAGTCAACTTCATTCTCATTCCCGACTAGTTTTGACACCACACACCACATGTGTCTTCCTCAAGGGATGAGTTTTCTTAACAGTTTGTTGATAATAGTAAAATTGTTGTGTGTTGTTGAGGAAGACAAATGTGGTGTCGAAACTAGTCGGGAATGAGAATAAAGCAGATTGATTTCCAGTAAATTTGTTATCTTTCAGAATTAAAGATGTTATTATTTTTATAAAGGCGATATAACCCCTATTATTAAATGATGAAGTATTTGAATACCATATTCAGCTTTTGTAAGTTTAAAATCTATATTTTAAAGTTGTAGAAATATCTCATCATTCACCGTTTGTGTAGGTTTTATAATTTGTTATAGGAAATACAAATCGATCGAACGGGCCTGGCAAGTATGAAGACTCATTGCCTTACAAATGCCAAATTCACCCTACAAACATCTCTCACTTTAGATATAAATATACATACTAGGATTATCGTCTTCATTAGGGTCTTCTACATCACTAAAACCCTCTACTTCAACTACTATCACTTTCATATAAAAGAACTCTTTTAGTTCGACTTCACTCCAACCACACCGAGTCATATTTATTGCACCAAAGTTCACTTGAAATATTGTAAATGAAAGCAAATTGAACTCTCTACATACACCAAACGGCAATACACAAAAAAGAAGTTCCCAACGACGATAATTGTTCTAATCACAATTAATATGTGTTGATTTATGAGAGTAACAACACTGGGTCAAACTGATCCATTTACCACAAATGTTACTTATTAACTTTATTGATAAAAAAATGTAATGAATGATATAAAATTTAAAAGAACTGTACTGTTGACCACGTTTGAGAATTACATGTAATATAAACCCATAATTTTCAATAGTTTCAAAAAACTACCTAATATTAACATGACGATGGGTCAGTTTGACCCATAGACAATAGGAAGGATAATAATAAAATTTATTTAAATTTCAATTGCATTTTACTCAATATTTTTGTAATGTAATATAAAATGATTACACGGTTGAATTCAGAAAAAATACTTTATCGAATGTGCCTAAAATATATATAATCCGATTTAAAAAATATATCTTTATGTTATAGTATGAGAACCCCAAGTTAATTTTTTTTTCTTCAAATGTATGTCCCTCTTTCTATACTATCTATACTACAACTTTAATTTGAATGATTTTTTTCTCTTTACAATAATAAAGAAAATAATCGGGCTGTCCCTATTCGAGAAACAGCCTGTATGTTGTATTTCATCTGTTGTTATTTGTCAAATATTTCATTTTTATTTATCTACATATATAATTTTTCGTTATATGTATTGTCTCTGAGATGGTGGATTAAACACCAAAATCGATTAGAAAGTATATTCGTTTGTGTTTTATTTTATTTTTATTACTACATTTGTTTTTATAATTTGTGGTACAATATCAAGAGAATTAATTTAAAATATATACTTAATGATATCTCTATTTAATATAAAATTGTTGACATTTATATTATATTATTATAAAACGCAAAAATTAAACGTATAATGTATCGTATAAAGTTTTACGATACAGAAAATATTTGAAAATAATTTTGTCACGGTTTCACGTGATATCGTGTTCACCTACATAATATAATATGTAGATCTAGCTTTATGCTACAGTGCCATCTATGATACAAGTTCTAACACTAACAAATTCTAACCTCTACCGTTTTGAAAACAAATTGAAAAATACAAATGTATTATTTTTCGTACACTCCTACAGGGAGGCGCTATTTTAAAATTTATAACTAATTTGACATAATACGTACTATTTATTTATAATAATTTAATAATAATAGATAAAGTCTTAATTTGGTTAAATATTCTGTATCGGACATAAATAGAGCGATTAATTCTGATTGTTTATTTATTAAATGGTTTTACATTAAAAATATATTTTAATATGTAGTTATTAAGTTCTCCATATTTTCCGTCGGTATGCTTGGTATTGTACATTCCTAATATCTAGAATTAAGTTATATTAATATTTCACATCAGATCCTATATCTAATTATTGATGAAGATGTTATTTTTGAAAATTGAAAACGTATATTATTTTATTTCATACTGTCCACTGTATACTACATTACATTGTTAATTTGAGTCCGAGAAATAGCACATTACAGTACCAGTGATGGGATCCCAAGACTACGCCATGATAGCGTAGCGACAAATAACACTTCGTTTCCCTAACAACCGTGGAAGTTAATAGGGAAAGGTAGGTGAAACGTATGGGGTATTTTTGGCTGCGCTATCATAGCGTAGCAATAAATAACATGTCGTTTCCTTATTAACTTCCACAGCTGTTAGGGAAACAAAGTGTTATTTATCGCTATGCTATCATAGCGTAGTTTTTGGATTCCACTCCGAGAAGTGTTGTCTAAAAACATTTCCCTGACTGTTTATTTTGAACAAAAAGAAACGGCAATTTCAATTTTTGGTATATTTATTTTAAATAACACACTTTCAAAAGAATATTCAGCTGTCATTTATGATAATTAAGACAAACAAATACACACTTAATGTTATAAATTCAGAGATGATGAATTAATAAAAAAAAAATTAAAACACGCAGACTGTATGAAATAAAGTATATTTCATACGGCCGTGAAATAGTATTACGGCACACATTTCAAAATTCATTAAACTTCTCTCATTCGTACCGTAAGTTCAGTTGAATGAAGACGTATGTCTACTATTATTTTCTTTTAACCAAATTAAAACAAACTAGATTATCGACAATTCATACATTTAACCATCGGTGGACATGCGTTGAACTAACTTTCATAGTGACATCTAGTGATAGGTAGCCTAACCTGGTCACGCCCACTTATTCGGCTTTTGAAAGATTCGGGCAAAGAGCTTTCGGGTTTTGCGCGATTCTGTGTATGAGCGATTCTGTTGATGCATTTTCGGTCAATGCGTGATTCTGTGTTTGAATATTCGGGATTTGAATGATTCTGTGTATACATATTCTGCTTTTGAATATTCTGGTTTTGAATATTCGGGGTTTGAATGATTCTGTGTATGAATATTCTAGTTATGAATATTCTGGTTTTGAATATTCGGGCGTTGAAGACATTCCCCATCAATACAATATTACATTACCTAACTTAACCTAACATTTATTTTTAAAACCAAACATAATATTTCAAATTGCAGTTTTTTAGGGACCAGAAGTTGAATTTCAGAAATCGTCTATTTACCAAAAAGAAGAGTTTTTAGAGATCGCAAGCACAGAACACTAACACAAGCATCCTTTCGATATCGATAAATTCAAAATTCGATTTAGATTCGATAAAGAAACTGTTCTGTTTCTTCCAGCAAAAATTGGTATACATTTGTAGTCCTCTGCCCAACAGACTTCACATATTATTGTAATGAATCAAATGTTGATTATTATTATGCCCGGTTTCATGAAAGTTGATTAAAATCTTAATCAATGATTAAATTTTAAACACCTTGTTAAACACGATATTTTGTTTCATGACAAATGGTTAGCTCTACTAACGTAGAGGTAAGTTACATCATTATTACAAAAATTACAAATTATACAAAGCATTATAAAATATTTATATAGATGTCAATATCAGAAGTAAGCAGTGACAGCATAGACGATTTTATTGATATAATGGTAAATAATATACCAAAAAGAAGAGTTTTTAGAGAACGCAGGAATCCTTTCGATATCTACGATAACGAGGAATTCAAAATGCGATTTAAGTTCGATAAAGATACGGTTCTGTTTCTTATAGAAAAAATTTGTCCACATTTGGAGTCCTCCACTTAACGGAGTTCACCAAATTCAATGAACGAGTTGTCAATTACTCTTAGATTCTATGTAACTGGCATTTTCCAACCTGTAATTGGTGACCATATAAACATAAGTAAATCATCAGTTTCTAGAATAAAATGTAAAGTTACATATTATGTATATAGCAATCCTAAAAAATCAGTATATTAATATGCCCCGAGAAGAAGAAAGAAATAGTATAAAGTCTGATTTTTATGCAATAAGCGGATTTCCTGGAGTAATAGGGTGCATAGACTGTACTCACATTAGAATTCAATCACCTGGAGGTTATAACGCCGAGTTATTTCGTAACAGAAAAGGATATTTTTCATTCAATGTTCAGGCTATCTGTGATACGAAACTAAAGATTAGAAATATAATTGCCCGTTGGCCAGGTTCCGTTCATGATAGTACAATATTCAATGATTCGCCGATTCGAGTGGAATTTGAGAATAGAACATATCCTAACTGCTGTATTCTAGGAGATAATGGATACGCTTGCAAAAATTATCTTTTAACACCTCTCCTAAATCCCAGGACGCCTTCAGAAGTATTATATAACAACTCACAAATAAGAGCCAGAAATATTATAGAACGTACCTTCGGTGTACTAAAACGTCGATTCCCATGTCGGTCGATGGAATTGAGATTAAAATTAAATCGTTCTCTTGCGTTTATTGTTGAATGTTCTGTATTACATAACATTGCAATTGAATTAAATTATGAAGATCCGTCAGAAAATCTTGCTGTTGTGCAGATGCATACGATGCAGTACCATTACCTCAAGGCTCCCATCATGCATTTTTACCTAACACTGCTGTAAGAACAGCATTGATAAACACCACATTTGCAGTATAAGTTATAACTTATATTTATGAAAATATTTTAATAATAGTTTTTTTCTACTCGTATTCAATAACAATTAATTGTAAAAATGAAGAATCGAAAGAACATAAAGATTTATAAATGATTATTATAACATAATTAAAACAATAACAAAAAATTATTTAATCCTTATTTTCTAGTTTTTTTCGTATAAGTTCCAATTTTATTTCCGTACATTTTCGTTCCAAATCTAAAATTTTCATACGTTCGTCACGTTCTTTTTTCTTTGCATTTATTTTTATATCAATTAATTTGATTTTTTTGTCCTATGTATTTAGAAATACACTTCTTTCATCCATCTTTTGGTATCTTTTATTGGCTAATTTTTTAAATTCATTCCGGTAGGTTGTTTTTCGTTTCAGTCCAGAGACGGATGAACGTTTTGGTGAAACTGAATTGTTGATTTCAGTAGATTGTGATTGCGATGGTTCATCTTGTTCGTTCATATAATTAGCATGACTTTCAGTGTCAATTATACCAATGTCACTTGAATCTACAATGGTAATATATAATTGATTTTTTTAATAAATGCTATTTATATAATTGCAAATAATACCTCCACAATATGCCACTGCGTCGTCGTATTGGTTCGCAAGAGGTTTAAATTGGTCGGAAAACATTGCTATCACACGAGGTCCAGATTCGGTTAATTTATTTTTAAAAATACCTCTTCCAGCTTTTTAGTCTCTTCCTTTAATATAAAACATTTTATAAAGAAATATGTATGTATGTATGTATATATATATATATATATATATATATATATATATATATATATATATATATATATATATATATATATATAATTTGATGATATTTTAGCTTGTATATATACATTTTCAAGTGTGTCGTTTTCTGTTACAATATCAAAATCCAAATTTATTTGTAAATCCCGTTGGCCTTCGTTCGAAATAGCATTTTTTGCAGCCAGTTGGTAAATTACTGCCACTTCCATTAATTTGGGTAAAGAATTAGTTTTCCTGGAAAACTATGAATCTTTAATTTAATTCTGTTTTTGTATAACCAAATATAAATATTTTACCCTTTCTTTAGCCTTATCTTTTCTCGCTTTCCTTTTAATATTTTCATAGCATATTTTCAAACTATCGGATTTTCTCTTCGCAATCACAGCAGCGTTTGTAATTAAATCCCATACTTCTTGCTTATTTTTAGACATTACACCATCCGTCTTTTCATTTTCGACAATATGTTTATAATTGTTAATAATATTTAATTATTCTTGTTTGTCTTGTTCAGAATTAGTTAATCATTGATTTAACATGCTTTCACAAAACTGGACATTCATCTTTTTTATGGATTGGGCTGTTAGTGACAATATCATATAGTGCTTGATGTTTGTACCGGTTTTCTAAAAAATGCATTTGATTATTATAGATATAGATCGAGACAATATCAGCTGCATGAACGATCTCTATGAAGCTCTTGGAATTGTGAAAAAAAGTTATAAAAATAAGTAAATTCTGGTTGCCAAACTGTAGTTAAAATTTGGCAAGTGCATCAGAACTAGAAATGTTTGTTACGACATTAATGTATCGTAAAATTTTGTACAGCGGACCAAATTCCTAACAAACATTAATTATTGAATCAATTGAATAAAACAAACCAAATCAACCAATTTATTACCTTCATAAAACACAACAGTTTTTTATTTATTCAATTTTATGCGTGCGATTCTAAAAGAAAACAACTTCTAAAACTGTTGTAAATTAAAAAAAAAAACGGATCTGTGCAACCTTAATTTTGTATATTAAGGAAACTGTGCCTGTACTGGAAAGTTTAATAATTTGTTACCTAATATAAAAGTGTATTAAAAATCTTTTTTTCTTTAATTGATTTGTTATTTACTTGATCTCTTATGCTAATATCTGACTTTTTAAATAAATAGTCATTTAATACTCTTAAACAATTTAATAGATTTTTTTTTATTGAAACGTGTGAGCATCGCTGCTGCGCTGAGCAAGCGTCTAAGTTTAGCGATGACGGGCGACGTAAATAAAAAAGTCTCGATGTGTTTAACTACTTCCGGTTGCCTGAAATTTTTGTATTCGATGGAATGTTCGAGATTTCTCCAGAAGGCAATGGGCAGCCATATAAATGCGACGGAGCTCTGCTCGTTAGTTAGTTACATAAAGTTACACAGAGTTAGTCAGTCAGAAGGATAGTTAGTTGCATAGTCAGTTGAGTTGAATTGACAAGTTGAGTTACATAGCCAGCTGAGTTGAGGTGACTTGTTGAGTCTCATTTGTGAAGACGGACAAACAGTTCCGTTAGTGAAGTAAGACATCTGAGTCACTGATCACATAACATCATAGTAGAGGTCTATTAGTTGCAGAAGTCAGAGTTTATAGTGGCATAGCAGTACCGTACTGAGCGTTGAATAAACATCTATTTTAATTAGTAATATTTTTTTGATTTTTACAGTTCACCTAAATAAATAAATCGTTACAATATTTTATATTCTAATATTAAGGTATCACTACTATTTATAGTTAGTTCTTTACAAACCTCAATGTATATTGCTCTAATGAATTTTTTTAAATCATTAGATAAAGAAATCTGATGTGGCTAACACAGTACCTTCCGCCGCTTAATGTTTATTTATTTAAATACATACCTACATATTTACTTATGCTGGAAACTATTAAATTCCTTCCCATATAACTATTTTTCTATTTACTATTTTCTTTTTAAAACGTTACCATTATTAATTTTAAAAGATTATTTTTTTTACAGTTACATACATTTGAGATATGAATTGTGTAAATAAATAATTGTGTTTGTTTAAAGCGTAGGCTCTGTGATTTAAATTAAATATAATTTTATAAATTTATTCATAAAATATATAGAAAAAGTATAAAAGCAAACATCCAGAAAATTCAATGATCTTTAACTTTTATAACATAAATTTCGAAAAAATAATATTTAAAGGTATTTTTCTAAGAAAAATAATTTGAGTACCATTTCCAGTTATCTTATTTACACCAAAATCTAATGGCTTCTTCCTATATTAGAATAACGTAGAAATACAAGGTTTCAAAATTTTCTCAAAAAAAATATTTGAGAAAGAGCGGAAGATCCACACATACACACACACACACATCTAGAGGGACCTCAAAACGTGGTCATTTACTAAAATCTCGATATGCGATTTTTGGCACGATCCCTAACCTACCTTACCTAGGGTACCAGGAGGTAAAAATATGATAAGTACACTTTTTTATTCACATTGAAAATCAAGTATTAACGAATCTAAATTCCAGGAGAGTAAAAAAGTTTTTCTACTCGTGCTCTGTAAATACAATTTTCTGGTTGGTTTTTCATGCTGAAAGCGACTCTTTGCAGCACATGTACTGCAAAATTTTGCAGCACGCTTCGATATCCTAGTAACGAATTTTACTTATTAATGTTTTACACAATATTTGTTATTCTCAAAGGTACGCATCACAAATATAAAATTGATAAAAAATGACAAATTGTTTTCATATTTTTCATATCATTCAAAGGCTAGAAGTACGTCAATTGAGATATATAAAATTGTAAGATTAACCGACTTACCTGTAACGAAGGTTGATCGTAATTTTCCGAGCTTGTCCTCCGATACAATTACTATGTAGTGTCGCGTTATATCATACCCGTCGGTACATTTGAAAGCTATGTAATAATAAAAAAACACCCGACGTAACACCTTATCACAACTCATTTAGGTATTCATTTCGATATTAAGGGGGGGGTTCGTAATTATCGGAGGACAAGCTCGGAAAATTACGATCAACCTTTCTTACAGGTAAGTCGGTTAATCTTACAATTTTCCTTCGCCTGTCCTCCGATATAATCAATACGTAGATGTTTAAAGTGATAGGTGCGAAATCGTGCTGAATCATTTCGTAGCACAATAGCCCATTATGAATCCCAAAAATTTAAATTAATTCTCTATACTTATTTGCAAAAAATGGCTATTCGGTAATTACAGGTTTATTATAAAAGTTTATCCAATATTATAATTAGGTGTTCATCTTGTCGTGTTTTTAATTGCCTATATATTAACACCTGTTCTATTTGCTGCAGAGCTGGAAGTGTATCTTATACGCTGGTCTGGAAACATATTAGTAACTGTATGGCTCTTTTTGAATACTAGCTTTATCCAACTACTAATAGTTTGAGAACATACTGGATGATTCGATTAGAATTTAATACCTTTGGTCATTTGAACGATATTTAGATGTGATACGAATGTAGAGAATAAATGTTGACGCAGTGTACAATTCTGGTTTTTCGCGGCAAAATGGAAAAATAATAAAAGTTGTCTAATAGGGTCTGATGTCTTTATTCGTTCAATAATTCGTATTTCTATTTTATTTTGTATTATTGTATTACTACAAGATTTAGATTTATTGATGATAGAGTTTGAACCTTATGTGCACTGAGCCATTATCCTAACTAGTTTTATAGTGTGGTCCTTGTTAGGGAAAATCTTGTAATGCAAATATCTCTAATTAGTCTTTTAATTACAAATTTGTCTTCGCTTTTTACTGATAGTATTAGATTGAGAGCTACTCGATAAGAAATTCGTGTGTAGTAGGAACGCTCTACATGGACTGAGTTGGTTATAAAATTTATATTATTTTCTAGGCAATATCAATATGGTTCTAAATTATTTGAGCAACAAAATATCCTGACAGCACCCATAACATTCCTTCGGCAACGACGACAGTATTAAAGGCAGAACAGCTCCGGATAATATCCCTGCTATTAGGGCAAGATCCTTGGACAACGGATGTGTGTCTCTGAAATTTGAAAAGAGCAAGGAATTTTTGATTCAATAAAATTTTGATTTTCTGTGAGCAATCTTTGTGTCCTAATTATTCTGACATATAGGTCAATTTGCAGTTTCCCGAATTTTGTAACTATTACAAGGTGTCCAGGATAGCAATTCCAACATGGAAATCCCGATAAAAATAAGAGATACGAAACAGGTTAAATTAGCCCTTTCAAAAGACCATGTTAATGGTGTTTCGTTATTCGCGAAAAAGGCAAAGGTCACTAAATATAGGCAAAAATGTAAATATTGCTGTTTTTTATTTTACAAATACTTCCAATTGTTAAACAATACTAGAATTTCGTTTGCACATCTTTAGGGCACATTTTATATTTTTTCGATTGGCAATTTTTACACTGTTCGTTTTCGAGTTATGATGTGAAAGTTTAAATTTTTATATGGACGCCCTATTGAAAAGTTACACCATTGAAAATCAATTCTTTTTTTTTTCTTTCCAACGATGTATAACATTTTAACTTTGAATTTATAAGATATTGTCTCGTTATTAAATAAAACTGATTTTTGGACTTCCATTATCTTTATTTGACAAAAACACAAATTTTCACAAAGTTTCGGTAGCTAATATCTGCTGCCGTCACCAGGTGTACTGATAATACTAACTAATTCTTAATACTACGAGCCTTATATCTGGTAAAATGAGGGTGGTCAAGCGTGGTTGGGAGTTCAAGTGTGTCTGGTGGTCCATGATTGGTTTTCGTCTCCTGTGCAATGGGCCGCGGCGGTTCTTCAATTGGTTCCCTGGTTGTTATTTTCATTGCTGTGTTCTGAAAAATGATTTTCTTCCAAAGTGGTTTGATTTCTACACTGGCTTGGCTAAAGACCTGTTCTTCTAATTTGGTCAAAAGTACGGAATTACCACCAGATTCCAAAGTACTGCAGCGCTGAAGAACCTACTGTCCTCCAATGCACCTCCAAAAACAGCGAGATTTGAAAAAGGAATTTACCAGGTGGATTGCGAATGTGGGAAAGTATACATAGGCGAAACTAAGACGCCACTAGACATCAGGATTAAGGAGCACAAACGGCATACAACAAGAGGAGAAACATCGAAATCTGAAATTGCAGACCACGCATGGGAATACCACCACAGATTTTTATGGGACAACGCGAAAATCATCTCTAAAGAGGATCACACTTCCAAACGTAAGTTTAAAGAGGCCGCGTACATCATGATAAACCGGGAAAAGGTCTTTAGCCAAGCCAGTGTAGAAATCAAACCACTTTGGAAGAAAATCATTTCTCAGAACACAGCAATGAAAATAACAAGCAGGGAACCAATTGAAGAACCGCCACAGCCCATTGCACAGGAGACGACAACCAATCATGGACCACAAGACACACTTGAACTCCCAACTACGCTTGACCACCCTCATTTTACCAGATATAAAGCTCGTAGTATTAGGAATTAGTTAGTATTATTAGTACACCTGATGACGGCAGCAGATATTAGCTACCGAAACGTTGTGAAAATTTGTGGTTTTGTTAAATAAAGATAATGGAAGTCCAAAAATCAGTTGTATTTAATGATGTATAACATGTCTATGTTCATTTGTTTCAAAGTGCAAAAATGCAACAATTATTAAGTTTATGGATTAAAAACAATGGTGCCATGTGATAAAAGGTTGCTAAAAAAATCCAGACAATGTATGTAATAATTTCGTTCCTGTGTGTTGTATTACCCGCCTGTTAATTAAATCTATAACTGGGAGCTCCCCAGCAAGAGGTTGAAGCACTATGTCACACATAGTAAGTAAAAAAATGACTGCATCGCCAATTATGTTGATTTTTGGGGTAGTTGGGAATGATCATTTTTCTGTTGAGTTTTGCTGATAGTTATGTGTAGGTAAGAAACATTTTCCTCTTTTCAAATCCCAGAAACTTTAGTTCTTGCATTGAACTTACATTTTTCCCTGTAAAAAAGAATCGCAGTGATTCAAGGAGTTTTACTGTTGATACACATTGATACTAAATTCTAGTTTTGTTTTTTCTCATTATTTGTATGTATGGTATACGTATTTAACCAAAATGGTAAACAATTAACTTCATATATCTGATTTTTGAAACTAAATCTAAGAAATTTTCTTATTTTTTTTCTATTAATAGTAACAACAAGCTTTTTTGAAAACTATATTTGCTAGGTAACAGTTATCAGTAATAGCTCAGATACTATTTTAGAATCCTCTAAAAAAAGGTTGTAATATGCACATATTTAGTTCTATTAAATTTTAATAGGAAGCTAAATTTTCCATTAGGTTTTTTTCTTGCTAAAAAAGAACTTCATATGAACTGGAGAACCCAGCACTTAGATATAGTACCTATAAAGAGTAAATCAGAAACAGCCTGTTCATGTTTTAAGTTGACTGTTTCCAATAACTGTCTTTGGTATAGAATACTGAAAGGAATATTTTTGAAAGATATAGTGATTCCGTTTACCCAGATTAAGATAACATTGTTTTGCGTAAGAGCCTGCCAATTACACCAGTAATAGGGTAGGGAACCAGCGTAGTTTCTCATGTGTCTCTTGTCCTTTTATTGCCCTGTGTTTAATGCCTCCTTTCTCTCTTTTAGCCTGGTGGAGTTCCGATGCCGCTGTTAGTTTACATGGTTGTGAATGAAAGAGTATTCGTTTTTACGTTTTCATAAAGATTTTTGTTGAACAATTAATCGTCCATACCGGTGGTCTTTCACCACTTTACTGCACTCTTATTTTGGTAAAGTGAGAAAATTTATTTTCTGAGGAGCGAGATGGCGTTATGTACTGCATCAGTATCCAATTTTGGCACGGAATCAGCAACACCATTTAGAGTTAGACCGTTTGTTAGCATGTTGCTCATTACGATAACCAAAGCCAAAACGGCTCTGAGTAATTTATTCTTGTAATGATATCAGGAAATTGTCTTGTTTTACCACTGTTTCCGGTATGCACGCTTGAATTTTCACCAAATGGCTACTAATGGGTACTTGTCATCCATTTCTTTCTTTATACCTTTGTTCTTCTTACAACAAATTCACCTTGTATTTTGTTTACGCTTTGGCCTTTATTAATCAGTAGAATTTTTTTCCAAGAAAGAAGTACATCTTCGCTTAAGACTTTAGCTACAGGAGAAAAGACTTGACTCCGGAACCATGTTCGTGGGTAAGTTCTCGTTACCGCACACCGGACGAGCATTTGTCATCTCCTTGTGTTGAAACTGTATGAGTAAAATATAAGATTCGTAAGTCACTTGACTAACTAGCTGAATCAAAGAAAGTTTGATGTTTACATAACAAACTGAACGTATCTAACATAAGCCAACACTAAACTTGGACTATGTTTATCAGGAATGCAGCGGGAAGTCACTTGACTATCTGGTTTAAATTAGTGTAATTGTACGCCATAATGAATCGGATCTAAGGGGGTAAGTCCCCTGACTTCCAGATCCAAATGTTACATGGCAGAAAAAAGGATAAACACGTGTTCATCGGATCTGAGCGGGTAAGTCACATAACTACCAGATCCTTGCCATAAAAAAGTATCTAGTACTTACTAGAAATTCAAAAACAGTTTTCTTTTCAGTCTACTTAATTCCTCCTCCAACGCAGCGTATCGGTAACCTGAAGGTGAAAAAGAACGGAATGAGTGCCTAAATGAGTTGTGATGAGGTGTGACATCGGGTGTTTTTTTTGATTACATAGCTTTGAAATGTACCGACGGGTATGACATAACGCGACACTAAATAGTAATTATATCGAAGGATAAGCGAAGGTAAATCTATGTTGCTCTATTCTTAGATCTACGCCGGGATTTTTTTAGAATAGAATCTGGAATAAAACATATAAATCTTGAGATTGTTAAAAGGGCTCTAGGTTGGTGTCATAGAATATTAAAATTAGAAGACTCACATATAACAAAAACTATGTACAATATATGAGTTAGCTTGGACAACAATTCCAACAACAAAATAGTATACAACTGGGTGTCACATCTTAAAGAACTTTTTTCTGAACTAAATTTTCAAAAACAATGCGTAACAAGAAATGAATAACTTACTAACTAACCTAAATGACATCCAAAAAACGATATAAATTTATTAAATAACTAAAAATTTATCGACTTTTACAGAGAAATACTACCAAGCTCTAGAAGCCAAAATCATCTGAATATAAATGTTTCTTTTGGTAAAAAACGCCTAATTGCTGAGTCATATTTACTACCTATATATATATATATATATATATATATATATATATATATATATATATATATATATATATATATGTTATAAATGCCGATTAAATGTTAGCGCTGAAAATTTGAATATTAAAACACATTTATCACCCAAACCGGTATATACAGTATTAATACAAAAATAATAACAAATCTAGATGACCGTCGCCTGGCCGAACCCGGTCACGCGGAATCCTCCTTCACGCCGTGATTATTTCTGTAAAAGAATTAACACATGAGAAATACTCAGTGAGGAGGCAATCATTTACAAAAGGTTCAGGCATTCACACACCGTACACACATGTTGGCAACTACGGGCAGTACCGCTAGTTACTACGGAACCTCTGCCGCTTCGGTGGTGATCCGGAGACATTCCTCTTAACCAACTGGATCAGATCACTACAGCCCTAACTGCTGCTACGCTGGCGACCACAGAATGTGGGTCACTACAGCCTTCCCTGCTGCTACGCTGGCGACCCTCGGGTTCACACGAGCGGCCACTACGGAACCACTGCCGCTTCGGTGGTGATCCGGAGACATTCCTCTTAACCAACTGGATCAGATCACTACAGCCCTAACTGCTGCTGCCGTTGGCGACACCAGATGTGGGTCACTACAGCCTTCCCTGCTGCTCCCGTTGGCGACCCTCGGGTTCACACGAGCGGCCACTACGGAACCACTGCCGCTTCGGTGGTGATCCGAAGACATTCCTCTTAACCAACTGAATCAGATCACTACAGCCCTAACTGCTGCTGCCGTTGGCGACACCAGATGTGGGTCACTACAGCCTTCCCTGCTGCTACGCTGGCGACCCTCGGGTTCACACGATGCGGCCACTACAGTACCCAGTACTGCTCACACGCACACTCACAATCATACACATGCTAG
This sequence comes from Harpalus rubripes, assembly GCA_963082715.1. NCBI lineage: Eukaryota > Metazoa > Arthropoda > Insecta > Coleoptera > Carabidae > Harpalus > Harpalus rubripes. Next base: position 44,363,148 of record OY720455.1, on the reverse strand, counting down.
ATTAACTCTCTCACCTGAATCACTATAATATCGATGTTCTCACACTGAAATCTAGATATAAACTGAAATAAACTGAAATAAAATACGTGAATACCAGTATCATTAGATGTAGCTCTTATCCAACAGCATCGGTTACGTACCTATATAGCTAATTAGAGACAAAACATAATAAATTTAATAAAAATAATCGTACGCAAAATAATATCTGTGACAGTTCGGCCATCTTGAAAAGTTCCTCGTCCTCAAGGAATCAATCCAAATTCCTGCAGCATCAGCATCAACACCCGAAGCGCTGTTGTCTTCCGACAGTTCACGTGTACTTAAATATGGTTTCATCCTGTCAATGGCCACTACGTTACTATATTCTCCTCTTCTACTTCGATTTGTACCAGGCAAATCTTCAACTGAAAATCTATCGTTCAGTAGAACTTTCTGTTTTTGGAATGGTCCTTCATATGGATGGTGTAAAATAGAATTGATAGTTTCTCAATTGGATTCAATAGTTCTAGCTGCTTTCATATCTGTTGTTTATGGTAAAAACATCTGATACACAAGTCAGTGTACTTCGCGAATTTTTTCATTCCAGGAAACCAATAAATTCCAAAATGTCCAAACTCATCAAGTCAGGAACGTACTATCTGCAGCCGCTGTCCTCTACGTACAACCCACTAGATTCCGGACGCGGTAATTCGGTAAACCCGTACGAGACGTAAACAGTAAATTTTATAAATATTCCTTTCGTAGTTAGTTTCCGGTGGTTTACTTAAAATGTACTTGATAATTTTCAATTTGTCATTTGTCCGGCGAGTATCCAGTCAGCTTGTTATATGAAAAAAATTCAAATTCTGCAGAAAGTCCTTCTCCTGACACGAGGTTTCGACTTAGCGCATCGACGTGACCCATTCGTAATCCTGGGCGATATTCTATATCGAATGAATATTTCTGCAGTTCCAGAAAGCATTTTCCATTCCATTTAAAAAGTATTCCCAGCAGATATACTCTAAATTACTTTCAAGTTTCGACTACTGCTAAAGTCCCTAGATTATACGAATGATATTTCATTTCCGTTGGTGAAGTTTGGCGACTGAAATAAGCAACTGGGTGGAATTTACCTGTGTCCAATTTCTGCAGCAGGATTCCTCCTAATCGTAACTTGCTGGCGTTCATGTGCACCTCTGTTTCGGCTTTCGAATCGTATAGTCGCAAAAGTGGTCGTTCCGTAAGCTTTTCCTTTAGATCTTCAAATGCTTAGTTATTTCGTCTCCCAACTCCACGGCGTATCTTTTCTCGTTGGATTAATAATCGGTCGCACACTCTTAGCGTCATGTTTAATGAAGTGTCGAAAATAACTTGTAAGTCCTACAAACTGTCTTACTTGATGCACATTCCTCGGTGCCTGAAATCCGGTGACGGCTTTTATTTTCTCCTTTCCAGGTCGAACTCCATCTCGACCAATCTGAAATCCTTAATAATTGATGCTGCTCTGAAAAAGAAACATTTCTTCATATCCAGTGTAAAGTTGTTTGCCCTAAAAAAATGTCAAATAGTGTCGTCAGTCGCTGAATTTCCTCTGTAAATAATGATGGGCAGATGATGTCTTCTAAGTAAGCCATGGCGATGGTGTTACGACATGATCCTAGAACTTTGTTGACCAGCCTGTGAAAAACTGATGGTCCATTAGATAATCTAAAAGGGAGACGATTAAACTCGTAATGTCCGTCCGGTATTACAAATGCAGTTTTGTACTTTGAGCTCTGCGCGATAGGCACCTGGTAATATCCTGACGTCATATCTAAAGTTGTGAAGTACTTCGCTCCTTGCAATTGATCTAGTTGGTCATCAATTCTTGGAAAGGGGTATCGGTCGTTTACTGTTACTTTGTTTAAATGCCTGTAGTCTATACATATTCGCGCTTCTTCGTTATTTTTCTTCACTAGAAGAATCGGTGCTGAAATGGGTGAAGTAGATTCGCGTATAATGTCACCACCAAGAAGCTCTTTTACTATTCCCTGAACGTGTTGTCTCTCTGGAATTGACAATCTGTACGGCCTGTAAGTAACGTGTGTATCATCAGTCAGTAAAATGTCCACTTCGGTCGTATTCGTGCATCGAATATCCTTCACAGTTTTTACAAAACATTCCCTATATTCCTTCAGCAGACGTATTAGTTGTTCGCGTTGATACACACTTATATCCGTTCCCACGTGTAGTTCATCCTACGTAAAGTAAATTCCTTCATTTTCTGCGCTTCTGTATTATCAGCTTGACACTTCCATCTTCTTGTTATAATTTTATTCTTCTGAATTGTTAATTCCGCATCAGTTCAAAACTGATAGAACACATTCCATATCTTTGTCTGCTACTACATTGTTCGCGGGAATACGTGCTCGTTTCCTTCATGGTTATGACCCCATATCGACGTACGCTTAAATAATTACCGCTTACCTCCGCAGAAGTTGTTAAGATGTTCCTTTCTGGCAGTTGTGGTTGTGGCTCTTGTTGACGTTGAACATGCTGATGTTGACGTTGAACATGCTGATGTTGACGTTGTTGTGGTCGCTGGTTCCTACTTGCACTGAATTCGCCTCCATTTCGTTCTGCACAATTTGATACTCGTTGCCATTTTTTGTTATAATGTGAGCGTGTATGTCCCAATTTTCCACAAATAAAACAACAAATGTTCTCCATTCCATCGTCGTGCTGCTGCGTAGTATAGTAAGGCCACTTGTTCTTCTGAAAAGTACGATGTAAATCTCGTTTAATGGGAGTAGATAGGTTTCGTATCGCTAATTTATCTTCGATCGTCTTCAAAAATAATAAAAAAGACTGCGGCTTCTTGCATTCTCTGATAAGGGCAAGTGTTGAGTAGCGCCAGCTTCTCATAATAGTATTGCAACATAAGTTCATCCGGTTTCTTGTTGCGAGAAATCATTTCTTGAAGCAACTGAAAATAATTTTCCTGTGGCGGAAATGCCTTCAACAACATAGTCTTCTATGACTCCCAAGAATGCTTTATTCCTTGCAGCGCTTTATACCATATTCCTGCATACCCTCTCCAGCGAGATCTCACATACATGATGGTAGTTATTTCGTCCCATTTATGCATAGCGCGTAAAGTGAACGTACATAATGAAATTGAGGACTGTTGTTAGGTAAAGTCATGTTGTAATGTTGTTCCAGTTTCGTAATCCAGCTAAACATAAACGTAATCAATATCCGCACTGTTCCAAAAGCATTGTTGGTGTGATCCCAAAAGCTGAAAGTTAAAAATGTTCTCATCCCACTTTTGAAATGTTATAAATGCCGATTAAATGTTAGCACTGAAAATTAGAATATTAAAACACATTTATCACCCAAACCGGTATATACAGTATTAATACAAAAATAATAACAAATCTAGATGACCGTCGCCTGGCCGAACCCGGTCACGCGGAATCCTCCTTCACGCCGTGATTATTTCTGTAAAAGAATTAACACATGAGAAATACTCAGTGAGGAGGCAATCATTTACAAAAGGTTCAGGCATTCACACACCGTACACACATGTTGGCAACTACGGGCAGTACCGCTAGTTACTACGGAACCTCTGCCGCTTCGGTGGTGATCCGGAGACATTCCTCTTAACCAACTGGATCAGATCACTACAGCCCTAACTGCTGCTACGCTGGCGACCACAGAATGTGGGTCACTACAGCCTTCCCTGCTGCTACGCTGGCGACCCTCGGGTTCACACGAGCGGCCACTACGGAACCACTGCCGCTTCGGTGGTGATCCGGAGATATTCCTCTTAACCAACTGGATCAGATCACTACAGCCCTAACTGCTGCTGCCGTTGGCGACACCAGATGTGGGTCACTACAGCCTTCCCTGCTGCTATGCTGGCGACCCTCGGGTTCACACGATGCGGCCACTACAGTACCCAGTACTGCTCACACGCACACTCACAATCATACGCATGCTAGATTAACTCTCTCACCTGAATCACTATAATATCGATGTTCTCACACTGAAATCTAGATATAAACTCAAATAAACTGAAATAAAATACGTGAATACCAGTATCATTAGATGTAGCTCTTATCCAACAGCATCGGTTACGTACCTAAATAGCTAATTAGAGACAAAACATAATAAATTTAATAAAAATAATCTTACGCAAAATAATATCTGTGACATATATATATATATATATATATATATATATATATATATATATATATATATATATATATATTGTAATATCTTTAATCTAAAATTAAGAAAAAAAAAGAACAAAACTATTAGATAAACCCAACGTATTTATTCCTAATTTAATATATTTGCGTAACACTCATTAAACAAAATAACAAAACGTCTAGCTACTATCAAGTCTCTAGTCGGAATCCCCTCTCGTTTTACCCAAATGTCGGCTGAACACGCCGTTGCCCCCACTCTACGCCCGATGACGCGACATGACAACACTCGGCTATGTCCACGCCTACTTTCATCCTAACTTCTCCAACACGGCCTTTCCTGACTGAAGAACGTCCTCGTTCTCTTTGGATGTTGACGGTTGAGCCTCGTTAAACAGGGTATCTGCTGCCGCAGGATCAGGGGTGGTCCCAGCATCTTCTTGGTTCGTACCTAACAATCGTAACATATAGCGATCAGCAAAATACACAAAGTAACAACCACTGTAGGGCAGAGGCTCCAAATTAAGCGTATCCCATCCAATAAGTTAGCGTGTGAGGTCTGCTCACAGTAAACATACGTGAGGTCTGCTCACACGTGAGGTCTGCTCACGATACACACAAGTGAGGTCTGCTCACACGTGAGGTCTGCTCACGATACACATAAGTGAGGTCTGCTCACGATACACATAAGTGAGGTCTACTCACGATACACACAAGTGAAGCATTTTTTTTTCAACAGAATCAACTCACCGTCAAAGTAAGCGGCACACGTCTCTGGTGTCCACTCGCCTTTCCACGGAACCATGTATTCCGCAGCAAGAGTTGATTTTCCATACGAGCCAGCCACAAGCTGCAGCTCGTATCTTCCATTAGGTAATATTTTCACTACTCGATACGGTCCTCGCATTCCAGAGTCAAGTTTGCCAGTCGACTGCGCTTGCTTAATTACAAAAACCATTGAATTCAACTCGAAAGACCGTGGGGATTTTCGGCCTTCACATATGATTCCTGCTTTTCTTGGTTCCGCCTCAGCCGCTCAGACGCTCGTTGTCTACTCATATCGCGCAATGCTTCGCGATTAGGACTTGAACCCTCAAGTGCCACGTCGCGCACTAAGTTCCGAATGACTGGAGTAGCGGCGTTGATACCTACAAGTAAATTAAGAGCAGAGCATTGAGTAATCTTGTGTTTAGTAATATTCAATATCAACTGTAACCTCCACATTACATTAGACCATTTTTCTTGCCGATTATTACACTCAATGCGAATCATATTTAAAACAGTACGACAGTACCTTTCCACTTGCCCGTTGGATTGGTGCATTTCTGGTGTAACAAGATGAACGTCACACCCTAATTGTGTCACCCATTCAAGAAATTCGGTGCTTTTAAACATTCGTCCACGATCAGCGACTATTAGTTTCGGCGAACCAAACAAAGAAATCGTATTTGTAATAAGACGCTTTAACTCAACGGCGTCCTGTCTGAACATCGGGTAAAGCAGACAGTATTTTGAGAATGCGTCCACAACAATAAGAACGTATCGATAGCCATTAGACTCAGGCAGTGGTCCTAGCGCGTCTACATGGATTGTTTCGAATGGACAATCAGGCTTTTCCCATGAATGGATAGGCTGAAGGGAGGCTCTCGGTACTTTCTTATGGGAAATGCAAACTAGACAGTGCGAAATATATTTCTGAACAAATGCTCTTAAGTTGGGCAACCAGAAATGTTTTAAAATTAAATCAACTGTCTTTTCCATACCTAAATGACCATGTTCATCATGAAATACGCGGAGTAAACTAAGCCTATGTCCTTTAGGGACATAACAAAGAAATCTGGGTTGCTCACCCACTGGTGCATACTTATAATAAAGCAGGTCATTCTTTCTTATATATCGATTTGAATCTAATTGTCCTTCCATCAATTTTTGCATTAATGTATGTGTCTCTTCATCAGCTGCTTGAGCAATTTGTGCCCAGTTTTGGGGTTTTTGAACATTACAAACATTAACAGGGTACGACTCAAGTAATCAGCATGAGGAATAGAGGTACCTTTACGATATTCAAGAGAGAAATCAAAGTCCTGAAGGTAGACCCACCATCTGGCTACTCTGGCTAAAAGATCTTTCTTTCGCTGAGTGAGTTTGAGCGCATTACAATCAGTTACTACGGTAAAATGCGTACCAATAAGGTAATGCCTAAAATGCTGCAACGCTTTTACCACCGCTAAAGTCTCCAGCTCGTATGAGTGGTACTTATTTTCTGCGCCCTGAGTTAATTTACTAAAATAAGCGACCACTCGTTTATGACCCGATTCATCCGTCTGTAATAATACAGCTCCATAACCTATAGAGCTCGCGTCAGTGTGAACTTCAATTGCCAATTTGGGATCAAAAATAATTAGTACAGGTTCGTTTATTAAGTATTCGATTAATTCTTCACGAACACGCTCTTGCTCAATACCCCAAATGAAAGGTACTCCCTTCTTAATCAGGTTAGCGATACAAGCCGTTTTAGAAGCGAACCCAGGTATATAACGGCGGAAATAACTCGCCAGACCCAAAAATTGGACCTGTCTAACATCTTTTGGTACGGGAGCGTCGACAAGTGCTTTAACTTTATTTGTGCTCGGCCTTACCTGACCTTCACTAATAATTCGTCCTAGATACTCAATTTCTTTGGATAAGAAGAAACATTTTTTCAAATTTATTGAAAATCCAGCTTCAGTTAAAGTCTTAAGGACCCGACGCAATATGTGGAAACCCTGAGCGACAGAATTGCTCAAAATCAAGACATCATCGATATAGACAAGCACCTCACCGGATTCAATAAAGCTTTGTAAGGTTTTAGAGATAATACGTTGGTAAACGACAGGGGCATTCGCCAGACCATAAGGCATTTTGAGATACTCATAGTGCCCCTCGGGTGTAACGAATCCCGTCTTGTGAATAGAGTCTTTATCCATCGGGACCTGGTGAAATCCTGTAGCCATATCAAGGCTTGTAAAGTATTTAGCGTGGCCTAAACGATCTATGTGATCGTCTATAAGCGGAAGAGGGAAACGATCTTTCACGGTGATTTCGTTAAGTTTTCTAAAGTCAACACACATGCGGTCTGTCCCGTCTTTCTTTTTAACTAACAGTATTGGGCTCGCGAATTCAGATTCTGATTCTTGAATGATTTTCTTATCTAACAAATCTCTAACTATCTCACGGACGCGTAATTTTTCTGAATGAGAAAGTCGATAAGGACGATATTTAATTGATGTGTCACTGTTGAGTCTAATGCTCATACTTCCGGTTCTAACAGTAGAAGTAGCAGTACCCGCAATAAAGAATTTGTCAAAGTCGTTAATTAGTTTTAGCAATTGTTCTAAATCATGACCGGTAAGTGTCGTATTAATAGAGACCTGTTTATCACATTCAATTTGTAATACATTAGCAAAACTCCTATCTTCGCAAACAAGGCATTGGCGTTCACGAGTACGTACGTACGTAACACCTTTACGATTGAGTACATCTGTACCTACAATTATTGGGGAGTTCATGAGTTCGGACGCTACAACAAATAAATCTACTTCTAATGTGATTTCGTCAAACTCAATCGGTAGCGTTACATAATAAGTAGTTTCAATTTCTTGGCCACCTAAACCTCTTAATATGCGGAAAGCTGGTTTACGGGCACAATCAAAATGTTTAAGTAAAGATGACGAAATGAGGGATATTGTCGAACCACTATCGATTAAAACGTCTATAGGTATACCCTGTATAACGGCTACAACAATGTCATTTCTACTAGTACCCTCATTTTCGCTACATAAATTGACATCATTTTTATTACGCGAATCTGATTTAAGTTTTGCAAAACAAGTATCAATCCTATGCCCTGGTTTTTTACAAAAAGAACAAGGCTCCGACTTTATCAACAAAGTTGGTTTTGTATCACTACTAGTGTTCCCTACATTATTCTCTCTACGTTCAATTTTTAACCTCTTGTTGCATGAAGCCTGTTGATGACCTAACTCACCACACTTAAAACATTTACCAGAAATAAATCGTCGTTTTCTAGTACTATGATTATAAGATTTGTTTCTCGTGGAATAAGACTGATTTTGCAATGTAGACAATGGGGTGTCAATTCTAGAAGTACTTGGTTTAACATAAATTGAAACGAATTCAACCAGTTCGTTCGGCATAAGTTTTGCATTAGTTGTGGACGCTCGTATTTGTGGATCTGTGATGCCGCGAATAATAATTTGAGATATTAATTCTTCGCTTAACCCTTTAACAATTCGCAAACGAAGTAGCGAACGACGGACATAATCCGCGTATGTAGGATAATTATCAGAATTAGTGTTCATAACGTTAAATAAAATATTTGCTACGTCAAGTTGTTTAGGACATAAGGGTTTAAATTCCTGCTTAAAATTACTCCAACTACGATCGCTCGTCACCCATTCTTTTAACCAAGATCGAACGTCACCTTTTAAGCAATTACCAATACGAGAGAAACATTCGTTATCACTCCAACCATTGATAACTTTTGCACGATCTACCTCCTCGCACCAGACTTCAATATCATGCAAACTAGGATCAAAGTCAGAAATATAAAAATGTTGGTTTGATCTTACCGAATTATTGATAGATCGTATCGCATCTACTATCCTGTCGGTAGCATTTACTTCAAAATCGGGAGTCCGTTCGCCCTCGCGATGCAGCCCCAGATCGGGCTCCGTCACCGATCGTGTAGCGCTCGTCCGTAATGGGGCAGGCAGTGGCGGTGTACACCCGATTGGCGGTACTACCTCTGCTGGCCCATTCTCCAACACGTTAAGACGCGCTAAAACTGCCTCCATTTGTCGTCTAAGCTGTCTATCAGGTGTTCTATCGCGATGCCGACTACGGTGTTTGCGACCAGACATTTTTTTTTTACTCCACACAAAGCTACCACGAGAGAATCTTAAGTGTCAGAATGTAAAAAAAGCAGATCGGACTATCCTATCCCACTTTTGATGTAATATCTTTAATCTAAAATTAAGAAAAAAAAAGAACAAAACTATTAGATAAACCCAACGTATTTATTCCTAATTTAATATATTTGCGTAACACTCATTAAACAAAATAACAAAACGTCTAGCTACTATCAAGTCTCTAGTCGGAATCCCCTCTCGTTTAACCCAAATGTCGGCTGAACACGCCGTTGCCCCCACTCTACGCCCGATGACGCGACATGACAACACTCGGCTATGTCCACGCCTACTTTCATCCTAACTTCTCCAACAATATATATATATATATATATATATATATATATATATATATATATATATATATATATATATACTGACCGGCACGAAAAACGGGCCATTTTTTTTTATTATAAAAAAATGTTGTTACTGCTTTATTATTTTGTAATATCATTACATATTTTTATTATGGGTTTACAGACGACCATTTGGTATTATTAAATGAAAGATTAAAATAGCTAATAATTGTGTATTTGGAAACAATAAAAATTAAGTCCACATAGGACAACACACAATAATGGGAAAAAACTTAACAAAAACATAAATGAACGTTAAAAATAAAATCTAATAACGCGTATTGCCTCCGCGGGCAATAAATGAAACCAATATAAGCCTACTAATACATTTTGTTAATTTCGTGGTTTCGTTATGATAAGTTAAGAATAGGAATATTGGAGTTAATTAGTGATGTTTTTAGGAGTTGATGATTGATGTGAGGTCGAGGAAGTTGAGTTGACATCTATCAATAACAACATTTTATAGAAATTACTGTTATTAGCATTTTTGTTACAAAAAAAATGGCCCGTTTTTCGTGTCGGTCAGTGTATATATATATACATATATATATATATATATATATATATATATATATATATATATATATATATATATATATAATACTACTATATCTTGTTTGTCTACCCCATTTGTCAATCACTGAGACAGGTATACTTAGGATGATTTCAAATGATGATATAAATGTATCAAATTATTTTACCACTCACCTAGAATTACTGCAAGCATCTCGTCTTTTCTTTATTGACACTATTCACAGTTTTACCCACGTCCGCATATGACTGGTAGCACACAGCAACTAACTAGGCCCTAGTCATTCAAGGGTCGGGGATTGTTATAGTGTTTAGAATTATCAAGTGTTTTTGCCATAAGCCAGCGCTTCTAAAGCAGTGGCGCCCAGTCGAAAAGTGAATCTTACATGTTCTAACAAAAAATAAGAAATAAATTATATTATACATATAAAATATATATAAAAAATTAAACGGCACCTATAGCATGGGCTACATTGGCTGTATTTTAGTTTTGGTTTACGGTACTAGATTTATTAGGTATGATGAAACACGAACGTAAGCTCGGCATGCCAGTTCAATCCGAACAAGAAGACCGCAAGAGACTTGTCTTACTCTAGCACATATTTTCATGCTGCAAGAAACTATATGTTTTATCTAACACATGCCATCTTTCTCGGAGTGTTTCTTTTCTATTTAGTACTCAGCACGCATTGTACACAGCCACAGGACCGCCAACGCCAGCTATCATATTTTTGTGTGTAATATTTTAATATTTCAATAAATATCTAAAATTTAAAAAAATACGAAATTATTAAATTGTACTAGATTTTGAAGAGAGATACTGATGTTCTAAAAATCTGATAATTGTACTAAATTTAATTCACTTAGCCTTAGGCGGTTTTCTTCTAACCCCCACCCCACAGCATTATTGCATAATTATTTTTATATAATTATCTACGCCCTTGGCTAGAGCACCTATATGTACTTTCGAAAACCGGCGTCTATGGGTTTGGCAGTTTTGTTCTAGTAAATACTAGAATACAATATGTCACGTCACCCAGGTAATTAAACAAGTCTGGACAGGTTTGTTTACATCGTACGACCGCTCGCGGCTATTGCGTTGTCGCTAAAAATAGACACCCGGTTGTCGCTGCGGCGAAGGCGCCGCAGCCGCGGCGGTGACAGGGGCGGCGACGGCAGACGTTCTACGTTACAATGTAATTCTTTTTTGGCTAATTAGTTGGATTATTTATATAAATAATAATAAAATTAAATATATAAAAACTAAAGTTTGTTAAGGGATTATAATATGTACCGTAATTTAAATTAGTATGCTATCTCTTTTAGTTAAATATAAAATGTATATTAAATATTTTATTCGTGTAATTTTGGATTTTTAAATGTATGTAATAAATGTATATTTGTTAACTCTACCATCCACTGTTGTATAAGATGTGTTTCTTGAAACAGTATACTTTATCTATCTATATATCTATGTATCTCCATATTATTTATCTTGCAGGAGCAGAAAAAACAGTGTGAAAGTCGTTTGTCGAACACAAGCTTTCGTTTTGGTTTGACAAAGAAACACTTTCAGCACTTGGTATACAAATAGCTGTTATAATACATGTTTGGAAAAAAAAATTAGAAAATACATACATTTTCTACATATTTGACCAATTTTAAATCACACCTCCATAGCCTGGCGGATTACAAATTGGTGGCATTGGTTTAGAAATTGATAATAGGGCTTAAGAATTGTTTTTGCTGGTCTTAAATTTGTAATTTTAACATTAAGCTACAAATTGGTAGCGCTTTAAATTAGTGACATCAGTTTGCAATAATTTGTCTTAGGGCTGGTTACAATTATAAATATCAGTCTGAACTTTAATTAGAATTTTTCCACAATGTTGCAGCATATATCACGAGAATTAAAACCCAACAAAAAGCGACGACGTTGCCCGTTTTTTAAAAAAGGATTATAGACGATCGAGTATAAAAAGCCTTGATTGATCATGCATCTATACTACCCTTGTGGCGAATCCGCAAAATATAAAATCAAAAGATTAATACACGACATTATAGTGAGAATAGACGAGTTCGAACATCTGTAAGATTACATATCACGATATCAGTATATGATGTTGGCATCTTTCTTTTATATTCGCAATAAATGAAGAAGATTCTTCATTGAAAATATATCAGGCTCTAAGTAGAATTAGTTGCACAAGCTCGGAAAATAAATAATCGAAAAATACGAACCATGTGAATTTATATCTTTAACATTAACATTAGATGTACGATACAAGATATATAATAAATAGACGAATTATGTCAAAAATAGACTTTTATTTCATAAAACTGCAAGTATTATACAATTTTAAGACAATTTTCTGCTTCTTGCATTATATTTTGTTCAAATATTAACTAAAGAAATACAAGAAGTTATTTTTTTAAACATCTGTTTCTCATATAATCTGCTAAGAAATTTATAAAATTTGATACTTCAATTGGTAATTTTGTAAGAATTATTACATCCCCTAATGCATCACATAATATTTGACATCCTATCATTCGCATTTATTGCAAATATTTTATAAAATAGAAATTACAAAATTATTCTGACATATAAGACAACCTTGTTATGTTTCAATGAGTAACCATTTTGTCCGCTGTCGGCGCTGACTACTTTTGTGCACACCGCTTATATCGAAATGGTATTGGCATTTTCATTTAACATTTAACTATATAATTTAATGTTTAATATTATTAATAACTTTATTTCTTCTGATTTTCTTTTAATGATGTTTATTAATGCATCTTGTAGTTCTATAATTATGTATAGTTGCTGGCCTGGGTCGTTTATTAAAAGTAGTGGCAAATAAATCGAAAACTTGCCTTATAATCATATTGGACTTCATGTTGTGATTTGTACTTGTTCTTAATACATCATTTTGGAAGATGACAGTTTGATGTCTTTGACAACTCCCTACGTCCACTTAAAAAAACGCAATAGTGCATTGTTGTCAATCATTTTAAATGTACTATGGTAATGACATACGCCCATAATCACTTATAAAAAAAACCCCTGCACTTATACTATTATTAGATTATTACAATTTCTAAGTGTCCAAATATTTACAGAGCTAATATTGTTAAGTCAAATAAATACAGAATACAGTTTTATGACTTTAAAAATAAAATCTATTTGTCTAAGAAAAGATATTATATAAGTTAGTATGAAAAGTTAAAGAAACCTGTTAAAACTGAACTTAACTTTGCCTGTATTTGTTTTTTATTTAACTTTGGTTTCTACAACTTTTCCCATTAAAAGTAATTATCCATAAAAACCAAATATTACAAATATGTTTTTTTTTGTACATCCACCCACTATATTTCATTTTAAACATCTTGTCATCCATGGAAACAATTGCAATGTAGACAATGCCATCTATAATGATTATATATAATGACAGGAAAATATTACAAGAACGCATGACTCAAACGACATCAAAACGAACAGAGGGAACAGAAAATTGGATTATAATTTTTCATTTGTTTTATTTCTAGACGATAAAAAGTTCACGATATTTGCAACAAGAAATCTTGCCCGTTAAATCCAAATTAAATTAAATCGGGTCCATTAAATCAAGATTCTACTGAATTCCTGTAATTATGTACAAATTAATATAATGTATTCCACATCAATATCTAGTATTAACACCAAGGGTTTTTTAAGATACTCGTATTCATAATAATTAGAAATAGTACACACCCTTCCAGATCTGAACTCAAATAATAATTGGTAACGTGATATTGACCAGGTCTACAGCAACATAATTCATCATTATCCACGTTCTGTAAGTACCTAAATTGTGCCTTTGTATGTATCGACAGGATACAACGAGATTAATCTCAAAGCGATTTATCGGTAATAATTTAATTTTAATAGACATTATTTTATAATTAGTAGGTAACAGAAAATTTTAGCATTTTATTTCCTGTGTTCAGAAAACAGACACCCACAACCGGTATATACAATGGGGGACTTTTGGAACTTTTGATTTTTTATACAGGGTGTTTACGGTTAGGTGCGAACATAGGGATTTAACATAGGATTTTTAGTTTTTTGCAATTTCATGCTGTCCTGTTCATTTTACAGCAAAAACTATAGAGTGCAAGCTTGTACTGAATTAATAGTTGTAGGTATACAAAACTGTTTTCACATTTTTCATTATTTTTCTATTTTTTTACAAATTTAAAAAGAAATTTCAAAATTTCGACTTATTAGTAGCAATAGCTATGACACTTGTCACCTTTTTTCTGGCCTTCATAAATTATTTATAAACTTCAAACGTCAATTTGACTTAGGTATGGAAAAGAAATATTGTTGTAATGTAATATTAGGTTTGTTCGCGGTAGCAATCCGGGACTAGTTTGTGCATCACCTAGACTGGTCTGATTAGTACATGACCATCAATGACCAATCATATGTCAGTCGGAGTCGTACCGCGAACAACTAAAATGAAACTGCGCATGCGTATGATTCTCAAACTAGTCCGGGATCGCTACACAATAGTTACAAAAGAATACAGAATTTATTTTCCATATGTCAAATTAAGGTTTAACATTTATAAATAATTTGTGAAAACTGCAAAAAAGAAAACAAGTGTATCGCTATTAACAAACCGAAATTTTGTTTTTTTTTTAACTGGGAAGAAAGTATAAACATAATAAAAGATGTGACAAAATCGTGGTAACAACACCTTACCTTTGACAAAGTGACGACAGCTGTATGTGTAACGGGAGCATAGGGAGTGGGTTGGAAAGTGATAAACGTGGCCAGATCTTACGCCCGACTTTAAAGTCTAACAAAAATGATAAAATCAAAACAATATGAATTAATTTTAAAACGACCTTGTTTGATCTTTCAGGCGCCGGCCCTAGCAAAGAGATGAGCTGGAGTAGAGCGCTCCAGCAAAGAAAAGAGAAAAATAAAATTGAGGCAGAGTGTGACGTGCACGCGACGTCGTCCTTCCGCAAAGGGGTGAGGAGTCCGGCTTCTCAGTCGAGACGGGGGGTTCGTAATTTTAAATGAGGGCGCCACACCATTCTGAGCAGTGCGCTCACCCAACCAAATGGTGATGGCCGTCAGGACACGTGACCTTGAAACGTAAGTGACCCAGGGACTGCGACTTGGGACAAAGATGGCTGAAAATGCTGAAGACTGGAGTGAGAGTGCGGAGGTAAGGTTGGTTAAATAAAAGATCCGGTTGAACTTAACTATTTGGTTCACTATTGCAAGAATTGTACACACATGTAAAAAAGATAAGAATAATAAATATAAATGTGAAAGGCACAATGTCTCGGCGAAGTTAGTCGTGAAAATTGAGTTCTCGGTAATAAAATTGGAGCACACGGCGTCCGAGCTTGATACCTACTTGCGCGATGACAAATTAACAAAACCTCCACCTTGAACTGTCCGTAGCGCGCCCTCCTGGGCACGGACACCCAACGCACACCTAGCGTATCGACTTCGCGGACTACAGGTTGATCAACCGAGAGGCGAACCGGGTGTCCGGAATTAGGGGTACGCGGAAAAACAGTGCAACGCGATCGGTGAGTACCAACAATGTACCAATAAAAGGAATGCACAATCAAAAGTAGCAAGTTCAAGACAAAATGTCCCCTTACAAAAGTACAAAATACCATAAACAAAATATAAATACTTGAACTCAATTGCTCAGAATATATCACTAACACTTGACTGCTAACTCCATAAAAATTGCGCTCAATTTTGACAATTGTTACTCTAAATACTACAATCAAATAGTTACTTAGCATTAACCAAAAAAAATTGTAAATGAAAGTTCTTAAAAAAAATCCACGTAAATAAATTTTAAAACCAAAATGACTCAAGTTTACTCAAGTTCTAAACGATGCGCACAAATTTCAGCAAACCAAAGTTATGAAATGTTACACTTAGCTGCACTCTGCCGTAACGAAGGATGGACCGCAAGGGTAGATGGACTGGAACCTTCCTCAACTCTCACTCTGTTGCGATCCTGGTGGTCTGGGCGAAGAGAAACGGGGTGAAGGCGAGCTCCGTCTCGAACCCTTCGAGACGCACGTAGATGAGAATAATCACTCGACGATGCCTTCAGCCCTTGGCGGGATGGTGGAAAGTCTATAGAGGTTGAGACACGAACCACGGGCACTTAAACTGATCCCCACATGGGAATTCCGACGCAGGTTATCCAAAATTAACCGAAGTCACCCAAAACCGTACAACGGAATATGTAATTCGGCGAACTAATCCCCAAACACGGGTAATAATCAACTAGAATATTTAACACTCGACCGAAATTACTTAAAAGTGCCGTAAGACTCGCTACTCAGAAAACTCTCGCCAAAAGATGCCCGTTCACTTGTAACGACTTACACAAAGTGCCCGATTTTTCACTTAAGACTTGTAAAATCCGAATATTCAAAGACGAAAAAAAGAGAGAGAAGATATTCAACCTTGCACTTAAAGTACACCCCAAAACTATTTAAATAAAACACGAAATATTACATTCATAATTTTTAATATAGGATAGGGTTAATCTAAGGATAATAGGATGGTTGAATCATGGTAAATAATTGCCCTAAATAATTAAATATAATTTACTTATTTGCAATTCAACTTTAAAATCTAACATAGTGTCGCCACCTGGCGGCATAACGAAAAACGACACGGGCGGTCAATCCAATGTTACTAATAATTAACAAATGTCAAACTGTAAACAAATGTATGAAATAAAACTGAATATAATAAACTGAAAATGGAACTATTTAATTTTGAAACCAAAGAGCTACAGGGTTTAAGAAGAAAAACTGAGTAAGTGAATTTAATATAACTGTGAAATAATTAATGATAAATTTATTACAACAAAGTATACTATTTTAGGTTAGAATGCAGATACGCGGACAGGAATGGATAAAATGAGGAAATTAGGACGAAGGACAAAATTAGAACGTAACAAGAGTTTATTACAAGAAACAGAACATGTAAAAACTATTCACAAAAAAATCTCATTCCACCAATGGCTCCCTGAGTCCTAAGCTAACTAAAGTTGATCTTCTGGTACCGCTGACCTGATGAAATGAAACAACCCAACTCACAAAAAAACAACAAATCAAAAATGCAATTACTCAAAATCAGGGGTCGCAATTTCAAATGTAACAAAGGGCCAGTACGTTAGATGGATAAGTAACGCGGGTCATATTAAATTTTACAAAAAATATCAAAAAATAATTATAAATAAAAATAGGGTTACACAATTAAACAATTAAAAATAAAATATCAATTTTCTTTCTTTTAGTTTTGATCCAGAGACCCGACACCTGCACTAACATACCAAAATTTGCTTCAGTACTCCGTGTAGCAATGTGCAGTACTGCATTTAATAGAGAGCGGTATTTTCACTTACTCAGTTTCGTATAAGTAAAATTTAAATATAGATAGTTATTAGTAAATGAAAATCGATACTGTATTAAATTAAGCGTGATATTGATATATAATTTCAGTTGTAACATTAAATTTTGTGGAATGCGTTTTAAAGATGAAATTTTGAAATGAAAATGACAGCTGTCAAAAATTAAATGGTACAATGAAAAAATGGGTTAAGCAGAAGCGTCCTTGTCGCAACTAGTACTCGTGTTTACTTAGTATGAATTCTGCAACTACGAGCTAATCGGATATTTTATGAAGAAAGGAGTGACTATAAATTTTACTTTTTGTTGCTATTTTTATTATTATTGATATACTTGTGTATATTACATATATAGCTCGACACGATTAAATTAATAAATAATAAAAAATAGCTGCTCACAAACGTAAGTATTTCTAAATCTTGATAGCATGTTGTGGCACAATGCTACAAAAGCTCAGCCAACGATTCGTGGCAATTGAGACAAGGTGCGCAATGGTAAAGATTGGTAAGGAAGATTGAGTTATTGACTGAGCCTTAACTGTAGCCATCTTACAACTACTAGCAGAATTGACTATTTTGTCCTTTTCTACTTAGCCGACAATACTTATTTATAAATAAATAAATAAATAAATATATCATCACGGCATATTACCAATTGCTTTGTACGCAGATATCGGTAATGATGATGACATATTTGTACCGTGCGGGCGTTTACCAGGCGTCACATCACGGGCACTCATTACCACAGAGGCCAATTTTGTGCCATTTCAAAATATTTGGCGTCGGTCGGGATCGAACCCGGTTCCCCAGATTCGCGACCAGACACCCAAGCACCTATTTATAAAACTATATTAATTTAAGCTTCTAGTCTAGTTTCTAGTATCTAGTCATGAGTGAAATTTTTGAAAAATATGTCGTTAAGGATGTGGGCCGTTTGCAGATCCTTGGCGCCGTATACGGCCCGCGGGCTGCCAGTTTGCGACAAAACAAAAAAAATAAAACTTTAAAAAACTATATCAAACGTTAGAATGTCAACTGAATCTCCGCGCGGGAGTTTTAAAACTCTAAAAAAAGTCTCTAATATTTCAAAATAAACCGAAAGTAATCCGTGTGACAAACGACAGTTTTGTCACAATGTAAAAACAGTTTTGTATACAATTTTTTTTACCGTAAAATGAATAGGAGAGCAGGAAATTGCAAAAAACAAAATCCCATGTTTAATCCCTATGTTCGCAACTGGCCGTCAACACCCTGTATATTAAAATATTTAAAATCAAATAATTTGCGATATTTATCAAAAAGTGGGAAATAATAAACACTTCTCTAACACACGTACATGTACAGGGTGTAAATCGAAAAGTGAAACATAGG
This sequence comes from Harpalus rubripes, assembly GCA_963082715.1. Lineage (NCBI taxonomy): Eukaryota > Metazoa > Arthropoda > Insecta > Coleoptera > Carabidae > Harpalus > Harpalus rubripes. The sequence goes on along the minus strand of OY720455.1, from coordinate 44,344,297 downwards.
AGTTTAACATGAGAAATCAATTTTTCTTTACGCAAACGTTACCTATTATTTTATGCAAAAGTACTTCAAATAAAAGTTATAGAGATTTAAATGCAGCATCTAAATCATGTGAAATGATTATTTTATCTCTTCATGTAAACGTAAAAATTAATTACAATTAATTGCAAAGAATTTTGTCTAAGCAGCCATGGATTTATAACAAAAAACAACGTATTTGTTTTTTTGTCATATATCCATGGCTGCTTAGACAAAATGCTCATAAAAACTGTAACTTTGTAATTAATTTTTACGTTTATATAAAGAGATAAAATAATCATTTCACATGATTTAGATGCTGCATTTAAATCTCTATAACTTTTATTTGAAGTATTTTTGCATAAAATAATTAGGTAACGTTTGCGCAAAGAAAAATTGATTTCCCATGTTAAACTCCTATGTTTCACTTTTCGATTTACATCCTGTACAAGAATATGCAATGCACACATTCTATACTGGCGATCATACCGGATTTCTACGGCGAACCCGAGATGCCAAATACATAATCGTATTGCGCGTGATTTAACTAACATAATATTTAATATCGTTTGTATAAAAAATACGCTATATTTTATTTCTTTTATTTATTTATTTATTTATTTATTTATTTATATATTTCTTTATTTGAAATTTGTCTTCTTAACAGGAATAAATTCCTATAATAAAGAAGCTTTAGCATTATATACAAAAAAATTCAATTATAAGAAATAAACTATAACAGTAACGTGATTATAAGATTTTTGTAGAAAATGAATAGTATAGTGATAGTAAATACATATATAAATACAAACATTTTAAGTTAAGAAAATCTAAGAAGGCGCTTTAAACTGCGGTAAACTAGTACAAAACAGATCTGGAATATTGTTGCCGTTGTACAAGTGTGACAATCTTATAGCAGGAAAATTTAGGATAGAGTTTGTGCTTAATGACAGAAGCTATTTGTTCTACTACCGTAATTAGGTACTCCAAGGCAAAAAGACGATAGTAAAATTGGTGAATCGACGGTGTTATTAAAAAGTTTATGTAAAAATGTGACGTTAGTTAATTTTCTTCTGTTTTCTAATGATAGTAGTTTAGGCCTGTATGTTGAAAACTTCCGACTAAATTTTTTTTAAGAATTTTCATTGAATAGATTCAATGCGATTTATGTAAACAATATAGCGTGGGTTCTAACATACAGATGCAAACTCCAATTGACTCCTAACGAGAGAATTATATAATTTAATTAAAGTGGAGGGATGTTTAAAATTAGAGCTTGCTCGAATTAAGAAACCTAACATTTTGTATGCTTTTGAACCATATTGCCGATGTGAATATCAAATATTAATTTAGTATCAAGTGACACACCTAAATCCCTCAAATTATCAGTTTTATTAATAACAATATTGTCTATTTTGTATTCGTACCTGAAAGCATTTCCATTTCTTGTGAATTTTATATAAAAACATTTGTCAATGTTTAGCGTCAATTTAATTTTTTTTACTTGTTGGAAATGATGACAGTCATTGAGTGATTCGATAGTATGATATATTTTAAGATCATCCGCATATAATAGAAATTTAGTAAATTTAAAACATGTAGATATATCATTAATAAAAATATTGAATAGGAGTGGACCCAAATGAGAACCTTGTGGTACGCCAGAAGTAACAGTTACCTCATCAGATGTGAAGCCATTTAGTACTAAACGTTGTGTTCTGTTAGTCAAGTATGAAATAAACCATTTCAGCAAATTACCAGCCACACCGACCTCAGCCAACCTATTTATTAGTATATCATGAGGAATTTTGTCAAATGCTTTGCTGAAATCGGTGTGAATGGAATCTACCTCAACTTGATTTTCCATTGCTTTTAGAACATAGTCTGTATATTCTAGTAAGTTGGTTTCAATAAAACTTCCCGGTACAAATCCATGTTGTTGAGGGATAATCATATGTTTTACTGTAGCATATAATGATTTTAAATAATAGATTCCAAATTTTTTTCAAAGGTACTTAATTTGGAGATTGGGCTATAATTATTTATCATATTTTTATTACTGTTCTTGAAAATGGGGGTAACATTTGCCCTTTTCCAAATTCGAGGACAATGACCTACTGCGGATTTTGAAAAAATTAAAGTGAGTGGAACACAAAGTGAAGCAGCACAGTTTTTACAAAGACGGGGGGGGGGATGTCATTTGGGCCGGTTCCCTTATTACAATCAAGGTTGACAAGAATAATGAACACAATTTCTTCATTTATTTCTACATATATGTGGTAAATTATTTATAGTATTGCATTTATTCGGAAAAAATCATTACCTACATTTCACCATGACTAAACTTCCCCGTTAAAGGTGATATATACTTATTAGAATTTTAATTGTTACATTTTTATCATAGAAGTTTGTTAACTTTTTCATAAACCCGAGTGAAGCTTTTTTAAAAGTTAATTAAAGTACCCTACCCTTATTCTCAGGGGTAAAAACCAATCTATAAAGAAGTCAAAGACGGAGAAACTAAAGGAAGTAATGGCAGGTACGGCTTGTGTCTTCACGCTTTAACGTTTATTGGCAACTCTGGATTTATTTCTATTTTCTACCAGCCATGGGTGCTCAGCTAATTGGTTTTCTTGATTACAGGAAATTAAACGAGAATTTATTGTAGTCAGTAAATACACAATAAAGTTTTTTTTATTCGACATATAAATAAATCAAAACACATAATATCTTATCCATACATATGTATCAGTATCATACTGTCTTTTTTTTATCAAATTTATTATACCAATTTATCTTTTATAATTAACTTTTCCGTTTGTAGCTTTTACTAGTAATTAATTTATATATCTAAACCTAAATTATAATTAGACTAGATATGGAGACATCAGCGTAACTGTTGCCAGTTTTGTATATAAGGCCCTGGCCACACTATGCGTTTTAGCGGGACCGGTAAAACCGCATCCGGTTAAACGGGATGGATCATATAGCGTCCACATATATCCCGCTAAACAGGACGGCAGCATTGAAAACCCGATTCGGACAGTCTGACCAATGTCTGATTAGAGCAGAGCCCAAATAGTATACGTTGTGTATTAAAAAACAAAATCAGACCCTCGTGAACGCTCGAATTATATCCAATATGTTGTAGTTGTCATGCGGCAAATTGACCGTCCGGTCAAACCGCAACATGCTGCGGTAGTATCCGGCAACCGGACCGCAACCGCATAGGTGTGGACGCATTCATTTAAAACAATAAGTTGTAGTCTTCCCGTTCAACCGGTCCCGTTAAACCGGTCCCGCCGAAACGCATAGTGTGGCCCGGGCCTAATAAGTACTTTTTACATATCTCAGTTCATATTAGCTCACCTCAGTTGGTTCACTAATTTTGACCTTTTTGTCGTAACTGAGGTGAGATAAAGGGATTTGAGTTGCACCCCTTGCCGATTCTGAGTCACTTCAAGAGGTCGTGCTTCTTGTGTTTTTAATCTCAGATGAAAAGTGGGGATGAATGTTTTACTGACACTGGATGTCACATACATTTAGTTTGATTATTGTAAAGGTTATTTGTTTATTCCTTTAATAATATTATATTATTGATTATTTGAAGAAAATGGCCGATTACATTAAAGATATTGCGCATATTGGAGTTGATGTAATGATTATTTAATATTTATTTTAATGTCATACAGCCCGATTCACCAAAACGATAAAGCTAATCCTTATTTTGGAATTAGCGAATTTTACTCTAATTTTGATAGTTTATTTCTTAAAATATAATCTAATCTAACTAACTAACTACCTTTTTTGATAATATAATAAAGATAAAATTTTAAATAAAGAGATAGAATAGAATTTAATAATTCAAAAAATAGGTTTGGCTTAAACTGTTTTGAGAATCGGGCTGTTAATTTTTAGTAGTAATTATTCATTGACGTGAGTGATATGGATAATTTATTTTCGCCATGTTCAGAAGACGTTCTTTTTACTTCACAAAAATTTGAATTCAGCTCATGTCCAATTCTTCTCACTTTGAGCTGAGGTAAGGTGATACAAATGATAAAAGGAACTCATTTGATAAATATATAAATTATCTTACTTTTGTGATAAAAATTCATTATTTTATGCGTTTTATATGTGTTCCATTGATATTTTATACAGTAATAAAAATCTATATGTAATTTCCTAATTTAATAAACCTATAACCCTTATTTTCGCGTAACATTTATTTTATGCCTCATAAAAATATAACGACACTTCATAAAATTGTAACAACATATATTTCTAAAAGAATTAATAAAAAAAATTACTGCTACTTAAATTTTATTACGATTTTTGTATTTAAAATGTATTTAAAATTCTCAAATAGCATCAATTTAAATAAAACTACAATCAAACATAGGTACTTGGAGAAAAAAGAATGAAAAAAATGACAATCGCATTTGCAATGCATTATATTCATTCTAATATAAATGTAAAATTCTTTGTAGAGTATACTGTGAAAAGAACTAAATATTTTGTATTATGATGTTTTTGTTTTCTTCCAGATATCTTAGGGATTCTATTCCGCGATGTGGGTAAAAGTCTTTTGTTTTGGTTCTCGTGGTAGTCTGGACCTTCATATTGTTTCAAACTAATTTGGAGAGAAAGTGTTTTATAATAAAGAAAATAGGCAATATTTCTATTTCTTTTCAAACAAAATCATATAAATATTCTTGTATATTTTATCCACTTTCTGATATTAAAAAATGTTGGTGTGGTGAAAGAACGCGTTCCAGCTTGGGTGCATTGCATGTTTTAAATAGGTATTCAAGATATTTTACCACATGTGAGAAAACTTCCCATCAGGATTACGATGTGAAAATAATTTTTTTAACTTAAGTATTCATTTTTTAATTCACCTTGAAAACTAGAGAGAGGTTGCTGTGCCGCTCCCTGTATTTGTAAAATATAAAATTTTTCTTATACTATCTTCTAACAATGCAATTGAGCAACAACAAAAGTATGAACTGAAATTAAATAAAGAGGGCCGACTTCGTCTAGCAAGTGCAATGTTTTGGGGACACCTGTAGCATTAGGTTTTGGAAAACATTAAATAGATTTTTCGTACATGCCTGATTTCTTTATTATTCTGCGTTGAAGTCGTCTTCATTTTGGGCTTCCCGTCCTCTATCGTAACTTTTCGAGATAAAAGAGCCCAAATATAATCTATGGGACGAGCCTGGGGAAGGTTAGGAAAATTGTCATTTCGTTTTTGTACGTTTGCCAATTTAGAGTTTGGAGATGGAAACAGGAATTGACAATTTTTCTCGGACTTGCAGTCAATAATAAAATTTATTCACGCTGACGTTTCGACTATACTATAGTCTTTTTCAAGGCTAAAGTATAGTCGAAACGTCGGTATGAGTAAATATTATTATTGACTGCAAGTCCGAGAAATTGTTAATTCCTGTTTCCATCTCCATCTCCAAACACAGTCAAACATTGTTTTTTTTAATTTTGAGTTTGTCTAGCATAGTAACAGGACGCAAGGTCTGACCAGAAGTTAAAATCCTACCAAGTGTGTTCTTCAATAAAACTAACTAGTTTTGTTTGATGTATATTTGACTAACAGGGCTTCATCTCACTCGGCACACATAGGGAGTAGGGGATTTGGTTTTTTGTTTATATCTAAAATTATTAAGAACCTCTGCAATATTGCCAGTATAAAAACCAGCATTTCCCTTAATTTCGGACTTACTCAATTGTGATGTCCGAGAAATCGATGTAAATTTCGCCCAAAACTCCATACTAGGTGTCCGTAGAAAGTTGGGCCTCGTGGAAAAATACGCCCATCTTTAATTAATATAAATTCATAATTTTGTTACTTATGAAACAGTTATTTATTAAGTATTACAAAAGTAAATGTAATTTGTGCCAAATCTTATAACACATATGTTACAAAATTGTAATACGAGTTACATAAATTTTCACACGCTGCATTTAAGTATGCAAATAAATAATTAAAGAACTAATCTTTTACCCACTGTCCGGTGAATAATAGTATATTAAGTATTAAGAACGGTAAGGACAGTTTACCGATCGAAGAAAATGTTTTGCTCAGTCCTCAATTTTGTCTGAGATCGGTAATTCCTTAACGTTTGTGATGCTTATACTATTTTTTGCACGATCGACGCACAAAATTTAAAAGAAAAATAAAATTTGAAAATTATTTTGACATATTAAAAAAAATATTTGTCATTTTTTAAGTAAGTTTTGATTTTTGTTTTTATTTATTTACCGTGTTGCCTCCTGAACGGTAAGTGAAGCACATCACTTACCGACGTGAGTCACATCACTGACCGTTCAGTAATTTGTGAATAAGACCTACTGTCTTGGAAACACGATTGCTAAATATAAAAAATAACCCGATCGTGCAAAAATTCACTTTAAATAAACTCGTACCTAATTTTCAGAAATCATAATTATCAAATAACTCATCTACTTTTAGGAAATATACGTTTGAAAATCTAATTAACGTTGTTTTTCCGTGCTAAAACCACAAAACAATTACACTAATTTCCTCCTTTTAGAAAAAAAACAATCGGTGATAATTTCCATGGCTAACTCAATTCCTCCTTGCTATCGCTTCCCCAATTGCTGCTCTCTTGTTTCCGTCGCCAACTGAATTCATTTAAAAGTTCCCGGAAATTAGAGTCGTAGCCTTGATAATCGTTCAGGTCTCCTGACAATTTATAACACGCTCGTTAACATTAGAACAGTAATTTGGAGACGCAGTGGAAAAAGATTTAAATTGAAATAAGAAGTAATTTTAATTTTCTCCAACACTATTTTGGAAACAACTGCAGCAAAATAAAGTGGTTTTCATCTCCGTATGTCAATTGTGTCCCATTGTTGTCGTCATCGTCGTATATCTCTACCGACACCTAGCAGTTTTTCTGGTTTGTTCTAGCGACGGCTGTGCGCGCTTGTTCTTTTGGCCTGTGAACTCCAGGTCCGTGAAGTTGGCGTATTCATAGTAAAACAATTATTTTTTATATGTATAATTTTGTGCTCATTTTGTGCTTTTTATTGCTGTATTGTTCTAATTTTGTGCTCATCTCCTTCAATTGTTATAAACAAAATAAAATGAATACGCCAACTTCACGCTTGCGTATTCATGGTGAAAAATTAATTTTTATTTAGAGCTATAATTTTGTGCTCATTTTGTGCTATTTATTGCTGTATTGCCCAAATTTTGTGCTCATCTCCTTCAATTATTATAAACAAAATAAAATGAATACGCCAACTTTACGCTTGCGTATTCATAGGGAAAAAATATTTTTTTAATAGCTATAATTTTGTGCTATTTATTGCTGTATTGCCCAAATTTTGTGCTCATCTCCTTCAATTGTTATAAATAAAATAAAATGAATACGCCTATTTCACGCTTGCGTATTCATAGTGAAAATTTAATTTTTATTTATAGCTATAATTTTGTGCTATTTATTACTGTATTGCGCAAATTTTGTGCTTATCTCCTTCAATTGTTATAAACAAAATAAAATGAATACGCCAACTTCACGCTTGCGTATTCATAGTGGAAAATTTAATTTTTTTAATAGCTATAATTTTGTGCTCATTTTGTTCTATTTATTGCTGTATTACTCAAATTTTGTGCTCATCCCCTTCAATTGTTATAAACAAAATAAAATGAATACGCCAACTTCACACATGCGTATACATAGTGAAAATTTAAAAAAATTATAGCTATAATTTTGTGCTATTTATTGCTGTATTGCCCAAATTTTATGCTCATCTCCTTCAATTATTATAAACAAAATAAAAAGAATACGCCAACTTCACGCTAGCGTATTCATAGTAAATTTTTTTTAATAGCTATAATATTGTGCTCATTTTGTGCTATTTATTGCTGTATTGCCCAAATTTTGTGCTCATCTCCTTCGATTGTTATAAATAAAATGAATACGTCAACTTCACGCTTGCGTATTCATAGTGAAAAAATAATTTTTATTTATAGCTATAATTTTGTGCTCATTTTGTGCTATTTATTGCTGCATTGCCCAAATATTGTGCTCATCTCCTTCAATTGTTATAAACAAAATAAAATGAATACGCCAACTTCACGCTTGCGTATTCATAGTGGAATTTTTTTTAATAGCTATAATTTTGAGCTCATTTTGTGCTATTTATTGCTGTATTACTCAAATTTTGTGCTCATCTCCTTCAATTGTTATAGACAAAATAAAATGAATACGCCAACTTCACACATGCGTATTCATAGTGAAAAATTTAATTTTTTTATAGCTATAATTTTGTGCTCATTTTGTGCTATTTATTGCTGTATTGTTCTAAATGAAACCATTATTATATTCTATGCGATAGATACTATTCATTTTATGACTTTCTACCTCAATACTTTTTATTGTAAACTTTTAACTTTCAATTTACTCACTATAACATGTCAAGGGCGATCTGATAAAAAGTATTTTTACCTCCCGCTACCCTTGGTAAGGGAGGTAAAGGGATCGTGCTAAAAATCGCATATCGAGATTTTGGTAAATGAGCACGTTTTAAGGTCCCTAGAATCCAATTTTAACATTTTCACGATGATGTCTGCATATATGTGTGGTGGGTCTAACTAAAATACTATCATTCAGAAAATTTTGAAATCTTGTATATCAAACTTTTTCTGAATTGGAAAGAGCCCATTAGATTTTGTTAAAAATCGGATAACCGGAAATGGCACTTTACTAGAAGCTCAAAATAGTTTTTCTTCGAAAAATACCTTTAAACGTTATTTTTTTAGATTGTTATTATAAAAATTAAAGATTATTAAATTTTCTATAGAGTTGCATTAATACTTTTTCTATATATTTCACGGATAAATTTATAAAATTATCTATTATTTAATCCTAGAGCCTACGCTTTAAACAAACAAAATGCAGTTATTCAAATGTATGTAACTGACATTTCAAAATAGTATTAGTAACGTTTTAAAAAGGAAAAAGTAAATAGAACAATAGAAAAGGAATTCATTACAGTTTCCAGCATAAGTAAATATGTAGGTATGTATTTAGATTAATAAAAATTAACGATTCACAAAAATGTTTAAGCTAATCCTCATTTTTGGATTAGTGAATTCTATTCTATCCCGGTATTTAACAGTTAATCTTCATTTTATTATAGTTCCGGTGGCTCAATGGTTAGAGCAACGCCTCATGTCATGAGTGCCCTCGGGGCTCTGGGTTCGAATCCCACTAAGGCATGGATCTGTGTGAATGTGAACCCACTCTGTAATTGGGAATTAATCCTGTTGACGGGTTTAAAAAAAGGTGGTTACTTGGATTAGATTAGACTATATTTTAAGAAATAAACTGTCAAAATTAGAGTAAAATTCGCTAATCTAAAAATAAGAATTAACTTAAACTTTCTTGTGACTCGGGCTGTAAATGGCGGGAGGTATTGTGTTGACCACAACCTATTTTTGCTTTTTCAGGACACCTTTTTATCTCTTTTTATAAACAATAATGTGACAGTCACTTGTTTCATATATCTTTGACAAAAGCAAAACATTCCAGTAACAAATTTGCAATAAGAACGAAGATAGAAATGCATAAAATATTCCACTCTTATAACCTACTCATTTAAACTAATATACAGTTTGACCCCGGATTGAGTTTACAAGAGGAAAAATTCTTATTTTTGATTTTTCGAAAAAATGCCAAGAGAAGAAAATTTTTTGGTTGATTTAAAACGCATGATTCAGTTATTAAAACTTTTAATTAATGCAAGGTTCTTTTATTATAACTTTTTTCTTATGGATGTGTGTGAATGTGAAACCACTCTGTAATTCGGATTTAATCCTGTTGAGAGGTTTAAAAAAAAGTAGTTACTTGGATTAGATTACACCATATTTTAAGAAATAAACGGTCAAGATTAGAGTAAAATTCGCTAATCCAAAAAACTTCCTCTTTTTTGTGACTCGGGCTGTAAACGGCGGGAGGTATTGTGTTCGCCACACCAGATTTTTTTTATAGTTGTATTATATATATTTTTCGAGATCCCAATAGGTGCAGCTCTAACTGGGACACATTATATGCATTATCTCTATAAACATATAGCATACGTATATATATATATATATATATATATATATATATATATATATATATATATATATATATATATATATATACTGCTGGATTGCTGGCTAAAGATACGGTTTCGCGGTCAGCAGTCCCGGACTGCTTCAATGTTGGCGTTGGCACTTTGCGGTTCAAATCGAATACTGCCAGCCGCGGAGCTGCTGCATCCCGACCTCTTCAATAACTGTCTGATCGCGTCCGCGCTGGTACATATGCTAAAAAGACGCCCAAACTTACAGATAACGAATATGAAATATTAATAAAAAAAATATATAAATTTTAAGTATTTTGTTTTTAGTAAACTATTTATTAACATAAAAAAATTTTTAATTTTTCTGGTTTGGTACAAAATAGGCGGCCCTGCTCTTGCAATATTTTCCAAAATTCTTTTTTCTTCGAGCATGAAGCAAAGAAATATATCAGAATTAATTTTCACTGGTTTAAATTGCAACATTCGACATTGTAACTATAGTACGTACTGTCGTATGTATGTGTAAATATTTTTTTTTATTGTAAATAAGAGTATTTTATACACTTTTAATTTAATTAAATATATTTTAGTACAGGATTAAGGAAAGAAATTGGAAAAATAATTAACTTCTTTATAAATATTTATGATTTTATTTCAAATAACAAAATAAACATGTTTTAAACACTATAAACTGAAAGGCATAAAATTTGAAACTACATATATATTTTTTAACAGTAACAGCTTGGTTTTCAAGCTTTCTAGTGAGTAGAAAAATATAAATATAGGGATTTGTACTGAACGAAGGGGGACACAATTCTATTGAGAGGCATAGTAATAAAGTTATGTATTTTTAAATGACCATTATGCACTTTTTAGTTCATCAGAGGGGAATTTTTTCTATTGATATCAATATTGTATTACTATTACATAACAATTTTTCCGAATTGTTAATGTACAGTAATAATATTAATATGGTCTTCTAATAGGACAACTTTGGTCTAATTAACCGACTTCGTATCTGTTATACATCTCCATGTTAGAAGAGTTATCCTGGACATATATTTATATATATATATATATATATATATATATATATATATATATATATATATATATATATATATATTTATATATATATTGCCATTTAAAAATATATAACTTGTTCCTTCCCTGCCCCTTCCGCGAAATATTTTAGTACTTTGTCAGTCAGAATAGTGGCTCCTTCGTCTTGAACAAATTTCTGTATATAGTTTTTCTATAAGTTATTATCTAATGTAATAGTGATAACGAAAACAGATTGTTGTTAAATAACATCCTGTAGATTTAAGTACAAAATGAAGATAATCTGGCGTGAGTCAGTGGTTAATTTTTAACAATTGGTTAAAAAATTAAACAATCAAGAGGCCTATTCTGTACCTCAATGGTTAATTTTTAACCACTGGTTAAATTATTTAACCAATGAAATATGTTGACATATACCAAAAAAACGGATTTTCAGTTGTCAAATCAATATCTATTGGATAAAAAATTTAACCAGTGGTTAAAAATTAATCACCGAGTTACAGAATAAGGCCCCAAGTATGTTGAGATATAACAAAAAATCTTTTTTATAAATTATTTAACCGCAGTTGTTAAAAATTAACTACCGATTTACAGAATAGGCCCGAATATATTTTAAACACTATTGTTTAGTAATTCAATCGATATGGACTGTATTTTATTAAGAAATTATTACTAAACTTGTGGCAAGATAAGTATAAACTCGAAGGACCAGAGTGGTAAGAAATGAAGGCTGATTCTATATATCAAATAAGTTGAATGAGTAAATAACTCTAGTACCTGGGACGGAGCACGGCCGACGGACCAGGAGTTTGGATCTCCAACTGCGACGTAGATCTCCGAAGATTGGATGCCAACCAGGACGACTCTATGAAGATCTCCGAAGGATTGGATGCCAACCAGGACGACTCTAACTCGTTGCAGTGGAGAATTATGCGGCAAGTCTTTAGCTTGACGTATTGGGAGAAAACCGATGAACTAAAGCACTAACACTTCACTAGCACTAGCACTGACAGCATGGAGAAGCTCGACGTAGAATTATACAGCTTCTGGGAGATACGAAATATCCATCGGGTTAGAATCAGACGGCTTCAAAGGAGGTAAGGAGCACCTTAGTAGAGCATAAGTTCACTTTAAACTAAGGGTGGTGCAACCGACCACTCAGCAATTGCACCCTGTAAAAACTTTCTTCTATTAAATGGTAAAACGAAAACATATAAAAAAACACAAGATAAAATTTAAACGTGTAGTGGACCTAACGATTTATTTTCACACTTTTTTACGTTGTTATAAACAACTTGTGTACTCAAAAAACATTACAACAATAATAATACATTTTATTTATTTTTGGAGAACTAGATTCATTCACTCCTCAAAGCAAACTTGATATATAGTTTAGCCTTTGAAACGCGTAAACAACTATAAACTAAAAGGGATATATTTACAACTGTATTAGAAGAGGCTAATATTATTTTGTCGTTTAAATCGTTGTATATTTCCCACGACCAGTTATTTCTATGACAATAAGAAATAAAATGACCTATTGTACCAGTAACAGCAGATTCTTCAAATCCAATCGCAGCTCTCAAAAAATATGACGTTTTGTTTAAATTTAGTACATTGGGAATGTCTTTTAGTACAACGGAATTAGTGATTTCAGAAAAATAATCAATGAATAAAACATTACAATAATTTACATCCCGAGACAATAATCCATTGCAATCATTTTCTGTACAAGGTGTATTATTCAAAATTACTTTGTTATTAATAATTGCTAATTCTTAGTTTTTAACTTCAAATTTAAGTACATTAGAATTTGTTGGAACAATATGATAATTTTGCTATGTACATTTATGACAATCTAAACATTTTATTATTTCATTATATGATATTAAATATAATTTTTTAATCATTTCATTAATTTTTGTTGCACAGTCAATTCTAGTCTGTAAATTTCCAGAATTAGAACAACCGAAAGCATAAATTAGTATACTTGCCCGAGTAGCATAAGCTTCAGTTGATGATATTTTGTTTCCCATTTTAATTGCCAACTTTAAAATCTCTTACAATTCTTCTTCATTTTGGTTTAGTTTTTCTTGCTATCACAGTAACTTGCTGCCAAGCATTGTATAATGCCATCAAACGAGCATGTATTAGACAAACTGAAAACCTGTTTTTTACGTTGCCTTGTGACAGGAGTTTTCATACTGCCACCATTTTTAAAAATTAGAATTTTTGGTACAGAATTATCTAAAGAATATCCCAATGTTGCCCATTCACTTTGTGGATTTAGGTATAAACTTTGTTGTGTTCTTATATTAATTTTTTTTTATTTTTTTGTGTTTTCTTTTTTCAAATTTCATTTATGTTTAATTCTTGAATATGCACTGCTTCATTTATTTCTTTATTATTTATTTTCTAAAAGTAAAATTGAACGAATTAAATATAAATACTTATAAACTATAAGAACGTTCATACAACAAATGTAATGCAATGAACGTTTGATATTCAACATCTATAAAAATTAATAATTTGTTCTTATATTAAGATAAATTTTAGTTTCAAATTCAAATTAATTATGAAAGTGTTCCTGACTGTAATTATTTTCCTAGCAATTTGGGTCCTCAGCTATGAGATGTAACGCAGCCTTTATCGTAGTAGCGTCAGTGCTGAGGGGTCCAAAACGCGCCCATTACTAAGTTTCGTTGTCAAGGAAAAATAATAGGCAAATCTTGTAGACCACTTATGGTCATTTGCACTACTGTAGATTAAAATTTAAACAAAAAGCCCGATTCCATAATATATCGTATATAAGTTCTTTTAAAGATCAAGTTAGTAATAATAGTTACCTTTTTATTACGGCAGTACAATGAAGGAAAACCGTATTTCTCAAAGATTGAACCTCAGTTCAGAGACCAGTTCAGCATTTGCACTAAATATTACCCTCATTAAATATTTTATTTCCGGTATTCCATTGTATGCAAGAGGGTAGTTTCTATCTTTTCCAAGCTTGTTACGAGGATTGTATTAAAAATATATGTGTTAAATTTTAAAATACTTCATATTTTAAATTTATTTATACAAATTAAGTTTGCAGTTCACAGTACTTAAATTCATTGTCTTATGACTTACTTTTAAATTATTAAATTGTTATTTGTGACTATAAAGTGAAAAATTAAATTTTTCAAATCCCGAATAAAATGTTTCATTACAGCCCCGTCAGATATTAACTTTGCGGGTTTCTGCATTATACCGCCGTAATAAAATATTAACGTTTTTCTATTTCGGTGTTCTTATGTTTCTATAAAAGCACTGTTTATCACTGAAAACACGACGTTTATAAGATCTATAAACGTACTGTTTTTGGCGCCTTTCGTATTCTAAAGGTGGTAGTCATGACAGATGAATTACATATAACCTCAAAATGGTAAGTTGTGTATGTTGAAATATTAGTTCTAATTATTGATTTTTATCTTATCTCCAGGTGATAGGACTAGAAAGAAGAGAAATTTATAGCATAACTGTGTTAGTTCAGAAAGAAGAATCTGTGAAGTTAAAATCTTTCAACTTAAAAATCATGAAACGAAACAATGCGCTCAGATTTGCTTTGTCATAATAATTTAAACGGTAAGTTTTATTTATTAAAATTGAATTTTATGGTAATATTGCAATTTTCAGCTGATTGTATTGTTATATCAGGCAGGTTTTGAAATGTACGGTGCACGTTACTTGAAATGTTGACACTGTCAACTCAATTTGTGGCTACTTACAAGTAAATATGAAAATTTTACGATCCATGATTTCCAGTTCCACGTTAAGGCGAACTGTTGGATATTAAATTTTTAAATATGATTTAGACGTAAGTGCCATATACAAATGCAACATATGTTTTGTATTGAAGAATGTAAGAACAGCTGTTGCTGCTATGTCTGCAACTGAGCAGTCGATGTGTTGTCTCAAAATGGTGGAATTTAAAAGTGTAGATCAATAAATTGTTCATTAATGTATTTCATTATTTAAAGAGTTTTATTTATGATAACTAACACGAACCAGCGATCCCGATTCGTTATTTGATAAATTTACCTTTATTACAAGATATGCCATTAATAAACCGGTGGAGTACATTGTAAGTATTGGTTTTCTTCCACCATAATTATATAATGCTTGATACAATGTTTTAAAGTAAACAATCAGTCAGAATCACACAATACCCAAAATGTCAAAATGTGAAATTTCAAATGTTAGCGGGAAGCGCTACCAACATAACTGACAAAAAAAACACCAAGACATATTTTTGATAAGTCCTTTTTAAAAAAATTTAATTGTAAAATTACCTTAATAGAAAAAAATAGTATAAAAAACATGTATCGTAAGGCCTGTTAACGTACTCATTCTTGGACTCGTACGTTAACAGATTGCCTTATGATACTTGTGTTTTAATGTACTATTATTACTTAGTTGAACTCTAAAAGAACTATACCATACGCTACGAGTAGCGTGGAATAATATATCATTTAACGCGCATCGATGAGGGTAAGACGAGACCAACTCCAAATAGTTTAATTATTCAATTCATCTTAGAAACGTACCTCTGTATTTATAGTTGTATGTGTGTTTCCTAAATTTGGTAAAATATTAGTTGTTAATAATTCTTTGGCATTAAGTTTTTGATCTAATATTTCAATAGTATTTCTAGATACGAGAGCATTTTCGTCAGTATCAATAATATGTTTAATGGAAAAATATTTTAAACATGAAGCTAGGTGCATCGTATCTGAAACATGTAAATTGTTATGCAATGAAGCATACTATATATACTATGTAGTCACTTTCATTTTAAATTTGTCTTATTTATTTATATCGTAGATCCAATTTAAAAGAAAGTAACTTAAACTTTAATATTTTAAATAGAACAATATATATATATATATATATATATATATATATATATATATATATATATATATATATTTGCATATTTAAAAATTACCTAAAATTACTCATCCGATTAGGTATATGGTTGTAGTTGAATTTTAGTTCAAAATAAAGTAGAATAACAAAAGAAAATAATGTAAAAATATATTCATAAATCATGAAATCACGCAAATTATTGGTACAACTTTTGTTACAATATTCATGGTTATTTTCATGTTTTAGCTCCTCAGCGCTTCCTCTGTATAGTTTAAAAAGTTATATTAAAAATAATTATAGATAAAAAGGTTATTTTAAGTGAGCCCGTTTTTTAGGACTTCTCTGCTTGAATTAATACGTACGTACCTGTAACACAATAGTTTTGTACGGCTAACTATTTCTGGCATATACATAATATTATCTCTGTCGCCTTCTTGTTCATTTTCAATTGAGTCTTTAGCATGCTGAAGGATTTCATCAATTATTTGTTTTAATGAAGTGTGTGTTTCGGATCCTGTAACTATTTCTTCACCTTTATCTTTTTTAGTTTCTTCATTAGCGTTTGTTTCCGTTTCTATAATATCATTTATTGCACTCTGTTGTATACCATACGCAAATTTATTTATTAACTTATTTTTCTCAATTTCACAAATTGTTGGTGTAGACGTATTTATGTTTCCTTCAGTGAGTGATAGAGCTGATATAAATATTGAAAAATATGTTTTTTAATTTCATCCCAGTCTGTAGCTAAAATTAATTGTCCAATAGCTTTAATGTAAAATTGACGAATTTTCTTACGTTTTGTAGTAGATGGATGAATGTCTTTCCATCTGCTAACACTTTTGATAAGATGTGCTACGTCAACCCGTACAAAACAAGAAGGAACTTTTGCACAGCTTTGCTTCAATAAAATCTTTGTACATTCTTCGTTATATGTATTCATGTCGTTAGAACCTGCAAATGCTCTACATATGGCACTTATTAAATCTATGGAAAAATCACATATTGCTTCTTAGGGAATTTTCGCTCCCAATCTTCGCCATTCAGTTAACCAATAATGAATAGCATTGCTATTCTGTCGCTCCGATAACATTTGGCAGACTGATATTTGTCCTTCTTGTTCATTTGGCAAACTAATAACAACAACATATAGAAATATGTGTCCAGATTGCTCATTTTCCAAACGCCTAAGTTTCCTTACTATTTCACCGGTTGCATCTATATAAATTTTTGGATATTTTTCTATTTCGCAATAAGTATTGTATACACGTAATTGGTCAGGTGACCAATAATGTATAAAAAATTTGTAGCATCCAATTTCATGGATCACATATTGCATTGGATTACTTTGGGCCATTATTTCTAAAGATTTCACAGGATCATCATGCAAACACTTTATATTGCTAATTTCTGATTTTGCTTCTCTTAATACCTCCAAAGTTGGAACAATAGGAGAATCTTTATCAAATAATTCTGTACGAGATCCGTACATTTTTCTCCTAGTTATTGAAGCAGTACTATTTTTATCAACCATTTCCATAGTTATTTTCTTCCTTTATGTTCCTGTTAATGGCCTCTTCTTTTTATGAATGTTCCTATTTGGGTTTCCAATTACAAAACAGTTAATGAAGTGTCCATTTTCTGCGGGTAAATAAATTTCACTATTATTTGCGTAACAAACAATTGTGCTTTTACACTCAATACAAAATGCTTTTGTTTTAAAAAATATATTATTAGTTTCACTCATTGATATGAAATGCGATTTAAATTTCCAGCCACAAGGTATTTTACAGGTTTTCCAAATTTCGTCAGAAAAAATATGAGTCCATGTCTTCGAAGGAAATTTTAAATAACTTTTATTTTTATTTAGTTTTGCATTCCAATATTCTTTAACAACTGGTTTAATCTCCAACCACTGTGACTTATTAATAAAGATTTTAAAATGTGTTTCGGCTTTTGCCGTATCTTCCATAATTTAGTTTTTATATTCATCATCAGATTCCATGTCAGAATCAGACGATGAGATAGATTTTATTATTTCGTCGTCACAAATTTTACTTATGTGATCCAGATCTTTTTGAGAAAAGAACCTGAGGGCCCTTGTATATAAATTTTTCGGTTGTATGTTCAAATTATATTGCTGTATAATATAAACCTATATTTTCGTCGACGGAGGTACCACTTTATTATTAGCAATAAATTTATCCTTTTCATTTTGTAAAATGTTAATTTGCATGGAACTTGTTTCACTTTCCGCCCTGCCATTTTCCATACATGTGTTAATGTGTTTCGTGCTTTCAAACTAATAAGAAAAACAAAACTCAATTTTATAAATAATACTTCTATGAAACTATTATTCATGAGAGATGACTATTCAAGGTCATTTGTTCGAAGAAAGAATACATAGCATTTTATAGCAGTAGCTTAGCAATATTTTGTATTAGAAAAAGAAAGATGACTTGACGTATGTCTATTTAATTTGTGTGGTGTGACAGATATCCAAAAATAGTGCCAATACTTTCCAACACACTAAAATAGCAGTGACGTATGTCGTACAGTTACAGACATATAATTATCTAATATACTGCCCTCTACACTGATGTTTATCCAGTGGCGTGGACATTCAAATCAAAATATTATATTATGGTTTAATTCAAGTTTATATTTTTGTTTTATGCAAAAATGTACATGAAGAAGATAAAACTTTGAGAAAAGCATTATTTAAAAATAAACAAAGTTTTCCAATAAAATACATTTATTTTTTCAGTTAAAATGTATCTATAAATATTTCGCCTTACACGCCTATAGATACGAAGAGCAGTGAAGTTACCTGCAAATAATATTATATCAGACGGTTCATAAATAACCTTAAATAGTCATCTCTCGTGAATAATAGTTTATTAAATATTTAAAAAATACGCATTTTTTAATTTACCTTCATTTTCGATGTAATATAAGTCTGACACACGACTTATATAGAAGACAGCAAAAATCACTAACCGAAAGTAAAGATTACACACGAATATTAATAAATATGCACAACAGACACTATTAAATAGTCAACTGTAATGATAGTAGTAGGCATTCATACCCTGCAACACTAGCGCTCGGTGTCGTTATACATAACTAAAAACATTGTGGCGGGTAATATGCATCCCGCATTTATACTTTTGAGAATATTTATCACAATGTATATAAAAAACAATAAAAACACATTGTATTTTCATAATATATTTTAATTTATGTTATAGAATGACAATATTTATAGATATAATGAAACAAAATGTAAAATGATATTAAAAATTTTCAAAACACCTAAACACGGGTAAATCTGTTTTACTGGCTGTGTTTTTTTAAATTTTCATTTTTCATATTTTCAACATCAACATTTTCAGCATCATAACTACTAGTAAAATATAATATTTTTATGTCATTTGGGTCCATTAGATAAATAATTATTCTATGTCAACGATATAAATGTTGCATGGGGTTGTATAAATATGAGATATGTGACCATATTCGAATTTCCATATGTCATAAAATATTTAAAAAAAACACTATAGCTTCTCAATGCAATAATAAAAACTAAACATTAATTTGTAATAATATTTTTATTAACAATATGTTTGGTAGAAGGGATATACCGTAAGCATTTTAGAATCGTGTAAAAAGACAGACAGACTGCAGGAAAGAAAAAGACGGTTATAGATCAGCCGATCAGCGTCCTGATTATGTTGTGGTAGGTGTGGCACGGCCACTGCTGGCTAAAACTATCTCTTTCCCTCCCAGTCTGTACGTCTTATTCCACGCTTCTACCATGCTCACGTCACAAATCCCTTCCCCAAATTTTAAATAATTATTTTCTTGTAAAGTACGAAAAATTAATCGATTTAAAAAAATACTGGTATTTTATTTTTCGATCTAGTATCATATTATGTAGAAATAAATATTTGATCACACCCCATTACTTCGAGAAAAATGATATTCAACATTAGAAAAAATAATGTTACAATATAAAAGTAAGCTATGTAATAAACAAATTTAATGACACAGTTGAAAATACTTTTGTTTAGTCGATCACATTGATATTTTAGATAATAAGAAATTAATGGGGTCTCGTCACCGCGTGCCTGTGTGTGTCGTCGTGAATCTGGCAAACTGGGTTCGATCCCGATTTTATTTCTCCTGTTACAGTTAGGTTAGGTACCTTAAATAATTATAAACGTAAAATATAATTTGCCTTCAACAAGACTATTGGATATTTCACGGTTTTTATTTCACTGTCTATTTATTTTGAATAATTAATTAAGAATTTTCTGAAATGTTATCGGGTGAATTGTGGAGAGAGGTTGCGTAATTTATAGTTTTTCTAATAATGTTATTAGCGGTGAATTGTGAATGTTGACATTACCTGCCCTACCTTCACAATTCACCCCTTATAAACATTCTAGGAAAACTGTAAATTAGACAAGCTCCCTTCACAATTCACCTAACAACATTGCAAGGGGCCCCCCGAACTTGTAACTGGCTTCTAATATTTTTTCGTCGTTACATTGATTTGCTTTACCCTTCTGATAACATCATTGCATTAGTTGTTTTGTTCTTTACGACAAAAATCGCATATTGCATTATTTTTATTCTGTATTATGCTTGGCATTATGCCAGAAATTGTTTATAGAAGAATATCAAAAGGATTAAAATGTTTAGACCCTCCATATATATAAAAAAAAATGGGAGAATGTAGATAAAAGATTTTTTTTTCAATTATATATTATTAGGTAACTTGAAAATAGAATATGATATTATAAATATACTGTAATATGCTATAAATCTCTCCTTTCTTTATAGTCAGGAATCTTATACAAATAAATTAATGTACTGTATTTTTTAAATAGGTAGGTAATCTTTATTTTTGTACATTTGAAAAATATATTCACATTGGAATGTTTTTTTTTATTCCATGTTTATTTTTTAATGTGTCTACACTAAGTAGGTACAGTATCTATCGTAAATTTTGTTTGGAAATATTAAAAAAAAAATCTGATGTGGCCAGCACATTACCTTCCGTCAGTTATACGAAAATTCTACCGGTGAACTGTTGCCGGTAAACAGCTGTTTATCAGGTTATAGCTACTGGAATCGATATTTTAAGAACGCAAGTGGTAAACAGGGTAGATCCATAACCTATAAAAAAATTTGAAACAGGTTAGAAATTTGATATAGTTAACAAACTATTAACGCGTGCGCTTCGCTTTGCATCATTACCTTTTTTCTTGAGATTAGATTCTTCATGAATCCGGTAGATGGATCTGGTAGATATTGTACAATTTTCGAACACGGTAACATTTTACCACTCGTGTTTTCAAACACAGTCAGTAGATGCGGTATCAACCGGTAGAATTTTCGTAAAATGCCTATGTATTTTCTATAAAATCTATAGAGAGTTCCTTGCAAAAGATTCTAAACTTCTTCTATGTACATTACCTTTCGACAGTTGTATGTATTTTACATAAATTCCATACAGAAAGTTTGGAGCAAAAATATCCTATATTTTGAGATTTGGAGTAAAAATTATAACACAAACTACGAATATGTCAATTGACACTGACATCTTTCAATCAGAATTTTCTTGTTTCCAGCATAGCTAGCTAATTTATGAAATTTACTTTCTTTATAATTTTATAACTCTATATCTATTTAATATGAAGTATAAAATGCAGTCAAATTGTATACAGAATATATTGTTCTTTACTATTTATAATAACATTAAATGTGAAAAAAATGACATTTAACATCGTTAAAACTATTAAAATCTTCAAATGAGGGTACTTTCGGTTGACCAATTATAACCAAAATCTAATCAGCTCTTCATATGGATGCAGCAAAGAGGAATACGAAAGAATTATAATTTTTGGAATTGTAGTATTAGAGTTATCGTAGACGAAAATTTTGTTACACACCCACACGCACACACGCACGCGCACGCACGCACGCACACACACACATACACACACACACACACATACACACACACATACACACACACACACGCACACACACACACACACACACACACACACACACACACACACACACACACACAGACATCATCGTAAAAATAGTAAAATTGTGTTCTCTGGACCTTAAAACGTGCTTATTCATTAAAAACTCACCATCGAATTTTTTGACCAAAGACAATACATTCCATACTTAAAGGTGACGGAAGGTAAAAAGAAAACAAGTGTCATGGCTATTGCCACTAATAAACCTGTATATTGTCAATATTTTTGTATTAATTAATTTTGATATGTCAATAATTGAAAGAGTGATTCATAATTTTTTAATTTTTTTAAGCTTGTTTCAAACTAACCTGACTATAATTCTGAAATGGATAGTAGGTTATTTTTGATGAAATTGACAGTATTTGGGATCACTACTAACTTATATTAGTATAAGAAAATATAAAGATATATGGCGAGATGTATCATTCCAATCAAACAAATCAACGCTGATAGTCAAATGCCCCTAACTTTTAAATCATTGGTTCAACATTTTAAATATTTCATGTGATATATTTGAAAATAATTACTTTTCTCCGAAACGTAAATAGAATTTATTGTTATTATACAATTTATATTTTGTTTATAAAAATTAAAGAAATAACAAATATGCACTTTTATTAAACTTGAAAAATAAAAATTGGTTTTCTTGATTCAGTACGTATTTGAAAAATAAAATATTAGCAAACTTTTATTTTTATCTGTCAAACTATTTTTATTTGTAATTTTTGTATAAGTGAACTATTATCTATTAATTTAAATAAATAATTGTTTTAGATGCAGGTCTATAAACAATATCTAATAATAAATACATATTATAAAACAAAAAAAAAATTAACACACATATTTAAAAAATCGTTGAATTTAATGACCTTTGAGAAAAAAAATATCTGAAAAGCGCGATCCCACCCCTACAACAGTCACTTTGGTACTGGCTAAGAAAATACTAACGCCTAACTCGACATTTTTTTTGTGGGGTAAACTATTCCAAGCCTACCCACCAGCTAGCTCGCTTCTCACCAACTCAAAAGACTAGACGGGTAAGATCTTGCCAGCACATAAGATCCACGTATTTTCTCCATTATATACTCTACAATAAAAAATATTTTATTCATATTAAACATGTAAAACTTAAAAGAGCACAAAATGAGCACTAAATTATAGCTATAAAAAATTTCACTATGAATACGCAGGCGTGAAGTTGGCATATTCATTTTATTTTGTTTATAACAATTGCAGGAGATGAGCACAAAATTTGGGCAATACTGCAATACATAACACAAAATGAGCACAAAATTATAGCTAAAAATTTTTTTCACTATGAATACGCAGGCCTGAAGTTGGCGTATTCATTTTACGTATTTTGATTATAACAATTGAAGGAGATGAGCACAAAATTTGGGCAATACAGCAATAAATAGCACAAAATGAGCACATAATTATAGCTATTAAAAAAATTAAATTTTCCACTATGAATACGCAAGCGTGAAGTTGGCGTATTCATTTTATTTTATTTATAACAATTGAAGGAGATGAGCACAAAATTTGGGGAATACAGCAATAAATATCACAAAATGAGCACAAAATTATAACTATTAAAAAAAATTATTTTCCACTATGAATACGCAAGCGTGAAATTGGCGTATTCATTTTATTTTATTTATAACAATTGAATGAGATGAGCACAAAATTTGGGCAATACAGCAATAAATAGCACAAAATAAGCACAAAATTATAGCTATAAATAAAAATTAATTTTTCACTATGAATACGCAAGCGTGAAGTTGGCGTATTCATTTTACTTTGTTTATAACAATTCAAGGAGATGAGCACAAAATTTGAGTAATACAGCAATAAATAGCACAAAATCAGCACAAAATTATAGCTATAAATAAAACATAAATATTTCTCTAAGAATACGCAAGCGTGAAGTTGGCGTATTCATTTCATTTTGTTTATAACAATTGAAGGAGATGAGCACAAAATTTGCGCAATACAGCAATAAATAGCACAAAATAAGCACAAAATTATAGCTTTAAATAAAAATTAATTTTGCACTATGAATACGCAAGCGTGAAGTTGGCGTATTCATTTTGGTTTGTTTATAACAATTAAAGGAGATGAGTACAAAATTAGAACAATACAGCAATAAATAGCACAAAATGAGCACAAAATTATAGATATAAAAAAATTAATTGTTTTACTATGAATACGCCAACTTCACGGACCTGTGTGTGTGTTTGTTTCACCGAGTGGAAAATTTTAGTTTAGCAACTTTATCAAGAATCATAACTGAGGGGCAACAATTCGTATATTCGGGTTTAATTACTACTTGTGGTGTAACTAGGCTTATGGCAATTTTGACTTTGAACTGCAGTCTACGAAGACAAATATAAGTAAAATCAATTAATCTATAAATTTTATTTATCAATACTGTCAATAGTTGTATTAAAACTACATACCTGTATAATTTTATTATAATTTCTCTTTGTGAAATACAAAGAGAAGACATATTTATTTATCAGATTAAAATTTTGCGATATATTTAAATTTCTTTTCCATAATGTTGCGTCGATTTCAAAAATTATGGAAAATGTCTTGAATTTTTGTTGTACATGTTCACATTTTAACACAGCACTTTTTGGTGTATATTATGTTCATTTTTTTTAATTCTTTTGTAATGCACAGATTTTTAAATGAAATTATAAAATCTATACGCGAGAATATATTTATCTGTTAAACGAAACGATGTTTTTGACGTTTACATATTTGAATATCCTACTGGCCGCCATTAATTTAATTCCCTAAAATTCTGCTGATGTCGCATGCTATACTGCGGGTCCTAATAGCCAATCCATGGTTGAGGTGAAACTGTCACTTTGCCTTGGCGGCAATTTGAAAGTAGCTGCAAGTAGTTCGTTGACCGTTTAGGCACGGCATCAACATCTTGTCATTGTTTTGTGCTTGCATCAGTGTCAGTGTAATTTTGTTTTGTATTCATCATGTAACTATTATTTTGAAATCCAACTTTGTTGTTTGGATGACGGATGACATCTCTGTCAGTTCAGATTTGGAAAGGTTAAATTTTAATTTTAATTACTTTATGAATGGAATAAATAAATATAAAATACATCTAATTGCACTACAATTACAACATTTTACCTTTAAAATGTGTTTTATTTAATTTTTAAATAATTTCTGACAACTACATTGACAATGGCCAATAATTCTCAAAAGTTTAAATTTTTACAAATGAAATTGCAAATTTTCATAATTTCAAAAGAATTTCCATATAAAATTTATGCAAAATGCATTAAATTATAAACATTTATTAATATTACAATAAATTACCTCACATTTTAAACGTCAGTTTGATGGTTACATCCAACAAGCAAATTGCCGCCAACGCAAAGTGACAGTCTCACCCGAGACACAGATTGGCTACAGACCAGAATAAGGGTCACGTGTGTGCCCGTAATATATGGGAACCCGCAGAATAGTATGTGGCAGCAGCGGAATTTTAGGAAACTAAATTAATGGCGGCCAGCAAGACATGGCAAATATATTAACGTCAAAAGCCATAGTTTCGTTTAACAGAGAAAGATTTTATAATTTCATTTGAAAATATATGAAAAATAAGCGAATTAAAGAAATGGACATACACCAAAAATGCTGTGTTAAAAGTTTTACGAGTACAACAAAAATTCAAGACATTTCATAATTTTTGGCAAAGAAGAAAATGTTAATCAACTGATCGTATTCAAAGGATATTTAAATATTTCACAATACTTTATTCTGATAAATAAATATGTTCATTCATTACATTTCACACATAATAATGAGACCATGCAAAGAAAAAAATGGTCGTTTTTTTTTGTTTACATCAAACACGCATAGTGTAATTTATCGATCTGTATGAATAAATTATTTTTATTTACATTTTTTGTTGTATAAAATCGGTTCAAAGTATGACATTTTTAAAAAGTTGCAAAAAATAAGCCGTGATGATTTATTTATTTTATTTATTTATTTATTTATTTATTTATTTATTTGTTTATTTATTTATTTATTTATTTATTTATTTATTTATTTATTTATTTATTTATTTATTTATTTATTTATTTATTTATTTATTTATTCATTTATTTATTTATTTATTTATTTATTTATTTATTTATTTATTTATTTATTTATTTATTTATTTATTTATTTATTTATTTATTTATTTATTTATTTATTTATTTATTTATTTATTTATTTATTTATTTATTTATTTATTTATTTATTTATTTATTTATTTATTTATTTATTTATTTATTTATTTATTTATTTATTTATTTATTTATTTATTTATTTATTTATTTATTTATTTATTTATTTATTTATTTATTTATTTATTTATTTATTTATTTATTTATTTATTTATTTATTTATTTATTTATTTATTTATTTATTTATTTATTTATTTATTTATTTATTTATTTATTTATTTATTTATTTATTTATTTATTTATTTATTTATTTATTTATTTATTTATTTATTTATTTATTTATTTATTTATTTATTTATTTCATACAGCCTTATTATATCGACACAGAATTTCTAAAAGAAAAACATATATAGGCTATAAATTGAGAATTACATATCTAAATATTTGATAGTAATGCTTATATTAATATAACATCATTCTAGTATTTTTTGTAAATATAATTTTCATTTGACCTGAAGTTATCCACGTATCACTCAGCACCTGGTCATTAGTCATTCGTCATTCGTTTTTACTTTTTCGTCTGATTAACATTTGTCTACGTTGTTCATTACTGTTTCTTTATTGCGTATCAAATCTGTATTTTTGAATACAAACAGTAACTGTTTTTCGAGTTGTGTTTTTTTGTATCACGCGGTACTATAAAAAATATTTTCTCACTATTGTCGCTAGTATTTTGACAAGATGGCACAAAACAGCGCTGCACTGACATGTTTACTTTCGTAAATTTCAGGTTATCTTTAAATGTCACTTTGACGTTTAACCTAATGTGACAATCAAAATGGCCGCGTTGATGAAATGCTGACGTCACTGGGCAAAGGAGGAGGTGGAGAAAATCAATCGCGTTTTGAACAATGTCATTTTTAATTGCAATTTTTTCAGTATCCAAGATCGATTTGAGGAAAAATAAAAATACGGTTCTATAATTTTTCATTACTCTATCGATTAAAGTTAAAAATGAAAAACCGTGCATGACCTCATTATAATACAATTTTGCAGGTATGTAGTTTTTATAAAATTATTGACAGTACTATTAAATAAAATTTATAGTTTCATTGAGTTTACTAATATTTGTGTCTGCAGACTGTAGTTCCAAGTCAGGTTTGTCGTAATTCGAGTTTCGCTATAAGTATTAATTAATCCTGAATTTATGAATTCTTGCCCTTCAAATAATATGTTTCTTGATGAAAGATTTGATTAAAAAATCTTAAAATGTAAATAAATCTGACATGTCGTACTGGCCAGCATGACAGATGCGCTAATAGTACTGCCAGCGGATTCTACGGGTCCCAATAGTAAGTTTATTTAAATTAACAAATCCTAATCAATATTAATTACTTTCGACTGTCATTTGAAGCAAGAAAAATATGAATGATGTTATAAGCAATTTATGTACTGTAAAGTAAAAAAAAATTGAATGTTTGTATACCGAACGTAATTTTTAAAACGGGTCATATAGCTATAACATAGGTAAACAGTTTTTTAGCTGCCAAAAGTTTCTATATTAATTTATAAGAAAAAGAATTGGTACATATTATAAAAAAATCTGATGTGACTATCACATGACTTCCGGTCAATTCCATGTTTGAAACAGCAATGAGCTTTAAGGAAAGTATCACTTCCAGTTGATCGTTTGTATACAAAATCTAATTTGTTGTTCCAA
Source organism: Harpalus rubripes (assembly GCA_963082715.1). Taxonomy (NCBI): domain Eukaryota; kingdom Metazoa; phylum Arthropoda; class Insecta; order Coleoptera; family Carabidae; genus Harpalus; species Harpalus rubripes. The sequence goes on along the minus strand of OY720455.1, from coordinate 44,316,203 downwards.
TAAATAGAAAAGTCTGTAGTACCAAATTTTAGATTATATTTTATTGTTTTTCTTCGAAAATCTGTTAAGAACTCCAAATTGAATACCATTTTCGGTTTATCATATAGGTATAGTCAAAATCTAATGTTGTTTCAAATTATACACGAGTTTAAATACCAAATTTGACAAGTTCTGAATCATGTTTTAATATATTTCTGTTCCTGTTCAGAGCTTCAAATCAAGTATCACTTCCGGTTTATCAATTGTATGCAAAATATAATATGTTGCTCCCCTTCATATAAAAGTCAAATACTAAATTTCAAAAGTTTTGTAATATATCAATATAGTTTTCACGAAAATCTATTGAGAGCTTCAAATAAAGTATCACTTCCGGATTATCAATTTCAGCCAAAATTTAATATGTTGTTTCTCTTCACATAAAAATCTGAAATACCAAATTTCACAAGTTTTGGAGTATACCATAATATATTTTTTATGAAAATCTGTTCAGAGCTTCAAGTAAAGTGTTAGTTCTGGTTTATTAATTTTAGCCAAAATTTAATGTTGTTCCCCTTGATATACAAGTCTTAAATACTAAAATTGAAAAGTATTGAATTATATTTTAATATAGCTTTCATTAAAAACTTTTGTGGAGAAGAGGCTAGGGGATTGCACAAAAACGCACGTCGAAATTATTAATGTTTATTATAAGATAAAATGTATGATACAGACAGAATAAACAAATAAATAAATTAAACCCTTACCCAACTTTGACCATCGGTACTTTGCGGTGGAAACGCGATTGGCCGTGAAGCGGCAATAGCAGGTAAGTGAAAATAAAATGAAACAGATTTAAGTGAAGTATTTGAATCTCTCGCAAACTTTAACGGTCGCTAGATCGGCGGAGCTAAGTTACGTCTAGGTGACGGTTCACCAAGACTAATTTTCGACGGCGGAATTCCCAGGAGAGCCAAGAGATGAACTTTCAACTGGAGAATTGGATTCGCGTACTGCTGGTCAGGAGAGCCACGAGCTGAACTATCGACTGAATCGAACTGATTCTATAGCTGTAAAACCCGGCTTTTACACTGTGAAAATGTGTGAATCCGGATGAAACCGGTTTACAGTGAAATACATTATACAGTGCATAAATTGCAGGTAAGTATTATTTGCAACTATTCTTAACATAGATGTATTCAAGTTAATATATTTTCAGTTCATTCAGTTGTGTGTAAAATTTCGCCGGCGACAAAGTGAGGTTACATCAGAATGCAAGGACGTATATCTTACAATAGTTGTTTTACAAGTATTACAATACTTCTGTATGTTGCAGCTAGCACTCTTATTAAACAACGTACCACTAACTGGAATTCGAAGCAGCACTTGCAACAGCACCGGTTGGCTCAGATTGGATCCACAACAGTTGTATGGAGTTTACCAGGCCTGGAGAGGTTCTATCGTCACGACACATACACACACGTACACACACACACACACACATACACATACATACACACAAATACATAGAAATACACACGACACACGCGCCCGCACACCCGCACACACACATACACGCACACACACCTACACATACACACACACACACACACACACACACACATACACACACACACGCATACACACACACACACACACACACATACACACACACCATCATCATCTTGAAAATGGTAAAAACTTGTGCGTACTCCAATTCGTGCTTATTCACTGTAAACTCACCATCGAATTTTTAGACCGATAACATTACCTCCCTTACCTACGGTATGACGGGAGGTAAAAATCACATTTCTGTTACATATAACACCACAAAAGAAATTTAAAAATTTGAGAAAATGAGAAAATATTTCATTAAACATGAAATTGACAGTAACAAAACAGTACATAAAACAGTTGTTGATTTAAGGAAGCTAATTAATAAACGTTTATTTGCATTTTATTTGTTATAGTTATTATACTACATATGGTTTTTCTTTATGTTAGTAAAAAATTATATTTGTTACTGTCAGTTTCATGGTTAATAAAATTATTGCTTAATTTCGTAAAATTTAAAATGCAATTTGTAGCTTTATAATGAACAGAATGTGATGTGTTTGACACTAAAAAATTCGCATTTTTTTCTGTATATTATGCACCAATTCTTTTCTCTATAAATTAATGTAGTAACCTTTGGCAGCTAAAAAACTGTGTTTCTATGTTATATTATGACCCGTTTTAAAAATTACACCCGCTATACATTATAATATATTGTATATAATTAATCAACAAGGCAGATTGGCACACACAGCAATAGGTAATAAGCCGTGATGATATATTCATTTTTATTTATCAGTCAACATTTTTTGCCTCCCGGTAAAATACATAAGCCCTCGGCTGTAATGAAACATATACCACCTCGGATGTAATATACTATTATATAAATTTAGTTTTAAAAATCATTGGCCGCTAGTTTGCACAGTGATAAAGGGTGAACAGCAAGCATTTTACTAGCATTGTTTTATCTGTCAATCGTTTATACATTATTTTAGAGAAAAATACTTCAAATAAAATAAACTGACCAGATCCCATCGAAGTCAACGCGGGACACTGGAAATTTAACGAAAAAAAGTTCCATGACCTTAACAATAACATGTCTATTAAATGACGCTAATAGTGCACTATTAGAAGACCATTTTATAGGTCCCTAGATAAGTAGATATAGGCGAAAATGTAAATTTTGCAGTTTGTTTATTTTTCCGAATAACTTCCATATGTGAAATAATATTGCATTTAGTTTACATCTCTATAAAGAACTTTTTTATGTTCTTTCATTGAAAAAGAGAATTATTTTAGCTTTCAAACGATATGTCTCTCATCTATATTCATTAGTTTTAAACATTACAAGTTCAACAATTATTAAATTTATAGATTAAAAACAATGGTTAATATTACAACAAAAATATAATTAAAGATAATAATTTGGTTTTTTCACATAGGTAAATAGTATTGAAATATTTTTCAAATTTTGCTTTATGACGCCCGTATAAAAATATGACAATTAATTAAAATACACAAAAACTTGATACAATTTTGAGAACTAAATTAAGAAATTAGCAATGAAGAACCTTGAAACTAAAGAAAACCAAAAATATGGCAGTTATGACAAATAATTTCCGAATTCATTATTTTGTTTTTTAAAAACGAAAAAAGGTAATAGTGGACAAAAACGAGCACATATTAATGCTAGACAAAATGACAGACACTTATCAATGCTGGACAAATCATGCAAATGCTGGGCAATCCAGCGTTATGCTGGACGGATGGTCACTTTAAAATAAAAGATCTCGTACAAGGTGCATGCAATTAATTTGTATACGATTAACGGAGATAAAACAATGCTGGTCAAATGCTCGCTAATCACCCTTAATCACAAATTCATATTAGCGCCCAATGTTTTTAATTACTAAATAAACTTTAAAGTATAAAATATTATATTCAACTATTTTAAACATATTTTCAAATATAGAGCGTGCAAAAATATTCGGTTTAATAATTTATGAAAATATAGTGTAAATTGTATTTAGAATATTTTTGATGTTATTTATATTTAATACCATATTGGTTCAATTGGTTCAAAATTCAATTTTTAGTCGAGTAGTGTAGAAAAGTTACTAGTGCATACAAACATATTTGTTGATGATTATGAAACTTTCAAAAGTCGAAATTGTATCCCATAAAATTCCATGTTTATTTTTATTCGATAAAACAACAGGAAATTACATACTTAGAAATTTATGTTGAATAGAGGGTTATAATGATAGAACTTTTCTTCATCTTAACAACAAAAATAAACAATGTAAAAGTCTCTTAAGGAATAATGTTTAATAATACACGCGTACAGAATGTCTTGGAAATATGGGAACAAGCAGATTCCTGAGCCAAAAATAAGACGCTTTAAGGTTTGATTTACATTAGCGGTAGAACGACGGAACGACGCGGGTACAATAACGGTATGTCAATTGCGCGAGACATTTACATTAGACGATACCACGACGGTACGAACCTAATAAAATACCATGACAATATAATTTTGTCTTTTTGTGGTGCATAGGGTGCATATGTCATGTTTCGATCAAAAGTAGAAAATATCGTGCAATTTTTAAAAATTTATCAATTACAGATTTGGCTAATTCTCTTTACACTGGACAAAGAAGAAGAAAATCCAGAATTTTTTTAAATGTATGAACTAATTTACCGATAGTTTTAATCGGGAAGCCGTTATACTTAGCTATTTCTTGAATATAGTTTACTTCAGTTTTAAATCGTTTTTTGTTTATTAATAAATTAAACGAAGCTAATTTATGTTGTCAAAAATGATTTTAGTCAGCAGTTATAAATCTGTTAGTGTTTGTGGATTTTCTTTAGATATCAAACTCTAGTTTGTTCTTGTTTCTAATAACCAGTACGTCCAAAAATGGTAACTGTTCATTGGCTTCTTTTTCTATCGTAAATTTAATTGATTGGAAATCTGAATTTAAACTGTCTAGAAACATTTTCAAATCGCAGTTACTGGAATTAACTATTGCAAAAATATCATCTACATGTCTAAGCCAAACTCTAGGAAAATATTTGTTGTTTTCCTTAAATTAAATTTCGAAATTACTAATAAAAAAATTCGTTAAAAATGGTGATAAACTATTTCCCATAACTGTGTCTTCATTTTGGTGGTAATATTTATTATTTACTTCAAAATAACTTTGCTTCATACAAAGTTCAGTAATTTTTAAATACTCATTAATTTTTGAATCCTTGTTGTTATTTTCTAAAAATGTTTTCAAATATTCTAAAGTTTCCGGGATAGGTACGCTTGGAAATAGAGAACTCACGTCAAAAGAAACCAATATTTCATTTTTATCTAATGTAATATCTTTAAATTGTACAAATGCGAGAGAAAAATCAGCTGACGCCGGGGTTCGAACCCGGGACCTCCAAATTTGGAGGTCCCGGGTTCGAACCCCGGCGTCAGCTGATTTTTCTCTCGCATTTGTACAATTTATCTTAGTAGTAATACATTAATTACACGCTTCTATAGCATCACTCTTCAATTTAATATCTTTAACTTTATCGATGAATTGTAATGAATTATGTACGGAAAATGTTTGCGGTTGATTTGGAAAATTACTAAATTCATTGACTAACCACTTTGAAAGCAAATAAATTGGTGAATTTATTCAAGAAACTATAGGTCCCTGAATTTCCCGGTTTATGAATTTTTGGAAGACTATACATTCTTGGAACTACTGGGTTTGAAACGTTAAGTTTAAAATTTATATCTTCAGTGATTAAATTTGGGCAGTTTTTAAGAGTGTTTTTATGTTCTCTGAGCATTTTAAGTAATGGATTTGTATTAACTTGCTTTAAGGTCCGTTATTTAATTGAGTATTTACTCTATTGAAATATTCTGATTTATGTAATATGTCAATTTTATTCCCTTTATCTGCCTTTATATAAAATACGTCGCGTTTTTAAAAACGATTTAAATTATTAGTTATTTGAATTTTACAAGCTCCCGTCCCTATATAATCCCAGTTCTCTCCCTTGTTTTTCAGAGTTGTTAGGACCTCTGGCATGGTGGACATATTGATTAATCTTGTCTACTCTGTTTAACTTTTCCCTGTTGTACTACTGATGATGAGAACTTAGTTCTCGAAATACGTATTTAGTTTTTATTAAATTTAATTTTAAGGTTAAAGGGTAATAAAAATAGTTTTAGTTATATTTAACCTTAGACTCCGTTTATTATTAAATTAAATAGTGTTGTTTACTTAGTTTTTATGAGGGTACATAAAATACTACTGTTAATTTATTATTGTAAAAATGCATGTTACATTAAAAGCACTAAAAATTCAAATACTAAGTCAACTGGTAACTTTATTAGTAAATATAACACTAAATATGTAAAATTCCCATATTGACCCAGGGTCAGTGTCAGTGACACTGACAGAAAATAACGTTATTCGTACGATTATGAATTAAGGTAATATATACGAAATAAAAAATAAAGTTACGTTACAGCGAAAATATAGGGCACGAGCAGTCACGTGACTTTCTTGACCTTGAAAAGCAGATATGGGGGCACGTGTCACAATTATAGCTAACAAATGAGTACATAACCGATAAATGTTACAACTTGTCATTCGGATATGAGGGCCCGTGTCAAATTGACAGTTATTCTTTGTACCTGTTTTTTTTCTCGCTGTTTTTAATCTTTGTGTTTACGTGTATGATTAGTTTTGTTGTTTGTTTTCTAATTTTTTAAATATGTGTGGTATTGTTGTTCAATCCATGTTATTTTATTTGTGCATTTAATTGTGTTAAACTCTTAGGTGTAAAACTAGTGAACGTTTTTCGCCAAATATGGGAGGCAGTGGGAAATGTGGTGTGTTGGCGTGCAACACTAAACTAATAGCGTTTACAGCTTATCAATTTAGTGCGCAATATTTATGCACTTTCTCGGTTCTGCGTTTTCGACTTATTTTTCAGTGCGATCTTTGTCGGTTCTACGTTTTTTGCTTATTACGGAATTCACATTTAAAAAAAAGTATTTTAAATTAAAATTTATGTAATATTTTTCTTAGTAATAATTTTTGTTTTATTATTTTTTTGTTATTGTGTAAATAATTAAATAAAAAAATTGGCGCTAAAAATAGTCATACAAAACAACCCCGCACTTTTGTAACGTCGTAGCACATACAATACGTCATTCACAGCCAATAGGAAAACAGATTTTCTGACACCTACGTTTTTAAATAAATAAAAGCAGGCGAAGTTTGTACTACAGCTACAAGATAATACATAGCTGACTCGTCCGCCATATTGGTGCCAAAATGATCTCAGTTAATTATGAAATAAAAGTGAATTTTTTATAGTAACTATTTTTTATAATCATATATAACTTTCATATTTTTCATATTATATTTAGTATACCAAAATATTACAAGAAAACAAGAAAATATAAGGTTCGTTATGCGTAAGTAATAAAACATATACCTGTAAAAATTATAATCATTTCTCAAATGATTTGCACAATTTGGGACATAACAACCCGTCATTGTGGACAACTACTATGATTAATAATATTGTAACCCTAATAATGAATTAATAAAGAGGCACCAAAATGGCGGACGAGTCAGCTGTGATGTATCTAGTAGCTACAGTTTGTACTTTGACGTCAGATTCTGTTTCAGATCAAGTGACTTTTTCAATATATTTGAGGCTATTTAAAGAATATCACTTTAAATTTAATATTTAGAATGCACATAAAAATTCTTACAACAGCCATATAGTCAACTCGCAATGAGTGTATATTCTATCGCACCGACCAGTGAATCAAGTGCAATAGTTCCAGTGCAAATATGACAGCGTCAAATTTAAAAAACGTGACATTTGTATCACTTCTTGAAGAACTTTGTTAGCTATCCTCGCCTCCTAATAGTGAAATGTAAATGAACCTACTTTTAATTTTAAATAGTATTCATTGTTCCCAGCTTCAATCGTGTGTATTTCATTATTAATTTCAAGTTTTTTTATATGTATTTCTGTTTCTTTATTGAATATTCAATATTTGAAGTTTTAATAAACAAGAATTGAATTACGAATATGTATTCCGCTAGCCACCTGATCGGTGCGCACTGTGCGCTCTCATGGCGCACTTTTCACAAAACCAATGTAGTGCATTTCGCACTGAGTGCAATGCAGTGCACACTAAATTTTAGTAAACTGAAGACGCTATAAAAGACAATACAGGGAATAGCTATTAACATACCTAGGATTGTTATGATTTTTATAACTGCCGTAGATGTTGGTTTTAAGCGAGGATTTTAAGACATCTGGGGCTTGTTATGATTCATAACATCCGTGGTTTGTTCAATAGTTTACCGGTTTGAGAAAATGAAGACATTATTAATAAAAAATATATTTTGAAATTCTCTCATTAATACTAGTTTCTGAATGCCATGATAAACAGAACAATTATTTTGACATTTATGTCAATATGACAAATATTCAAATTATGTGATTTATTCCTCGTGTTTATTATTTAAGATAATTCCACTATTATATAAAGATAGACATTTGAAAACGTCAAAATCGTAGTTTGCTATCGATAAAATAGGAAGGAAGGCAAAATGAAAGTGGATAAATTGGATATTTTTTATTTACCTTCTCCATGGCAATGCATTGTTTTCAATATTTTTGATATATCAAATAAATAAATTTATTTTCAATTCGCAGTTTATTCCATAAAGAAGAAATGAATTCTCAATTTGGACATCTGTGTAAAGACAAAATATTAAGTGAAATAAAAAATACGATTCCGACACACCAGGAAAAGCAAAAATTCTATTTGGAATCAATTTACAGATTGCTGCTAAGGAATTAACAATGCCAATTTAAAACGTCAAAATTGAATAAAAATAATAATGATGTATGAAACACGTAAAGTATAAATAATAGTTATTTATATCACTAGGTTAGAAACTGAACATTTGCGAGACCGAGTTTATTTTGACAGGCCTAGCTGTACACTTTATTCTATGTTACATAACCTAAAAAATGAACATATAGTTCCATCGGTTTTGCATTGCAAGTTTAATTATAATTACTTACATTCGAGCTTAAAATGCGTAATTATTTTATATCTATTAAAAATATAACATACAAACATTACTTATATATATTTTATATACTTTCGCATATTTTTAATTACAGATGGCGGAAACTCAATATTATCACGTGAAGTTAGTTGTAGTTACAAAACAAACTAGTTTTAAAGTTAAGACTTGTAATTAATCTATATGTTAGTATTGACAGCATATTATTTTTATGACAGAATTTAGTTATTTAAGTTACAACAATTAAAGATTTAGCCCTAAAATTTGTAAACGTTTTGCTAATTCTTGTATTGAAAATAATCTTAAATTGATATGTCACCAGAACAGTAATGCCAACTCCTTTTGCCGGCCTAGGTCAGCAACAGCGTATTTCTGGACGATTTTGAGTTCTTTAATACTAGTCAACATGGACGGAGGTACGAAAATACATTTTCATAACAATAAAGGTTAATTTGTATGATTTCCATGTGCTAGAAAATAAAATGTTAAATATTTCATTACATCAATGCAAATCTTTCCTTTTCACACTGAATGTTTAAAAAAACGAAATATTCTAAATAATGACGTTCAAAATGATATTTACTGGTGGATTTATCTTGACAAATATCACACGAGGTTTGATTTTTAGCACGGAATATTTTTTTATTTAAAAATATTTATACTAGGTTTCTTGATGGCAAAGATTTGTCCTGTCGAAACCACTCGAGCTACACTCTCGTGTTTTTTCCGTACAAACCTTTTCAGCAAGTTGCCAAACAACCAAGTGTTTATTTAAATAAAAAAAATATATCCGGTCAAATCAAACCACTAGTGATATTACTATCGAATAAAGTAAACTGTGTTAAGAACGATACACTAACGTTATATGTATATATTAATGAAGAGCATTATAATTTCATTTGATTTTATTTCCATTTTTTAGACTGTTGTTGACAAGTCACTATGGTAATAATATTACCATACAGATACAGTTATTACTTAGTTACCAGCCTATGTAAACAGTCTATAATTAAACCGATTTTTAACGATTAATGACTAATGCTAATTGAATAATATTGACAGTTCAATGGAATAATATTATTCAATCGTTATGTCAAATTCAAATCCTACCTTTCAGAGAGCACACACCAAATTACTTTTAATAAGTAATTCTTTCCACATAAAAAGCCAAAATTACAGAAGTTTTGTCATTTTTTATACTTTTATTTTCTTCTTGAATTGTAGCTAAATAGTCGGTTTTAAGATTTCCTATTAAATGTCAAATCACTTCATAATTTTGTTATAACTACACCGATAACTAGATTTGTCTATGGAAACAAAACATTTTTGCATCTGTCAGTGAAAATATTGTACTTATTTTTCAAAACAAATATGGCATTGATATGCTATTATTTGACAATTGTGAATAAAGTATAGTATTCTATTCGCATGTAATAGCTATTACTCATTCGAATGATTTACATTACTCGCGTTCGCCCGTGATGCAAACTTCATTCCATGAGTAATACCATACAATACAGCAATGTAATATTTGTCCATTTTAAAATTTGTAGGTATGTATTATCATATAGGTTTGTCTGTCTTAAAGATGTTTATAGAAGATTAAGATGGGAAATCAGTTTTTTTTTGCAATTTTTTGCTCGCCTAATTAATTGAAGCAAAATCGTGTAAAATAAATGTTTCAGGACATAAAATTCTGCATCTACATCATTAAACAAAATTACTTTTCCATTCTTTGTAATAACAGAGAGTAAATATGAAAATGTCGAAAATTACGTTGAAAATATCGACAGCCATGGAAAATAAAAAAAATAAATAAATGCTTAACGTTTTATGTGTTACAACGTAAGTTAGCTTATTTGACGTTTCTTACAATTTGATTTTGTCACGTTTATTGACTGAAATTATTAAAAAATGAATATTTGTACCAATGAAGAGCTTTTCTTCACAATTGCTAAATTCATGACAATTTGAAATAACTGCTGTCTTCAAAAATACACGTGAGCCGCGTGATCAGAATGTAGAACGAGCAGAACATGCGTTACTGGAAAAAATAGTGTTATAGGAATGATGCGTGTAGACCCCTTCTCTAGTATTAGATGTATTGGAAGTGAGTTGGGAGTAATCACAGCATCATACATAATTTTCTTATGCAATGTTGAATTTTTAATAAATCATATTATTTAAACAAAACTGTATTTTTTAACTTTATTTATTAATCTAATATAATATTTCTATTATTGTCATAATTAACGGTATTTGTTCAAATCAAATTGTGATAAACGTCAAATAAATTAACTGACGTTGTGACAAATAAAACGTCAAGCATTTATTTGTTTTTTGTTTGTTTTTCCATGGCTTTCGATATATTTAGCGTAATTTTCGACAATTTCAAATTTTTTTTTCTGTTGTTATAAAACATGTAAATGTAATTCTGTTTATTGTTTTACATGCAGAATTTTATGCAATAAACTTTTATTTGGCGCATTTTTGCTTAATAAATTTTCCATGTTAATCTCCTATGTACACTTTTAAGACAGACACACGGTATAATACCACACGTGTGTTCAGCTATTATCGAATATATTGTGTTGCCACGAAACGTATTATTTTGGAATATCACGACTTCGAAAGAGGAGTGGTATTCTAAAATAATACGCTGAGTGTATGAACACAATATATTCTGATAATACTGAACACACAAGAGGTAGTCGTAGGATTATATAATGAATAAATTTGATGACAAATAAAATAAAAATTTTGACGTTTGTTGATGAATAAAACAACATGTTTACTGGTGTTTACTGTGACGATATTACGTTTGGGACCCAGCAAATATACAAAAGCAGTTATACCACGTCGTCAAGGGTATATTCGTTTACATCGTAACTAAGTAAAATTCTCAAATGCCATTGGCTGAATTAATAAGCAATACTAATTATCAATAAATTAGCATACATACGATTAACAAAAAATTAAAAATTTAATGTAGTACATCTTAGAAAACTTTGCCTTACAAAAATTCATAAAATTAACGTAAATAAATGTTCAAAAATACCTATATTAACAGTGGCAACCCTAGTCGGCCGTAGAAAGAATTGACATCATATGTTATGTGTTCCGAAGGTATTTCCTGCGCACTTCTAATTACAAATACCATCTTAAAAGATTAACTGTATGCATATGAATTATCATATTAAGTTTTATTCAAATCGAACAAAGCGTTTCGATACTATATGCAAAAAAAAATTTAGTAGGACTTTGAAGCAGAATATTGGCTAAATGATGAACTTTCGGATATGAGTAAGCTTAATTAAATCGTCTTATTTTGGGTCCAGGAATCCGTGGCCCATGGCCCCCCTATTTCCAAGACTCAAGACACCATGTATAAAACTAAATACAAAAAACAAATATCGCGGACATCAGACTGGGGGCATTTAAAAATGTCTTCCTTTGTACTTAGTTTTCTATCTCTTTCTAGTGTAATAGTCCGCTCTGCCAACTATTACCTATTATTTGCTATGGAAATTTTCCAATATTCCAAAGGACATATACTCGTATGTACGTTAGGTAAATGTATATGCCACGAAATGTATAGAGTGATATGTGCGCAGTTTGAATTATAGTTTTATGTTTTCCTAGTTTGAGGAATTTAGAGAGAGAGAGAGAGAGAGAGAGAGAGGTTGAAGTTATGTGTCGCACAGTCGGATGTTACAAAAAGTTAAGGTTCATTTCAGTAGTTCAATTGACTATCTGCCAATTTAAAGCCATAACTTCGCGGCAGTTTATGTTCATTAGAGAAAGGTAGGGAAAAACCGCAGGCCTATTTGTTTGTCCCGGAGTTAGGATTAAGGAAGGTGTCTGAATTTAGTGTAGGTTTGTGAAACTATGACACTTTGAACGACCTTAAATTAACTCTCTGGCTTTTAGTTCCAATTATTTTAATAAGCTAGCCCTGTTAACAAGGATTAGAGGATAGTTTATAATCTACTATGAATCTCAAATGAACGTTGTTTTTATTAATAAAATTTGTACCATGGGAAAAATAAATACTTCGCCCATTTAGATAAACTGACCAGCTTCACAGTTTTATGAAGTGGCCTATTTCAATTCCCCACAGTTTTTATAATATAGAGAAAGAACTAACTGATACATCATATTGTATTAAATTAATAATAATAACCATGTAATGAAAATTTTATAAAATAAAAAATATTCACACTGCCAAAACGTATGTATATAGTTGAAATAGCCCTTAAAAATTATTTGAGACAGATAAACATGGATAAATTGTATCATCAATATCTGCACCAGCGACTACATTTAAACATAGTTGAAATAATTTCTAATTATTATATATTCTCGGTGAGACAATTTGTTAATATTAACAGATTAACTTATCATATTGTACTAAATTAATAATAATAACCATGTTATGAAAATATAAAAAAAATATTCACACTGGCAAAAAGTATTTATATGTTAGTTGAAACAATTTTTAAACAGTAAAATTATTTGAGGCATGTAAACATGGTTAAATTATATCATTAATTTCTGCACCTGTAACTACTTTTAAACATAGTTGAAATAATTATTATTTATTCTCGGTAATTTTTTTTTTGTTAATATTGACAGATTAACTAATGTTAATAAGCTGTAGAAGAATAAAAATAAAATGAGATAAATGTTGGACCAACCTCGCCTACTATTAGTCTAATTTTAACTTCTGCAACAAAAGTATTTTACGAAAATTGCACTTACTACGATTAGATCGCATTTTCATTTGTATGTTGCAAAAATACACTGAAAAAACAGCATAAATGAACAACAATCACTGATCTCCATCTTAGATAGAACTTGTCTGTTAGTCAAATCACTGGTCGACACGAAATTAAAATTAAAATAATATTGAGTTATTTATTCACTTAACTAATGTAGAATAATAAATATATTATTGTTATTAAAAAATAAAAAATTCGTGACAACAAGTGGCACTCAAATCATAAAATTTAAGAACCCAAGCCGAATTGCAAATTTTAAAATAAAAGTCTGACTTGTAATCAATATATCAAGTGGTATATGCCATTTAATTTTTTCCCTAAAGTATGTAAAGGGTTAAATAAATTCAAATAATATTTACTTAGATTTTTACAAAAGACAATGGCTGGTATCAATGGTTTATGGATTATTTTGTAAAGTAACACTTCTAATAAAAGGTGCGTACCTACAATTTAATTTTCTATAAAAATTCGGCATACTGTTAGTTTTGTATATCTACACTCATTCAAATTTTGTGAAAAATATTAAATTGGTCTCCTAAAAACCTATTAAACATGAGTTACGTCAATTCGTGTTATTAACGACGAATTGCGGTCCTAAATGCGTAGAGAAATATTAAAAAATGTAAATGTTTAATACTTAAAAAATATCAATTAAAGCATTACTAATTAAAAGAAATATATACTTTCATAAAGATGAACAATATGATATTTTTCTTTAAAACTGTAAACATTAGTATACCTGAACAGATGTAAGAGCTATCTCATATATTGGTGGGACCATTTCTTATGATTCAGAATAGAAATGATCAGTCTATATTAAAATAGCTTTTTTCACAAAACAGTACGCATTAACGTACGTAACAAAATTTTTGAAAAAAAATGTTAGGTTCCAAATATTATTGATAAATATGTTATACAAACTTGAAATACGCAAATCTATCTGTAGATTATTTGGACAAATAGCAGAAACGTGAAAATGTTAACGTTTTTGGGGATCAAAATATTGGATAGACGACTATTTACCGAACCGGTATACCAGAATGTAAAGAAAGTGTAGTATTTATTAATTTATTAAAAAGTATACGATCCAAACTTTAGCCCCCAAATCGAACCAAAAGAGTCACTCAAAGTACTCATGTTCAAAGTCAAAACATTATCGCGCAAACTAACTCTATAATTTACAATTTTAAGATGATTGCTAGTAGAATTTTACTACAAAATGATAAAATTTTGGAAAAGAAATCATGTGACCTATTCGGCCCAGCTTGAGCGAATCTCCAGATGTTGCAGAGCGTTAAGGAGCCAAAATTTTATAGAAAACATAGAGAGAGAGAGAGAAATAAAAAGAGAGAGAGAGAGTATAATCCCCCAAATGTTTCTCAGGCGATGGACTTTTGTGTATTTCTTAGCAGAAAAGCATACAATAATGACTGGGAATAACAAAAGAACAACAGTTACAGACAATAATATTTCTGACGATTCGGGAAGTAGATTTAACATCGTCTACAGAAAACTAAAACAGGGTATTAAAAAACTGCATCGCATTGAAGATAATGGTCCCCTATCAGTGTTGTACAGTTAGATTTCTTATCTCCTTAGATTATAGGAATAAAATAAACAGATAAATATATCATCACAGCATATTACCCATTGTCGGGTGTGCCAATCAATTATAGGAATAACAACCCCTTATGTCAACGTTTTAATAAAAAAAATCTTTCTATATTTGATGAAGAGATCTAACTTTTTCTCAAAACTTTTGTTAGTACTAATATATATTTATATTTTTTATATGCCTTTAAATTACTCAATTATATGTACTGTTTATTTTTTCAATACTCTGCTTACAAGCTCTTCGCCGATGTGTGTCGCTAACCGAAATACAGAACGCTTACCGGTTGGCCGAGATTAATGACTGCACTGCGACCAAACTTGTGCAACAAAAACTGTATTTATTTCATTATTTCCAATAGAAAGAACATAAAGTAGTGAGCAACGATTTTAGTCTGTCACACAGAAAAAAATTAAACCACAAATTTTACATTCAATATTTTATGAGTTAGACCTGTACCTTTTTATAAAAAATATGGATTTCATCAGTTACAGTAATTAGTACAGATATTAAATATTTCTACAATAATTGAAGAATTATAATTATTCTGAGTATAATTTTTTTTAATAAATATTTTAATTTTCTTTTAAGAAATTCTAATGTTTATAATGGACCCTAAACCATAATCGAAATATAATAAATTTATATAAAAATCGTAAAATACTTACTGATTAATAATAGTAAAGCTAAATATTTTTAAAATTCATTCTTCAGGACAAAGTTATATTTCATAAATTTTGTATAACCGTTTTCAGATTAAGGACCAAAGTATACACCCCTTGCGTCATTTTCAAGGGGTAGGTTGACCTGAAATTTTTGTAGTTTTTCTTTAGAATTATTCAAAGAATAATATGGTCATACTATTGTCATTATTTCGTAAATCATTCTGTATAATTTGTCTTTTGTAGCATTGTTGTTATTTTTGTTATGTATATTTTTAAGTTTTGGTGGTGAACATATTGGGCAGTATTAATATATTTATATTATTTTTATTTTGTACTATTGTGTCTTGCTGATTTCCACATATCATTACCTACTTCGTTGCCACTTTCTTTTTTTCTTTTTATTATATCTGGGATTCACTTAATTTATTTAGTATCTGTTAACCGACGGTGATATTTGTGTATATTTGTAATATGCTTTCATTTCTTACTCCAGTTGAGATTTGGCCATCTGATGAGTTGTTTCAAAGTCGGTCGTGTGTTTTTTTTTATTTTTAATACGCTTAATAATTTATTTGAAAGTATTATATAAGAGTATTAATTATATTTTGTTAAGTACCATTTATTTTTGTTCATAATTCATTTAGTAAGAGCAATTTATAAAGAGAAATTCACTTGGATAAACTTACTCATATCAACATTATTAAAGAAATATTTTGAATTATTCTCTTTTAATTCAAGCAATAACACTAGTTATATTAAAAGAGCAATTTAATTGCAACATAAAAACTCGTGCCAGATACAGGAATACTCTTCAAAAAATTCTAATTAGAAAAGTTTCAAGACAAAATAACTATTACCAGTTACAAAACCATCTGCAGCCTGGCATTCGTATATCATGAAATGCTTTTTGAAATTAAGTCTTCCTCAGGTATTTTTTTACATAATAATATACAATCAGTGATATTTATTACTGATATTTTACATTTTTTATTAAATTTTCGAAAATTTAAATTTTATACTTATTGACTAATTTCTTCGGGGTAATTAATTTTTTTAATTAATCTCCCCACTCTTGAAATTTATGCTATAGTGGGGTTATAGTCACCCATCGTTTTTTGTTTGTGATTCTTTCATCCTGAAACAAGGCCTTTTGGATGCTTTGTAGGCTTGAATTGGAAGGATCCGGATTCAAAGTTTGACAAACGATAGATTTGTAGGAGGAATATAAATTGGTAGCAATTTGCGGTACGAATGAACATTATAAAAATGGGAATCGCAGAAGTTGGCCCATATAAAGAGGGCTAATATCACGACCTATAAATAAATATAAATGAGTAGCACGATTTTTGAATTTAATAGCATGTGAATCCGTTAAATGGTGCCATCAGTTTTTAGAAATGTATGCCGTATTTAAATAATATTTGAAATATTAGACCGGTCATAGAATCAAACCACACACGGATGTAGTGTTTGCTGTACATTTTACATGATTTACTATCTCTACAGGATATTGACCGCGACATCGGAACATATGATTTTAACATGTAAAATCATACTTTCGTTACTTCCTGCTTCCCTAATTATTTCAGGTAAAAAAGCTTCAAATTAAAGTTTATCTAAATCAGTAAACAAAAATTAATTTTACATGCTTTGAACTGCAGAAATTAAGTATGAAAATATAAAAAATCACCTTAAAAATAGTGTGATAGCCATGATATTTATTAAAAAAATTAATAAATGTTTATGATTTTAACATATCAAGTTAGGTTAATATTTTTTTTATTAAGTATTATTTATAATGTCTATTCAAGTAAATAATTATCTATTAATTTAAATAAACAATTATTCACTTGAAGGTGTAACAGGTTTGTGGATTTACACTGTTCAAGTGATTCGCGTTAAAGCAAATATAAGTTTATAGTCACTGTTGTACAAGCTTGCAGGTTAAATGGCTAAATATGAAGCGGTTTCAATAGGATTATTTAGTTAAACCTATCTAGTGCCATATACGTCACAAACTGCTCGGCGGGATTAACAGGAACCCTCTTTTCATAAAAAATGACGGCAGGAAGTTTACCTAATTCTAATTCAAAGTGCAATTTTTGCACAGAATGTAATATTATTATTATTATTATTATTATTATTATTATTATCCATGCACCAAAATCGAAAAAAGTGGATATGGTTTACTTACCAAATTTGTGAAAATTTTTAAATTTATGTGCGATGCATGTGCATATGTTCTGTTTGACGCTCATGATTCCTTGTACGGTATTAGTAACAATAGCAAATTCGCAGGTGATGCACCAATATTTTTAAACTTTTGAACAAAATTGATGACCTATCACAAACTGTTGCAAATTTAGTGTCTGAAGTAAATGTTTTACAACATAAAAACTTAAACTCAGCTAGCGACTAAAACAAAAGGTACACCAGCAACATCGGCTAACACGGAGAAAAAATTGTAGGTACAGGTAAAATAAACACCTCGCTTGAACGATTCAATACATGTACCATCAAACGGTGATCAACAAAAAAATAAAAAACCCTGTGGAAGCCGACCAAACTGAAACCTATAAATATAAATTAAGATCTACAAACAGCACTACGAACAACACCAAAGCCATTAGGTTTGCTGTGATTGTAGCAAACCACAATAATCCCAAAACCCCTGACAGAGTTGAGCCAATCAAAACACCACCAAAAAATAAAAATCAAAACACCATAATAGGAGAATCAAAAGAAAATCTGCTAGCATCACCTGAAAGTGCCTGGATGTACGTAGGAAACGTGCATGTAAATACAACAATAGAAAACATAACCCAGTTTCTTAAAACGAATATAAAATCAAACAATATGACTGTTGAAAAAATTTCAGCTAGATGTTATAAAATTGGTGTAGATTTATCATATTTGGATACCATTAACAATGAAAATTTTTGGCCCGCAAGGATTAATTTTCGTCGTTTTCGCATTTTTCCCCCAAAACACAAAGAAACTCGAAAAGGTACGTAGCTAAATCAAACATTATTAAACATACATATGCATTTATGAACATACAAGGCATAAGAAATAAATATTCTGAACTTGAAATATTTCTCGAGAACAAAACAGACATTATATACATACCAGAACACTGGTTTAATCAAACAGAGATATCTTTCAGTAATTTACACAAGAACGCATATGATAGGTGGGCGTGTCGCCATAATGGTAAAAAAAGAACCACAGTTGCTGCCACCTACCAGATATATCTAAAAACTCTGAAGAGGCACATTTTGAAGTATGTGCAATCAAACTAGAAAAGTTAAAAAGAATAATAGTTTGTTTATTTAGAGCACCAAGTGGAGACTTCAATATTTTGCTTAATAAACTAAAAATTGTACTTATGCTGGGTTGCATGAAAACTGTTTAATAAATAGTTTATTGATTCTATAGTTACCGGTCCTATAAAGTTATCAAACCGTTGAAATTCAAACAGCTGCATTAAAAAAATATTGGTATCTTTAGTTATTAAATTGTTTATCTAGCAACAGTATCAATACAGTAAACAAGGAGCACATTGACGATAAATGTTAATGACATAATCTATAAAAGTGTCCGATATCGAGTAAAAGAATAGTTATTAAAAATAGATAAATTAAATAGGAGTAGAAATTTTACTGAAAGAGAAAAACAGGTTTCGTTGATAATCCTTCAAAATGTAAATGAAGACTAAAAATAGATTATATGACAAATAAAAATTAATTGGAAGCTCCGGTGGCATAATTACGTGGAATTATAAATTGCGTGCTTGGTGATAGAACTGCCATACAAGTGATGACGACAGTGACATAGTTCTGCCAAAATTAATTTAAATTAAGTTATCTTATAATAAATAAACTCTGCTCCCTTTATTGCCACTTCTGGTGTCCCGGAAGGCTCAAATCTCGGTTTTTTGTTGTTAATATTGTTTATAAACGATATTGTTGATGTCAAAACTTCTGAAGTACTACTTCATGCTGATGATCTAAAACAAAATTGAAACTATCAATTCTTTAATTGATTGTTGTCTTTTGCAAAATGATAGAGAATATATTGGCTTGGTCTCAAAAATCTAAACTGTTTTTCAATTTCAGCAAATGCAGAATAATGAGCTATCTAGTAAAAAAAAAAATTCTGTACTTATCTTTATGTTATGGAAAATTCCTATCTTGATCGGGTTACACAGTTTACTGACCTTGGCGTAATTTTCGATAGTAAGCTTTATTTCATTTTGCATTATGATCACATAAAAAAGTCGTCATTGAAAATATTAGGATTCATCATTCGTTCTTGCAAATCATTTCATAATTTATCTACTTTACATCGACTATATTATTCGTTAGTAAGATCAAAACTGGAATACTGTCTCCATATATGGAACTCCATTTACAACAAATATATAAGTCAACTGAAATCTGTTGAGAAAGAGTTTCTGTAACCATATGGTTACATTGATTTCAAATGTTAAATTTACGCGTACCTTATATATTAGACAGTACCGGGCAGAGTAACCATACGGCAACAGTCTATTTTGATTGGTTGCGAGTTGTAACGTGTTAAAATATAAGCTCAGAATTTTTATTTCGGCACAAATTTTATACAGTGTACATCATACCAGACAAGGGCATTACATAGTGAAACGTAATTGTATGTTTTGGTAAGTAAAACTTTTATACCGTGTTCGTGATTTATATTGGTGATTGTTTAGATAATAATTAACTTATTTCATTCATTACATAAACTAACAGGTGTATAGTTGTTTAGTAATATGCATATAAAATCAACGTATCCATATGGTTACATTGGCCAATAAGTGCTATATTGAATTTTTATTTTTAGCAATAATAATAAGTGAAAATTTTGATGGTATATCGGCGAAATGTTTTTATGGAAGAGACAGAGACAAATTTAGATTACCACCAAACCCGAACATCTCCGATACATCAGACAGCTCCGATGATGAGGAAATTGCTGTTGTAGAGGCAGTCGGATCTAGAGGTATTTTTATAAATATTTATGAAATGGATATGCTATTGTAAATAAATATTGTAGATATTTTCGATTCTACTAGCTCTGAGGATGAATCTACTACTAGTACTGCTGCCCAAACAAGAGTTCCTGAACCACCAAAGAAAAAGAAAAAAACAGAAATATCTTTTAGTTGGACAAAAGAAGATCTGTCTGTAGACCACAGCTTTGAAAGCAGAAATAACTTTATTCCTGACACTAATAAGGAACTCCTATCTCCGCTTGAATATTTCATGAAATTTTTTTCAATGGATATTTTTGAACATATAGTTACGCAGACAAATCTGTACAGTACGCAGGTGAAAGGGCAATGTATTGCCACCAACAATCAAGAAATGACTGATTTTATATCGATTCTTCTGATGATGGGCATAATAAATTTACCTGCTTATCAAGATTATTGGGCATCCGGTAGTCGAATTGAACCAATCGCGGAACGAATGTCACTGAAACGTTTCAAAATTTTGAGGCGATTCATTCATTTCAATAATAATGAGCTTATAACAGAAAATACGAAGGACAGATACTTCAAAATACGCCCTCTTATTGAGAAGATACGCGAAAATTGTCGAAAATATCATACTGAAAATGATTATTCTATTGACGAGACCATAGTGGCTTACAAAGGTACTCGTGCGGGCAACTTACGACAGTACATAAAAAACAAGCCACACAAATGGGGGTATAAATTTTTTGTACTTGCTGGAGTTTCGGGTATTATTAGAGACTTTATTCCTTACCAGGGTTCAACTACTTTTGATGAACTAAAGGATTCTCAAAATGAACTTACTGACGAAGAAATTTCAATGGGGGTGGGTGCTTCTGTTGTGATTTCCTTGTGTAAATCTATTCCTAATCCTAATTCTTATACTGCGATAGTTTACTTTGACAATTATTTTTCTAGTCTGCCCTTGTTTATTTATCTCAAGGAAAAAATGAATATATTTAGTCTAGGCACATTGCGTAGCAATAGAATTGCTGGCTGTCCTATAGATACTGACAAAGTTCTGACTAAACAGGGTAGAGGTACATTTGATTATAAAGCAGACGTTACTCAAAATATAATTGTCGTCAAATGGGTAGACAACAAATGCGTTTTGATAGGCAGCACTTTATATGGAGTAAGTCCCACAAGTGCAATAAAAAGATACAATAAAACAGAAAAGAGAAAAGTAGACATTAATTGCCCATGTATAATAAACAGTTACAACAAGCATATGGGTGGTGTGGATAAGGCAAATGCTTTGATGGGACTTTACAAAACTCCTAGCAAAGCTAAACGCTGGTATTTCCCAATATTCGCCTACCTAATCGATATATGCGTAGTAAATGCCTGGATTATCTACAGACAGGACTGCACTTCCTTACAGGAAAGGTACAAACCCCTTAAACATTTTAGAACTGATATTGCACAAGCTCTGGCAAAAACGGGCAAGGAGACACGTCGAGGAAGGCCAAGAACATCGCAGGATTTACCTACTCCACCAAAGATAAAACATCCAGTTGTGGAAAGACCAAACGAAACTTCCAGAATGGATTGTTATGGACATTGGCCCATCCACACAACAAAAGGAAGATGTAGGAATTGTACGAAAGGGACGAGTCGCATAAAATGTGAAAAATGCGATACGAGGTTGTGTCTTACTGAATCAAAAAATTGTTTTTTATCATTCCATAAATGAATTTTGTAATATTTATAATGTAAAATAAACCGTTAGAAAAATAAAATAAATAAATTAGATAAAGTATTTATATAATTTGTATGATCCTTATTGGGCAATGTAACCATATGGTTACATTATCTAATTACTAAATGCGTATAATTAGACACCTAATCATACCATCAGGGACTCATATTTATCCCTCAGATACTGTATACCAAATAAAAAAAAATTCCTACAAGTATTAAGCAACTTGCCCCATAAAGGGTTAAATATTGTTTTTATAAAAAATATAAGCACTATCTCTGTACAAAATCATTAACAATGTTATTAATGACAGTTGTATCCTTGGCCATCTTGCGCTAAACATTCCTCGTATATCAGCGAGAAATATATCAACTTTCAATTGTAATAAAGTTAGGACAAATTATGAAATGAAATCTCCAATCTGGCAAATGTGCAATATTTTTAATGAAATCTCTTGTAAGATAGATGTATTCGCTGATTCATTCAATGTATTCAGACGAGAGTTGATAAATTACTTTAGTTCTATAGACATATAACTTTTAATTATTATTTTTCATTGTTACTATTATAACTGTTAAAATTTCAATTTTCTTCTTAGTCATTTTTATTATTTACAATGTGTGTACTTTTTATAGGGCTTTTATGTACTTAATTATTTGTATAATCATCCTGTAATTGGAAATTTTAAGTTCTGTTGGATTGTTTAAATAAATAAAGTATGTTTAATTACATATCCTTCAACTAGTAGTTATTTAATTTTAAACGTAAAATTTACACCGATTACTTATCTTTACAATTTTGACATTTAAGGTCAAACTCGATTTATTGAGTCGTTATATGACCAATACCCACTCTTTATGTCTAGATTTGCGGGGCAAGTGAGGCGTGCAAGGGGACGGCTAGTAGGTTGGGCTTGTTGTTGACGTGTCTGTTTAGAAGGGGTTTCAATATCCCACAGCAGTACAGTTTGTAACAAAATAATTGTACTGGTATAAAAGTGGAGAAAGGAGTAGATATTACTCGTAGTTGATTGAGAAGAATGTTTAAAATTTTTAAGTTTTTCTCAGCTATTACAGATTTGTTATTTAACTTTCAAAGAATAAAAATGTTTATACGTATTTCAATAATTGAAACAAAGTAGCTCTCCCAGATATAATTAAGAGAAATAAAAATTGTGCTTGATAATAAAAATTACAACATGAAATAAATAAATGAAAAATAGGTATTTTAATATGGAGCCGGTTTTTTTCAACATTATAAATATTTATTATTTATTTGCCCAACAGTATACACCATAGAAAGGACAAAATATGACACATAATTACACTACAATAATTTTTTTGATGGAACACTAAATCGTAACATGAAAGAATAACTAATGCCCACAAAAATTAATGTAAAAAATATTTACTTACTATACATTTTTAATTACATTCATTATAGAAATCAGAGACGCAGTAAAGATATCTATATCATTTATAATTAAATTTGTGTTGTTACACATATTATAAATTGGCGACCTGGTTTGCATATTTGTTTTGGCTCTAGGACATTCAAAATATAATTGTTATCTTGATGCAGACCGTGGTACATGAATGTAAATATTTTCTAACAATGCAGGATAATCGATTTTATTTTGCAACATTTTTGCTAGAAACATGATTGAATGACAGATTCGTCTTGTTTCGATTGGTGTAAAATCAAAACGATCTAATAACATATGATAATCATAACCTCGTTGTGAATAGACTTGGTCACACTTGTACATCAAATATTTCAAATAACGTCTCTGTACATTTTCTATTTTAGCATTATATCTATCATAAATAGGAAACCATAATATTGATCCGTACTCTAATTTAGAGCGGACGTAACTATTAAAATGTATGATCAAGGTTTCCACATCATGAAATAGCCTGCAATTTCGAAAAATAAACCCAAGTGTTTTTGAAGCTGATTTAACTAAATCAGTAATATGGTTTACAAAGGTCATTTCAGGGTAGAAAATAATCCTTAAATCTTTAAAGGACGGTGGTCCTTCAAGTACGTAGTTATGAAGGTGATATCTTAAAAGTATAGGATTGCTCGTTTTGCAATATGATATGATTTTACATTTATTTGGATTAAGTTTTAAATTATGTGAACTACACCATTTCTGGATTTTCTTCAGTTGACTTTGAAGCTCATAGCAATCAGTAATATCAGCGATAGAACTATAAATTTTTAATTCGTCAGCGTAAAATAAATGATTACATTTACTTATTAGTGAGCTGAGATCGTTAAAAATTATCAATAAGAATGGTCCTAGTACCGATCCTTGCGGTACTGAGGATGTAGGGACGAAGTAATCTGACTGAAAACTAGTATATTTTTCAAATTGTTTCTATTTGTTAGGCATGACTAAAACATACGTATTAAATTAAAATTTAAGCCTAAGTTGTTAAGTTTTTGCAATAATATTCCATGATCTATTTAATCAAAGGCTTTATGCAAGTCAGTGTATATTACATCTACTTGATCTCCTTTATCAACTACAGAGAAAATATTATGTGATATTGTTGCCAGATTTGTTATTGTGGATTTTTTCTCGACAAATCCGTGCTGATACGGAGGTATTCTTGTAAATGGTTTAAGCTTGAAGCTTAATTTATTATAAATAATGGTAATAAATATTTTAGAAAAATTGCGTAATATAGACACAGGTCTATAATTTTTTATATTTGAAATATCGCCAGATTTATATATGTGACATATACGAGAAATTTTCCATAATTCTGGAAAAACACCAGTTTTTAAAATACAATTAAACAGATGTACCAGAGGTATTACAAGTACGGGACAACAATCTTTAATTATGAAACTAGGCACCTGATCTATTTCACCAGTTTTTCTGTTTGATAACCTTCTCACAGCATACAATACGTCATTTTCATTTATTTCTTGTATTTCTATGGAAGGGAGTTTGCAAAAGCTGTTTCATATTTTACATTATTACCTTGTGTGGACTGTATATAAACACTATTGAAGTACTGAGCAAAAGAATTGACAATACTTCATTCTACTCAATATCATCCAATTGCATAGAACTCAGAATACGTGATATATTTTTCTTAGATTGTACATATGACCAGAATTGCTTAGAGTCATTTTATATTTGACTATCTATATTAGTTAAATATGACATATGTGCACTTTCAATTTGATTTTTAATAATATTACGGAAGTTCTTGAAATCAGTTAAATCACAAGGACGGTGGTACCTTTTAAATTTATTATGTGTGTTTATTTTTTTTCTTATATTTGATTTTATATCCTTTATAAACCAACACGGACATATAAATATATAATTCATACAATATAATTTGATTCTTACAAAAAAATAATTTTGGTCCATCTAAATTCCAAGATATTTTTGGCCATTTGTAAATTTACTGTTGTATACGAGTATTTACAACAGGTCTATTTGTAAGAATGTTATGCACCTGTGGCCTGTGGTACAAAAAAGCTAGTAATTAAATTATTCACAAAATATAGCCTTACAAGTTTCATAGCATTGTTTGATAGACACAAGAAATAAATAAAACTAAAATTAAAAATATATTAAAAAAACTTTTACAGGACAAAAATCATAGAAGCAGATACCTACTTTATATGACGTATAACAAGGTTAGTTTGCAGAAAAGATTACCTACTTAAAATGTAAAACTATATAAAAACTCATAAAACGTCCCCATGTAATTAATTTGAAAATACAATTATTTTTAGAGTTAACCAGTTTTTTGACATATCCAGTGTAGCAAATTTTTAATTGTTTTACGTTTTTTAATGGACTCCTCTATATAGCTTATACTTTCAATCTACTAACTCAGGCAATAAACAATCCATATAAAATTTGACCAATTTTTCTTCCATATTTTCACTCCAGAAAACATCGTCTCAGACTTCAATTCACTATTTGATGTCCAAACAGCTAATACGTATTTATTAATTGATAATACTAACTGAGGTGTTTATATATACAAAGTTTGTTTGAACGTTTATCTTTCTTCCAAAAAGTAAATTTTTTAAAATTTATAAGTGCATCTAAACTTAAATTTTGGGATTATAAGGGGACTTTATTTCTACAACCGTATCGTTTCCTACTAGTCCGTCTGGTGTAGCTGCCAGAAAAGGTAATTCATTATCAACGAACATGCCGTACTTTATAATAGGCTGATTGATCTGCTTTTTAAAAATCTCCAGAGCTATTGGCTCGAAAGATTTTCCATGTTTAATTGATGCAACATGGGAAATATCGTTCCCATATAATAAATTTTTAACTGTTACACAACTAGCTGTTGATAACACTTTCCTACAAATGCATCCACCTCTCTGACCCGGTTAAAGACATGATCACGCGGTTTAAAAATTTGAATTCAACATGAAATTCTCCTCCATGTATTACATGATTTTTTCTGATGAGCGGTTCGCGTGTTACTAACAACTTAAACTTATATGAAATTCCTCTAAAATTCTAAACATCTGCAAATCTGCTCAGTTTTCATTTTCTCATCTAAAGTTTCGACACGATTAAAGATAAACAATATTACGTATTTAATACGTGTTGAAATTTCAGATGAAGAAATTAGATCTAAACCGATTTGCAGGTGTTTAAAATTTTGAGGAATTTCATATAAGTTTTAGTTGTTAGTAACTCGTGAACCGCTCATCAGCAAAAATCGTGTAATGACATGATGCATAATTTCAAGCAGAATTCAACCACGGTATCGTATCTATAGCCGGGTCAGAATGGTGGATGAAATTGTAGAAAGGCGTTTACAATAATTATTCAAAAATCATCGGTAGTTTACTTCTTTCGTTGTTACGACGAATGTAAACTGTTATAAATAATAAAACCTATAATACTGTATTAAATACCACATATTGTTTATTTTAGGTAAAAAATGTAAGAACCCCTTTATGCACAAAAATTATGAGTTTTAATTTTTTTTCTTGTATAATTTTGAAATGGCCCACTGTTCTCCAGAAAATAGACAAAACCCCAAAAAATTCAAGATGACGCCGAGCCGTTCCAAGGTCGAAAACTTAAATTGCTCATCAACGTCCCGACCTAAGCAACATGATAAATCCTTTCTACTGGACTAATATAATAATTGAGATGAAAGTAAGTGTTACTATGTATGAAAAAAATGTATTAACAAAATTCAATTCTCTTTATTTAACAAAAATTATAACAAATAAGTGTGTTATTTTATACTTACGTATTGTATTCTTAAAAATTCGTACTCTTTTTCCGTCTGGCAGGCAAATTAAGTCTAGATTTATTTCCTTTCCGATTGACCATTATTATAAAATTATTTTACCTGTAAATGCCTACAAAATAGACTAGCAAGTGAATATCTTTCACAGAACTGTTCTAGGCGTGGCTTATGGTTGATACTAATAAATTCCACTTTTGGCGCTTGTTAGCAGTAGCAACTTTAGAAAAGGGGTTTTATTTAACCAATTAAACAGACACTAATTTTAAAGAAAAATGTATAATTTTTTTACTCGAAATATAAAAGTCTGTACCAGGTCTGGATAGTATATTTTTTTATTTTCACTATAGTTTTTATAATATATGATAGTCAAAGTGTACTAAATTCAAAGCCTTATAAAACGAATACAAAAATTAAAAAAATAAAATCTTTATCTTTTTATTAAAAACATAGCCAATTCGAACCAAAATTAGGGTAAATTTCGTGGCCGTAACAAGAACATATTTATGCTTTATTTAGTACGGGTGGGTATTCTTCTTAATACAGATTCTATTTTATTTATAACTACCTATTTCTCACATAAGATACCCCAAAGGAAATTTCCTTCATAGGCGCTTAGATTGTTTGTCGGGGCGGTAAGCACTGACATTTTATATAGCGTCAATTTAATTTGTATCTTCCACCGCACGGAGTTACGTACAAAGAAAGTGAAAGAAGGCGTATATAGGTACTCGCTTATATTATCGTTAAAAGTTAATAGAATATTACCAAAATTACTCACTGTGATAAATAAATAAGGTTCTTGATTATGCTACAGATATACAACCAGGAGAGCAGATGCGCAAAACCTGATTTCTGTATGAATCTACCATTAGAATCTACGTGGCTTCCCTGGCAGATTTTGAAAAAGAAATCAATTGCTACTTAAAATAAACTAAATCAATGACTCGAATTCACAGCAAATAGCTGATCAGAAATACAATCAATAAAAGCTTTTGTACTGCCAAGTATTATTGATTAAGATGCAATCAATGTATATAGATACTACATAACTTATGTCTCTCAAGTTTTCGGAAAATTTTTAACCTGCATGAGGTCTAATCTTTTTGTCACTGAACCTAATAAATACATAATAGCTGTTTTATGACATACCATGTTAAAATTGCTAGAAAAAATTTCGTAAGATGTTGTACAAACTTGAAATACGCAAACATATCTATAGGTAAGTTGGAGAGATAGGCGAAACGTGAAATTTTTAAAGTTTGTGGGGTTCAAATATTGGACAGACGACTATTTACCAAACTATAAGGGACTTAAAATGTAGTATGTATTAATTTACGGAAAAGTGGGCGACCCGAAATTTTGCTCCCAAATCGAATCAGCAGTATCATTCAAAGTGCTCAAGACAAAGTTAGAGCGTCATCGCGCAAATTAACTCGGCAATTTAGAATTTTGAAAACGACTGTTAGCAGAACTTTAGTGAGAATATCAGAAAGGAATAAAATTTAAAAAAAATGTATCCAATTAGACAGCGACACAGCTTGAACTAATCTCCAGATGCTGCAAAACATTAAGGAGCTAATATTTTATAAAAAAGCAGAGATGGTATAATCCCACCAAATGTTTCTCAAGCGCAACTTGTTGAAGACTTTTGAGCATTTCTTAGCAGAAAAGTATAAAATAATGGCTGGGTAGTAGTATATTTAACATCGTGCAGAGACAAATGAGACAAGGTAGTGAAAACTGCGTCTCATTCAAGATAATGGTCCTCTATTAGTGTTGTAAAACTATATTTCTTATCCCCTTAGTTTGTAGGAACAAGCCCTTATATCAAGGTTGTAATAAACAATTTGTTTCTATTTAATAAAGAGTTCTAACTTTTTCTGAAAATTTGTGAGACATACGTTATAATTTCAAGAAATATAAATTGAAATTACCCTTGGTTGTTTCAGATACTTTTTTATTTACAGAATTTCAAAATATGAAATAATAAATTACATATTTTTAGGCACATGAAATTTTTAATAGGTAGGTACATAGAAATTATAATTATGTATTCAGGTAAACATTTTTAATGCTATTATATAAAAGTAAATACTAATAAAAAAGCAATTATAGACCGATTTTTCTCACTTGACCTTCAGGTCATTCATTTTTGAACCACAAAATAACAAGAAATTATATATTTATCTCTGCCTTTCTTATGGTTTCCTACATACGATCTTCGATACGTATGTCTAATAGCTTCATCTTTGTTAATACATTCGTATTTTATAAGTGTAACCATGGCTAGTCTATGACGTATTATATGATGTAATTACCTTGTACACAAAACTGTTTGAGATCTACTTGTAATCACGTTTCCAGCACTACCAATACAATTTGATTCATATGAACATCAAACTATGACGTGAAGCTCAAGTGAGAAAAATCGGTGTATAGTACTTATTATGTACCTACATAAATTAAGTTAAAGCTTATAATTAGATAAATATTTAGGACACATATATATTTGATTCCGCAATGATGTGGCAATACAAACTAAATATATTTTTCCTTAGCGCTGCAGAGGTAGTATTTCCTGCAGCAATCTACTGTTGCAAGAAATTATTCGACACTATCTTTCTCGAAGAACTTCTTGCAACAGTAGATTGTTGCAAGTACTACTACTGTAGTACTAAGTAAAAATATATTTAGCCTGTTGCCACATCATTGAGAAATCAATATATATATATATATATATATATATATATATATATATATATATATATATATATATATATATATATATATATATATATATATATATAATTATCAGAGTTATGAAACAATACGGTTATTAAAAATACAATATATTATTGTTGCTAGGCGAATGTGATTATTATTATACAAAGAAATTAAAACCCAGATGAAACTAAAGGCTTTATCACACTAGAAGTAGTATCTCTGACTAGTGACATATTATCCATTACTTCGGTTCATATCGCTGACTTACTGCAGTATGATAGCTACTAGGAAGGCAACAATCCTGTTGTCAGATAAAATGGAATCACTTTCATTTCATCTGACTATCTCTGACTTCTCTATTGCGTATGCTCAACTGTCTAAAGTACAATAATGTATCTTTACGGAGTAAAATATAACTACAGAAACGTTAGAAATTGATGTGTTTCGTCTGATACGCATAAAATTATTATGATTACACTATTGCATTATTTTTCCATCGTTTTGATTCATTTAGAAATAATTTGCTTTGTGAACCAAATTTGAAATATGTTGTCATTAAATTAATTATACCATAACCAACTTCAAGTCGGAAAATCCAATAAAAGCAAGAAAACACAGCTGTTTGAACTTGCAGTGTGATAAGGTGCGTTCAATTAGGTAAGCAAATCAAACAAATGCTAGGTAAGCAAACGAGACTTGTTGCCTAGTTCACTGAACGATTTGCTACCTATATGCAAACTGTCATCCACAACTGTCATCGAGAAAGTTATACAGCTGTAAAATATAACATTGTGTAATTGTGTATCTCACGTATTTCTTTTCTTGGTCTGCGAACTTGTAGAAAATGAATTTATATATTTATTTGCAGATTGTGGGATTAATTTGGAAAAAGCTATATTAACTATAACAAAATATTTCAAAATTAATAATGTTATAAACATCCATCACAAAACTCTCAGAGCCTTTTCGACATATAAATAAACAGAAACAGTTCAAGGTAACCTCATGTAGGTATGTATAATTTGTATTTCCCGCCATTATATTTGGCACTTAGCAAGACTAGCGAGAAATTTCTGGCTTGGATTGCTTGCGAGCAAATGAAGTAAATGCTAGGCTAGCAAAGTCGTTCAACACATTTTATTTCCGGTTGCTCATATTACTGGGCTTATTGAACCTATAGATCGAATTGATCATACAAAATAAGTCGGTGAAAAAGAGTCACATTATAGTGTGATGAGGCCTTAAGTGATGCTATTTCGAAAAGGAGGAGTTAAAGACAGAAATGAGAAATGTAAAAGGAAATGGAAAGAATTGAAAAAGATAAAAATAATACATATTTGTGTAGTACTGTCGGTGAAGTAATGATACAGAAGAGCATATAAAAGAAATGACAAAAAAATGCTGCAGTAGCAATGACACAAGTATGGGGTATAAAAAATAATAAGAAAGATATATAAAGCAAGGTTAATAATATTTGATTCCATGGTAAAAATGAGTATAGAAGCAAGAAGAAGTGCATTAAACATGAAGAAAGAATAATATTGAAGGAAGAAAAGACAATTCTAGTAAATTGTTGGAAAGAACTCAAGAAAAAAGAAAGGAACAAAAAAAATTAACAAAATGGTAAGAAATGCGGCACATATTACATATTTTATAAATACGAAGTAGGAACGAAAACAAAAAGAAGTGCATAAGAAATACTGAACGACTCAGCGCAACGTTCCAAATGCCTAAGAACCATAATTCAGAGAAGACAAGAAAAAATTAAATAAATTTATGTACCTACCTACCTACAGGAATATGAAATTTAAATTATGTGAATACTTAGTCTATTTTTATTGTTGAAATTACTCGTAAATGTATATTCTAAGCCATTAGGCATGTATAGTTATTATGTAAGGTCGGGTATAACAAATTTCAAGTAGACGCCCGGTATAGACATATATAATATACTCAATTAATTATGTCTAAAACCTGCTCATTTTAAAACTGTGTGGTATTTTCAAATTTATTACAGTGGCAATATTTCAATGTCGGTAATAACTGGCACTATATTAAAAGGGCAGAATAAATAATGTAGTGCAAGATTTTGTAGTGAATTTATAGGAAAAATTGAAACATTAGTTGAACTTGATGCTCGTTTTGATTGCAATAAATTCAAGTGTCATTGGTACAAGCTCTAACAACATATAAAAGTACGACTAGTTTAATTTTCACTTGTTACTAAACACACATAGATAAATTGGTGATTGATTGTATGAATGGAATAAAATAATTTTTGTAACAAACTCATCCTCGTTTAGGACCATTTAATTCTAATAAATTATAATTATAAACTAGACCTTCTTAAATATTTCGGTTTGATAAAATTATTTACAATAAATTTGTTTAAATATATCGACATAAAAGAAATTGCATTGAACATCTAGTTAAAGTTATTAACCATTTGGCACCATGGCTGAAATGACCGTCTAGTGAACTTGTTATCTTGACAATCACAACAAGCATATCCTTGAAGCTCGGGCAAGGAAAGACACTAATTATTAATTCTAAGTTCTAAGACCCAGCTTTTCCATCACTAGTTTTTTATGTTAACAATATATGAAAACCTGTAATTTTAAAAAAAATTGTAGTATGTTGTATTTGTTAGAAATTTACCACATGCAGATTCCTAGAATAAGCATTTTCAAAGCTTTGTCCCTTTTTTCGAGTATAATAAAGTTTCAAAATACACGTAATATCACACGCAACAAACGTCAAATGAACCGCCAGCAATTCCACTGGGAAGATCACGTAAACCACGGATCAAAGATCAGACAACGTTCAATATCTCTATCTCTATCGTCGCAAACTACAGAACTAGGATATATGTCATATGTATTTTTTAGCCGTAAGTGGCAAAAAATTAAAAAGGAGAAATAGGGGGTCTCTTATTTTAGATATATTTTTTTTAATAACAAACATATTTATAATTATTAAATTACCAGATTTTAATAATTGAGGTGTGAGTTTTGCAGGTCTACTTAAGTTATTAAGAAAAGCAGTTAATTTAAATATTAATTTACTTATTTTATATGCAACTGTACATTATATTTATAATTTCTATATTACCACATATTATTTCAATGCTACTTTTTTAACATATCAAATAAATCTACTGTATATAATCGAATTTATTGATTTTTTATCTTATTGCTGATCAAATTTTCAATTTGAAGCAATGCGCATGACAAATATTATTGATTTTTCAATCGAGCAATGTACCACATTCCAAAGCATACCTGTCAGTATGAATTTCTTACCATGTGTTATTTATATGAGTATTTAGGGGCATATCAAAAACAGAATCCTTAAAGAATGTGTCTGGAAAAATTACAGAATTTCAAAAATTATGTGGGAGGATTTTACGTGTGGTGCCACATGCCATTAAAATTAAAACTATGAAGACTTTATTTGTATATCAATTTGTGTTATTGTGTATTATAACTGAATGCTGTAAACGATCCATAACTTTGAACATATGCAATTTTAAAATAGTTATTTGTTTCATTAATACAAAAGTGCATTATTTTGGGACGAGTCCGGCAATTTTGTGAGTCCCAAATAAGAAAATTTTAACACTGTGAGCTAGCGGGTGGGAGTTATACCCTCTACCCCAAAGTGAAAGAAGTGTCGGTACATAGAGTGTACATACTGCCCCTTTGAAGCTACTAAGCTTTAATAAAGTACATATATATACAAACATAATTTATCATAGACAAGATTAGATTGAACAAATATACAGGTTTTTTGGTGGGTTTATCAGCAAGTAAAATAGTAGTAAAGTAAGTAAAATAATAAAGTAAAGCAACATAATGTATGAATTCAGTGTCGTTTATACAAAAAAAGTAACAAGTAATATGGAACCAATCAGAACAAACTACTGCATACACATACATGCTCATCTCATTGTAGTGGGCAGCAACGACGTAGACAGCAAAAATTTTTTATTGTTGTTAACTTGTTAAATTAGGTGCTGAAATGTCAAAATGGAGCATTTCGACGAAAATTTAATAAGCAAGTAGAAAAATTTGATTTTCTTTATAAAGATAGCAAGGGAAAACGCATGGGACGCAATTGCTACTGCTGGACATGTTAATGATCACAAGTGTTTCAAAATGTTCATGTTTTTGTCGTGCTCTGCTCAAAGGTCTTGTTTTAAATCTTCGTGATCTTCGCCGTTTTTCCATTAATATACTCAAAGCAATACTTTTTATTGTTAAACAACACATTATTGTGGTGCCCATTTTATAATTCATTTTTATAACGTATAATTAATTAATGTTTAACAAACTTACATAATATAAGCCCGCAATATTCACTTGTCTTTTCACAGTACAAACCGAAATGTCAGCTGTCAAATTCAGTGTTCGAATCGTTCGGGTATTTTTGTAAGGAACGATGTTACTCGAACGTGAGAAATTAATGTAAAAAGATAAAAGATAAGCAACTTCTACGTTGCGCTGATACTTTGCGTTTACTTTAATTTACTTTACTTTATTGTATAAACCAGTACATTGATTTAGTATATTTTTTTTTACTTTACTACTTTACTTGCTGTATAAACCCACCCATTAAATGAGACTTAACGATAAAGAAATAAATAGAAGTCAGTGAATGAGTTTTTCTAATTTGGTATCGTCACACCTCGAAGCATAAAGCTCCATGGACCCAGAGTTGTCCCAGACAACTCTTCGGATAATTAGGAAACTACTACGTTTGCGGCCACAAACAAATAATACAAATGTATACTTCACATATACCATGCATATCAAATACACAAGCAGTGTATAACATATCAATCAAGCATTTGGTGATCCACACCAAACTATACCTGTATAATAATTAGAATGACAGCGAGTTCTACCACTCACCTATAATTACTGCAAGCATCTCGTCTTTCTTTGTTGACACCCACACCATATCCGTACATGACTGCTAGCACACAGCAACTAACTGCCCTGACCAACCAAGGGTCGGGGGTTGTTATTGTGTTTAAGAATGTCAAGTGTTTTTGCCTTAAGCCAGCGCTTCTAAACCAGTGGCGTCCAGTCGAAAAGTGGATCTTACATTTTTATCTCTTATAGATCTCGAGATCGCAATGGTAGCCACTTAAAGATGAACAGCCTGTAGATATAAATATACGAGTATATCATTACTACCTACAT
This sequence comes from Harpalus rubripes, assembly GCA_963082715.1. Lineage (NCBI taxonomy): Eukaryota > Metazoa > Arthropoda > Insecta > Coleoptera > Carabidae > Harpalus > Harpalus rubripes. The sequence goes on along the minus strand of OY720455.1, from coordinate 44,280,565 downwards.
TATGTATGTAAACAAACGTAATCATATCTTTATTTGGTGTAGTTTTGTTCGTCGATCGATTTAATAGAGATCGACTCTAGTTGTTACGTTTGATAATAGAAACACTTATATCCGAAGAGCTGTTTTAATTTTTATCTCAAGAGCATCTGAAGGAGCTGTTAAAAATTGCCAAGAGACGAAGAATTCTAAAGTGGTTAAAGGATTTTATTCAATTTTGCCTTATAATATACAAATTACGATGACGTACACTACGCGTAAACAATGATGGCATAAATTACAGGCACATCCCTAGTATTTAAAAAAATTAATCAAAGGTATTGAAAAAAATTAAACAAAAGTTGTCGTATAAATTGTAGAATTAAACTGGATTACTGCGCATTAAATAGATATCGTCGTCAGTAATACGAAATGACATAACTCATTTTTGATAGGTTTGTAGAAGACCGATTTAAAGCGTACAACTGTCAACCCGCCAGCGCGAGCTGCTTCCGACCGCTACACCACTCCACGCCATACGTCATACGATACGCACGTGCTCAATATCTGTCATTGTTAGTTCATATTTGCAGAGAATTCTATTATTTATTTGATGTGCAATTTAGTTGAATACATTATATTAATACACGTTAAATTACTATGAAAGAATATTTATAAATATGCAAAATAATTTATTGTTCCGTCCTATTTTTCTTTTTTTATTTTTACAAAGAAGGGCTACACAACAGGACAAGTCCCAATAACAGTGCAGCACTAACAACATCAAACATTACATATTGCGAAGTCGAGGCAAAATATTAATAATAAACATATAAAAACAGTAGTATAAAAATAAAAATGAATAAGAAAGAAAGTTAGTATTAAACAGTATACAAATAACTCAAATAAAATTTAAGAAACTTTTGAATGTACGTAAACTACAACAAAATAAATCAGGTACATTCGATACAGAAGCCAAATTATTTTAAGCATGTACTAGTCTAACTAGCGGTGAATTCATTGCAGAGTTTGTTCTACAGTGCTTAACAAAAAATAAATCAGATAATCGAGTAGAATGATGAGATATCCGTAAAGAAAATTTATTTAAAATAACAGGACTATCTATAAAATTATTTAAAATTTTAAATAAGAAAGACAGATCCAAAAGTATTCGTCTTTTTTGTAACGAAAGTAACAATCGAATTATGTGGATACCTGAAATTTAAAATAGAAATAAATTTTCTTTGGACACTCTCGATTCTATTATATATATATATATATATATATATATATATATATATATATATATATATATATATATATATATATATATATATACATGATAATGCGGAGACCAGCAAATAGTAACGAATTCTAATTGAGATCGTACAAGAGAATAATAAAAAATATGAAAGTGCTATAATTAGTGAAACTTGTATCAATTCTTAAAATAAAGCCAAGCATTTTATAAGCTTTTTTAACAATATAATCGACATGTAATTCAAGCAAAAGCTTACTGTCTAAGATGACGCCAAGATCTTTAACATGAGAGACACGACTAATATTATTACCGTCAATGGAATAATTGAACGTAAGTATTTTTCTATTACGTGTGAAAGTAATACACGAGCATTTACCAAAATTAAGAGAAATCATTCTTTATCAGGTAAGAGCTTAGTCTGTCAAGATCATCCTGCATCGCAGAACAGTCGGATGAAGTTTTGACAGCGTTAAATACTTTAAGGTCGTCAGCATCCATAATGAACTTAGAGTTGGCAAAACGTAAAAGAGGCCCAAGATGTGATCCCTGTGGTTACAGGAAAGTACTCCGAGGTGTATCCATTGATAGTTACACATTGTTGTCTATAAGTAAGGTATGATTTGCACCATTGTAGAAACTGACCGTGAACACCGTACAACTCTAATTTAGAAATCAGGATAAGATGACTAATCCGGTCAAATGCCTTACTAAATTCGGTGTATACTGCATCTACCTGTGTTTTATCATCAATTGACTGTAAAATGAAGTCTGTGTATTCAACAAGGTTTGAATCAACTGATCGACCTGAATAAAAGCCATGTTGCTCAATATTTATTATATTTTTAAATGTAGCAAATAAGGTTTTGTAAATAATTTTTTCAAATACTTTTTCAAAAATGCAAAGTTTAGAGATCGGACGGTAGCTTTCAACCTCATTTTTATTGCCATTTTTGAAAACGGGAACTACTAAGGCTTTTTTCCAGATACTGGGACAGTGACCTTCATTAAGAGATTTATTATAAATAAGAGTTAGTGGAATACACAGTGAAGTAGCACAATGTTTAATAAAAAAAACTGGGGATCCCATCCGACCCTGCACCTTTACTAATATCAAGGGATGACAATAAGTCCAATATCTCACTCTCATCAGTAGATATACTACAAAGGTTTATATTAATGTTGTTAGGAATTTGAGACATTTTATACACCATTGAATTGTTTCAAATTACAATAAGAAATACTGTCCAAAACAATAGAAGAAGTAGTGTTATAGACATTACTTGCAATAAAATGATTATGATGTTTGCTCCACTGTAAATATGACAAATTGAAATCTCCACAAATCAGAAATTTGTCATCTGGTGAAGAGTCAACAATTACAGACAAATTATTCAGAAATAAATTCATGGAGTCGTTACACAAAGGAGGTAAGTACACACAACAAATATGTAATTTAAATGTTTTTAAGTATACATACATATGGACCACTCAGGCCGATGTACAAAATTCAAGTTCTTCCTGACCCCTATCAACACGCCACCACCGTCATATTTCTGAGAATTGGTAGTAAACTGATCACGGCGCACAACTCAATAACTGTCACTCACTATTTCATGGTCGAAAACAGACGAGTCTAAATTAGTTTCAGTCAAACACAAAATGTCGAAATCACAAGAAAACGAAGCAGATTTAATATCATTAGTTTTGGTTCTCAAACCATTAACGTTCTGGTAATAAACACTCATACCCATTAAATAACGTGTTTATAATATAATAAATTATTTAAAAATATCAATTTAGGTTTTTAATGCTTTGTTCAGATGTTATAGTAAATGTTCTTGATGTGTCTGTTTTGCGAGCAAAAATTTTATTTTTGTTCCAGACATATTTGTAATTTTTGGAATGCAGTTCATCGCGAGCCATTTTAAAAAGTAGCGTGTTAGTTTTGGTTAAATGGTCATTAGCGTAGATTTTGACTTCCGTAACATTAAAACCTAATGTTTTTGTTGTTAAGTTGCTTAACCTTACAGCCCGCATGAAGTTATCTTTCATTCCACGAGACACAAATTTAACAATAATGTTTTTAGGTCTTGAATTATTAATATTCCTATTGAAATCTACATTATAACATGCTGTGTATATTTTAAACAAATTATTTAAAATGTATATAGATAATTATGAATTATCAATTACTATTATCTAAATAACTTTTTAAATAATTATCTATTACCTTATATAGATAAAAAAAAAGTTATATGATTATCTATTAACAAACTGTAAATAATCCATAAACGATTGACAGATAAAACACTGCTAGTCAATTGCTCGCTAATCACCCTTAATCAGTTGTTCATATTACCAGCCATTATGTTTTGTAAAACTCTAAATAATTATTATTTGAATTTATTTAGCGCTCTACATACAGTGTTTCAGACTTGCTTCTTTCAAGTTTACATTTTTAGTGCAACTGTTTGGCACGAATTTTATATTTTTTAATAATAATTATTATTCTACGTTATGTAAATGAATAAATAATTCATTATTATTTTTATTTAAATTTCGTATCGACAGTGAAAATACAGATCGACTCTTACAAGTTCGAGCTAATATTAAAACCGGCTTTTGTTGTTTATCATTGCTTTGTAATATCCAGGGGTTCAAAAACAAAACACGATATCATACGTCTCTGCGAAACTTGGGTAAATTTTAATTTACAAGAAACTTCCGTCTTCTTAATACATTATAAAATAATCGAATAGCCAACAATTAAAGAAATAAGTATTGGGAGATGGGTCCGTGAAGTTGAAGTTACATAACAATGCCACATCTTGCGTCGCTTATAATATTTTGCTCAATTTTGATGTATGGCATGCATTTTTTGCTTAATTTATTATAAGCAAATTAAAAATGTAACTACATCTTCAAGTCGGAATTACAAACTAACTTAAATCAAAGATTTCTTGGTGCTATCATATTTTGCTCAATTTTTGCAAAATTTCGCTGTATATCATGCATTTTTTGCTTAATCCATACTTAAGTAATAATAAATACTTAGTGTATCGTCGTGATAGGTGTGATTCCTACAAAAAAGAAGGAGGCGGTGTACTTATTCTCGTGGCTAACTACTTAAAATCTACAATTTGTTCTTGGAACTCTATTGCCGAAGACATATGGGTGACAATTTCACCATCATCCCAAATTAAAACTCATGTGTGTTGTGTGTACATCCCTCCAACTTCTCCACCAGATGTTTATATTCACCATTTTAATAAAATTTGTGAAATATCGATGAATCACACTAATGACAATTTTATAATTATTGGAGACTACAATTTGCTACATATTGAATATTCCATTCAATATGTAGCAAATTGTAGTTTCGTACATTCCGTAAATAATAATAATTTAGATCTATTTATTTTAAGACGGAATATTGTAAATCATGAGTTCATTAACATGTTAAATTTATGCAACTTACTGCAACATAATAGTATAAAAAATGGCAATCACAAAATATTGGACCTTGTTTTAAGTTGAGTCCATTGTAGAGTAGAACAATGTCGATCTCCTCTCTATAAACCTAGCATCCACCACCCTGCTTTACTAATAGTTTTTAACTCAGATCTTATTCAACCATTAACAATTAATAATAGTTTTGTTTATAATTTTAAGAAATGTGAATATGAAGAAATAGTTTTCAAACTAAGTTCTATGGAATGGAAAACTAAATTGAACAATGATAATGTCAACACCAATATTGAAATATTTTACAATATAATTTATAATTTAATAAATGATACCTTCTATAGCTACAAAAAAATCTAAGTATCCACCATGGTTTTCCAAATCACTAATTAAACTCATAAAAGAAAAAAATAAATTCCACAAAAAATGGAGGATTCATAAGAGGCCATCAGACTATGACACATTCTCTCTACTTCGACATAGAACTAAAATAAAAATTTCTGAAGTCTATAAATCTTACTTGCACAATATTGAAGCTGGAATTAAAACAACTCCGAAATATTTTTGGTCTTATACAAAAACATTGAAAAAAATCCAGGAATTCCTAATGTTGTTAAATATAATGATAATCTCGCCGAAAGTGGCCCTGAAATCTGTGATGCCTTTGCCAAATTCTTTAAATCAGTATACATTAGTGACATTGACATAAAATCGCATAGAGTAAATATTAGCAATCAGATCTCTCATAACAGTGTAATAAATATAAATACAATTAAATTGGAACATGATGACGTACTAAATTATTTAAAAAGCATTAATATCGCCAAAGGATGCGGTCTAGATCAAATCCCCCCAATTTTCATTAGAAATTGTGCTATTTACCTGACCGAACCTTTATTAATTTTATATAATCAATCACTAAAATTAGGTGTTTTCCCGAATAAATGGAAAATTTCACATATTACCCCAATACTCAAATCTGGCAAAATTAATGACGTGACTAATTACAAGCAGATTTCTATTCTGTCAACCTTCAGCAAAATTTTTGAAGCTCTGGTGATAAGCAAACTAAAAAATGAATTACATTAAGTCATAATTCCTGAACAACACGGTTTTTGTGCAGGTAAATCAGTTTTAACAAATCTTATTCCACATGCCACATTAGACTTTACTATACAAGTGAGAGATAATGTTTCAGTTGACGCTAGGGTTGGCGTAGCTCAGTTGGTAGAGCTCCAGACTAGAGATTTGGAGGTCCCGGGTTCGAACCTCGGCGTCAGCTGATTTTTCTCTCGCATTTGTACAATTTATCTTAGTAGTAATACATTAATTACACGCTTCTATAGCATCACTCTTCAATTTAAATCTTATTCCATTCACTGAATATTTGTCATCTAACATGGATAAAAGAATACAGGTGGATGCAATATACACAGATTTCAAGAAAGCTTTTGACCGAGTTCATCACTCAACACTGATACATAAATTAAATAATCTTGGAATTCATGGTTCGTTATTGCGTTGGGTAAATTCATACATTACTAACAGATCTCAGCTTGTAGTATGTAATGGGTTTAAATCTGAAATAATAAATGTAACACCCGGAGTGCCACAAGGCTCAAATTTAGGTCCGCTATTGCTTAACTTGTTCATAAACGACATAGGTAATTGTTTTAAAAATTCCCACTTCCTGCTGTATGCTGATGATCTCAAAATTTATAAAACTGTTACTAACTTGCACGACGCACAACAACTGCAAAGTGATTTAGATAGGCTTTCTGAATACTGTCAAAATAATCTCCTATCTTTAAACGTATCTAAATGCTGTGTTATAAATTTTAGTATAAATAAAAACCTTATCAAATACGACTACAACCTTAACAACACATATTTAATAAATAAAAATTCCGTTAAAGATCTTGGAGTTCATTTTGACAATAAATTATTATTTGCCCAACATGTTGAAATTACTGTAAAAGCAGCCTACAATATGTTAGGCTTCCTGCTAAGAGTTACAAAGAACTTCACTACACCTGAAACGGTAATACGTTTATTCAATAGCCTTATTAAATCCAAACTAGAGTATGCAAGTACTGTATGGAATCCTGTGTACAGCTTCAATATTAGATTAATAGAAAGTATCCAGAAAAAATTTCTACACATCCTGTGTTATGGATATAAAATATACCAGTTTAACTATTAATGCCGATTAAGATATTTCAATATGATGTCACTTGAAAGCAGAAGAACTTTGATTGATGTTATGCTTCTGTATAAGATATTTAATAACCTAATTTATTCTTCATCAATAATTGGGTATTTCAACATAAACGGTAGTAATATAAAGATTACGAAATTTTTTCAAACTACCACTTACTCGCACTAACAATTATAGAAATGCACCAGTTAATAGAATGATGCAAACTTACAACAACAGATTTCAGCACGTAGATTTTCTCTGTCTTTCTATTAACAAATATAGAAGCTTAATAATTGGTAATATTCTACCATAAACACTCATGTATTCATAATAATTATTCATCATTTATGTTTTGATAATACTCAATTTTTTTTGTCATCTCTTTGTAAACTGTTTTATTTTTCTATTGTAAATCGTGAAAACCTGTCATTGGTCTCTTTTGACTGTTGGTTTTCCAATTCTAAATAAATAAATAAAAATAAATAAATAAAGTTATAAACAAATTAAAAATAGAACTTCATCGTCACGTCGAAGTTACAACTAACATAAACCAAAGATTTTTTGGTACCATCATATTTTGCTTAATTTTTGGTAAAATTTGCTGTATAGTATGAATTTTTTGCTTAATCCATACTTAATTTATAAACAAATTAAAAATGTAACTCCATCTCCACGTCGGAGTTACAACTAACTTTAAATCGAAAATAGTTTAATAGTATTAGTTTATCTTAATTTTTGCTGTATATTTTGAATTTTTTGCTATAGTTAATCTCAAGTTATAAATAAATAAAAAATGTTTGTAACACCAATTTAATATCTGTGTTCAATAACTTAAATAGATATATTGCCGCTATAATATCTTGTTAAACTCATATTTGGACGAAAGGAGAAGATAAGATAACTAAAGTAATGAGATTATCTACGGAAGAAGGACCCGTACACATATGATTGGAAGGTGCAAAAACGATAAAACAGGTAATTATTTATCGTATTCCTACCATACATTAAAAAATATATTAAAAAGGATGTCAGCTCTGAGTTTTTTCGAGTAGCAGTGTTAATAATTATAGTTTCTAATTATTATACTGTAAACATTATATAAATGTCTTTCATTTTTATGAAAGGGAGATGTGATAAATAAAAATTAAGTTAAGCTGACATTGTATATAGTACTGTAACATGCGAGCACAGCAGCGTTGAGAAAACGTCTAAGTTAGTGAGGACGTAATCGTCGCGAGCAAGTGGCGAAGTAAACAAACGAGTTTCGACCTTTTTAATTACTTCTGGTCGTCCGAATCTTTCGTATTCGATGTCATTATCGTATAAAATGTTCGAGAGTTCTCCAGAAGGTAATGGGCAGCTCTATAAAAGCGACGGAGCTCTGCCCGAGAATTAGTTCAGTTCAGTCCCTGATTACAGAAAATTAGTTATGTGATCGGGGGTTGAGTATACAGACGCTGTGAAAGAGTTCTGTAAGTAGAGAGTAGAGTGGAAGTGAGTTTACAAGTGAAAAACCGAGAGGCAAGGTGAACTGGGGCAGTTAAGTATATACTCAGCGTCTGTATACGGACGCTGTGGAAGTCATTTGAGTATAAAGACGCAATGGAAAAGCTCTGTAACTAAAAAGTAGAGTTGAGTGGAAGTGAGCTGACGAGCGAGGACCCGTGAGAGAAGGTGAACTCGGGCAGTTGAGTATACACACGCTATGGACCTCAGTTTAATATACAGTCGCTGTGGAAGAGTTCTGTGAGTAGAGAGTAGAGTTGAGTGGAATCGTGCTGACAAGTGAAAACCCGTGAGAGAAGGTAAACTCGGGCAGTTTAGTATTAGGGGCAGAATCACCCAAGGAAAGACATCTTTCAATGAAATTCAAGAACTGTTACTAGTCACAGCAAAAGGCATCAATAAAAAAATAAGAAAGAGTTTTGCAAAATATATCATATGGAGTTTTATACTATATAGATGCGGATGCGAAATTTGGACTATGAGGAAGAATGAGAAAAGTATTTGGACAGTTTTGAGTTGTGTTGTAGCGATGATTGGAGAAGATTGGTGCAGAGAGAAATGAGGAGGTGTTGGGAAGGATTGGAGAAGAGGGAAGAATTTTGAGAGAAATAAGAAAAAGGAAAATCACCTGAATTGGACAGAGGTATTTTAAAGAGGGATTGTATTCAGAAAATTATAATTGACGGCATGATAAATGGAAGAAGAGAAAGAGGAAGTATGAAAGGTTAACGGTCATTAAATAGAAGACCTTTGTCATGACAGACTATTGTAAAGGAGGCATTTCCGTTGAGACCTGTCTGTCTGTTTATTTATGATTATGAAGACAATCATCTTATCTTATTTATTTCTATGTTACCTTCTACTGTTTGGAATGTTAACGGACATTAAAGAGGAGGGGAGCGGAAATATGAGGAAGAAGACAAAGGCACATAATAAACTGTTGTAAAGGCGGCATTTCCATTAAGACCTGTGTGTCTGTTATCTATGATTATGAGGATAATAATCTTATCTTATTTATTTCTGTTAGCTTCTGCTGTTAATTGTTACACTCTACAACAATAATCAAATCAAAAATGTTCCTGTCATTTAACGTCCTTATAGAATTAATATTCTATTTAGGAAGCAAAAATGGTTAATAAATATTGATATATTTTGTTAATATTATTCAAATAAATATAAAATTTGAATATATAATAGTACAATATTTAAGAATATCAATATTTATTAGTACCTACATAACACGTATTTGTTTTGCAATATGAAAATTGTTAAAAGTTGTGATGTTAGTTATTATAAAATAAGCATTGGGTCCTTTTGCACGCATCTTCTTCACACAACCCTTTCTCTCTCAAATCTTCTGCGACATAGTTCCTACACTTTCTTTTTGGCTTATCGCTCCCTCTTCGACCCCCGCCAGTATTGCGCTTACCCTCCTCCCAACATAGTCTTCATCTCTTCTCATTACAGGCCCAATCTAATGTAGCCTTCTCTCTTGACCCTTTCTTAATGCCATCATTACTTCTGTCATTTCTCTTATAGTACTCGTATCATTCCGAATCTTATCCTTTCGTATTTTGTCCATTATCCACCTAACATTCTCATCTCAGCTACTTTCAACCTCTTTTTGTGAACTTTTGTTTTCTGACCATGTTTCAGTGGTATATATTATGGCTGGTCTCACACCCGCCTTAAATATATTTCCTTTCGTCCTTCCAATTCTTTTATCGCACAACACTCCTGCAATCTTCCAGTTTGTCCAGTCAGCTTGGATCCAGTGAGTAACTTCCCTGACCAGTTCCCCTGTCTCAGTGTCGTAGGACCCAAGATATTTGAAGTGTCCAGTTTGTGTCCGTCTCTCTTCCAAAATTGTAATATTCTCCGAACCACATATTCGGTTTTCGTTCTGCTTATCCCAAGTCCTCCATTCTCGACGGCCTGTTTCCAGTTCTCCAGCTTTTCTTCCACTGTTTTTATCTACCAGCAAAATGTCACCTGCAAAGAACATACGCCAAGGACCCTGATCTACCACTCCTTCCGTTAATCTATTACCATACTGAACAGATCCTAGATATAGACCAGCTATCACCGAAAAGCGCCTTGTTAAAGCTATACTTGTTCTTACTCTTGTGTACGTTTTATAATAGATATCCATTACCAGCCGCGCACGTACTTTTTTGGCACTCCCTTCTCCCTCATACATCTCCACGTCTCCTCCCTAGGTACAGTGACGTAGGCTTTCTGCAGGTCTATGACAACCAAATGCAGGTATTTTCGTAACTCCCCATACTTTTCTAACTGGCTCAAGACAAACAAAACGTCTATTGTTCTTCTCTCAAACGTGACGCCAAACTGTTCCTTCGCTATTATTTTTTACCTACCGTCATACCGTAGGTAAGAGAGGTAATGTTATCCAGAAATTCGATGGTGAGTTTTCAGTGAATAAGCACGAATTAGGGTCCCCACAACACGTTTTTACTATTTTTACGATGGTGTGTGTGTGTGTCCGTATGTGTGTGCGTGCGTGCACGTGCGAGGAGCAACATATTAGATTTTGGCTAAAAATTTTAAACCGGAAGTGATACTTTATTTGAAGCACTGAACAAATTTTCATGAAAAATAAATTGATACAATCCAAAACTTTTTATATTTGGTATTAAAGACGTTTATATTAATGAGAAAGACATACTAGATGTTATCTAAAATTGATAAACCGGAAGTACTACTTTACAGGAAGCTATAAACAGAATTTCTTGAAAAAATATTTAAAACACGATTGAAAACTCATAAAATAAACTGAAACACCAATTTCAATTACTCAACAGCGGTCTTGTTTCAAAGGAGGATTATAATATATACAAACGTATTCATAATAATATAATATAAATTCAAGGAACAATACAAATATAATTTCATACAAAACTCAGGGAACATCACTAAATTAGTCTGGCAAGTAATAAATGCAAATACAAGTAATAAAACTAGGAAACCTAATGTCAATGAATTAAGTATAAATATTAAATTAGGTAAATCATTTCAATTCGTATTTCTGCACACTAGCCGAAAATCTCACTAATACGACACAATTCCATTGTACAAATGCTGATCAAGCTACTACGAATATCATAAGTAATAATCATTCAATCTATTTAGCCCCTACATCAAATAGAATTATCAAATATAATAATAACACTAAATAACAGTAAATCCACAAGTCTAGATATGTCAAATGTTCTCATTAAAATTCCATTCTATCTCCTTTGAATGCAATTATAATTTATTCATTAGAAACAAAACATTTTCCTATGAACTAAAGAAATCTCAAGTTGTACCACTATATAAGAATGGGGTAAAAAATTCAGTTGCAAGAAGAATTCAGTCATTTATTGATAAACATAAAATTATAAAAAAGAAGCAACATGGCTTTCAAAAAGGACTCGATTTATTTCGGTTTGGCAGAAATAACAGAAACAATATACTCGATGATAGATAAGAAATAAATAATTATTGGTACTTTTATTGATTTATCTAAATTATTTGATTGCATAGATCATGAAATATTATTAAACAAATGTGAAAAGTATGGTCTACGTGGTACTTGCCACAACTGGCTTCAATTCTTTTTACACAATCTCAATAACAATAATAATAATAATAATAATAATAATAATAATAATAATAATAATTTATTGCCCAACAGTTTTACAAACCAGTTACAGGACAAAATACTAGAACAATCAAAAAGATACGTAAAAAAATTACCAATTAAAATGAAGATGAATTATATAAATATGTCATTATAATGCAGGTTGGCACATCGGCACATGACAGTAATGGGAGCCCTTTGTAGAACATCCGTATGGGATTGGGGAAGATAAAATGTCAAGGGGAACCTGGAGGCCTGACGTGGAACATTGATCTGGACACACGAAAGGAGGTATGGTACATCCTTCTCGCCCCGTAGTAGGAGCCACAGGAATCTGGCACAGCTCAACTCTCTCCTGGACTTCAGGGACGTCATATTGTGGCGCTCAAGGAGGGACTGCTGGTCTGTATCCCTAGGTGGATAAATCCTATCTAGCCTGTAGGAGAGAAATTTTAAGAACCTCCGATGAACGCGATCAAGTGTTAGTTGTTGATATTCATAAAGTGGGGTCCAGATTAGGTGAGCGTATTCAAGTTTACTCATGACGTAAGCAAATAGTTCAGATTAATTAAGTACAATCCGCAGTATGTATTAACAAAACTGGGAGTACCACAAGGATCAATACTTGGACCTTTATTGTTTTTATTACATATAAATGAACTTTATTAAATGTGGCCGTTTTGTCCTATACGCAGATGATTTATCTCTATTTAATTTCGACATTTTTTGCATTCTGGACTTCTTCCCGTTATTCACCAAGCAAGTGATACTATTCTCAACATTTCCGAATGTTTAAGTAGGAATAAACTCATGCTCAACAAAGAAAAACACATGTAATGAAATTCTGTAATAGACCAGACAATAGTGTAAGCATTTTGATTAAGTGTAATGAAAAATCTCTACAACAAGCTAAATATACAAAATTATTGAACATAAAGATTGATGAATCTGTAGCTTATAACGTACATATTTGTTGCGTCCCTCCGGTGCGAAGGACTAAGTAATAAGGACCTAATGGCTCGAAGGACCAAATGTTCAAACCCTAAACCAGCGAATCCGGTCTAGAAGAACCAAAATGTTTTGATCCTGCTCGCAAGCCCAAATGCGATGTCTCTAGATCAGCGAATCCGGTCTAGAAACACCAACAATGTGTTTGATGTTAAATTCAATGAATAAAACAAAACTATATGTAAACCAAAATAATTACAACCTTCGATAGCTGGTTCACATCACTGGACTTGGCCAATAAACGGGATAATACTAATTTGTGAAATGTACTAATTAAAACGAACGAAGGACCAGTTAGTTTACGAACTAACAAACGTGCTAAATATAATTGCAACAAAATAACAAACAACTGAAAACCAATTCTGAGAAATATGTGATAGCGTATTGAATACAAGTGACATAAACAATAATAAACCAAAGATAAACAAATACGATATTTGTATAAATTAACTAAATCATTTCATAAGTGTATGAACAAACAAATGTAGTTAAACAATATTAAGAACTCTAAATGAACTTAATAACAACCAACTAGACTGCAAAACTTGTTGCATTGAATGTACCTAGTCGACAATAACAGCAGATGCGCTGTGAATGACGTCACTCGAAGGTGGACGTGTGTAAACAGGTTTACAAAGAAATAATAATGAATTCACCCAAGGAAATATGAATCAAATCCCTAACAACACGAATTCCCGTGAGAAATCAAATTGTACAGTTCGATTTTACAATTGATTCCTGAGATGTGTCTATTAGCTGCAGAAATTGGCGCCGGAAAGTATTCGCGGACTAAAAAATACCAAATTAAATGAAAACCGAACGATACTCCTTGAATTAGTCGTGTTAGGCTAATCAAGCTACGCGTACGATAATTAAACAACCAATTACTTTACTGACCATATGAAAATCAGAAAGTTTTATGCAAAATGGTGGACAAACCACTTTCGCGGACGACGACGCGATACGTGTTTACCGGTTGCAAGCCAGACACATTCTGACTCGATCGATGTCGGTCAACGCTGAAGCAGCTGTACGCTGGGCGTGTGGGTGCGCGCGCACTCGCGTGAAGCCAGATGCAATAATATTAGTATTAATAAATAGTTTAAGATACTACAGCTATTTCAAACAATACTAAAATTAAACTTAAACACGTAAAAACATATATAACTAATTTTTCCAAGTAACAGAAACAGTTATTTCCATTTATTTATTGACTTATTTAAGTAGAGTCAGGGCGGGTTAACCGTTCTATTCCCATGTGCAGCGGGTTGCTACCTCAAGGAGTTGATATTTTCCAAATTCCTCTCATTTAAAACATGTTAGTTTTAAACATATTGAATACATATGTACTAAACTCAATACAGTATGTTATGCCATAAAACGCCTAGCAGATACTGTGAAATATTATTGCGCTAAATTTTATTCTTTACTAAATTACGGCATTATCTATTGGGGTCCAGCCACAGACGCTTCTAGAGGGTTTATAACACAGAAAAGAGCACTGCGTTATATGTCTCGTCTATCATGGTGTGACAGTTGCAGACACGGTTTTGTTGAACAAAAATTATTAACTTTTCTGTGTCTGTACAGGATGTTTCTCGGATACGGGCACCCCGATTAATTTCTTTGTTATTGGAAATAGAAGAAAATCATACAAATAAAAAATGTAGTAGATGAAGGGGGACATTCAATTATTCTTAACCAGTGGTTCTCAAACTATAATGTAAAGTTATATTTTTTTAATTGGGATGGTATATATTTTTTAGGCTCATTCTATAGAGGATTTTTTCTGAATTCAACGATGTAATCATTTTATATCATTATATTACAAAAATATTGAGAAAAATGCAATGGACCTTTCCAATATAAAGAGATAGAAGATATGCGCAATGGGGATCTGCGCATAGTAAGAACAACTGAGATCTATGACGTTTGATTCTAAAACATTTAGACGTAAACTGTGAGAATATCTCGGATAACTTAAAAAAATCTTATCGAAATAAGTTACAAAAGCTTTTATTGAAGGTAAAATGTCTAACGATGCAAATTTTCACTGAGAATACAGGTATTTTAATGACTGCAATATTTTTGACGTTTCGTTTGACAGCCCAACTGGCAGTTGTTCGCGCCATTTACTTACTATTTGCAGCGATAGAAAGAGATAGCCCTTAAATTGGAAAGGTCCATTGGAATTTAAATAAATTTTATTTTTATTTAATTTTCAGTACGCTATGTATGAAAAACAAAACTGCCATCTGTAAATTTGAATTATTTAGTGAATAATTCATATTCTTGCTATTTATAAAGATATAAACAAATATTTATGTTTCGTTCTAATTTAGGTTCAATTTCTTTCATGCATACCCTATTGAAAAATAACTATGAAAATAAAATTTACTTAAATTTCAATTATTGCATTTTTCTCATTTTTGTAATGAAAGGATATAAAAAGATTACATACTTCAATTCAGAAAAAAATACTCGATCGAATAAAAAATGTGCACCATCCGATTTAAAAAATATAACTTCATGTTATATAGTGAATGTTCCCCTTCATGTACAATAACTTTTATTTGAATGATTTTCTTCTATCTCCAATAATAAAGATAATAAACGGAGTGTCCCGTATCCGCGAAACAGCCTGTATATACAATGTTTTAATTTTATAAAGAAAAATTTGAACAATTTTAGAAAACACTACAACAATCACACATACAACACACGTAATAAAATAAATTAATATTGCAACAGCATAGATCAACCATGTTTGAAAAAAAAGGTGACATAGGAGCACTATTTTACAACAAATTACCTGAAGCCATCAAAACAATTTTTCAAATAAAAAAAAATAAAGAAAAATTTCAAATATACCTTCTTAATAAAAGTTTTTATTCAACTGAAGAATATACGAGTATGTCTCACTAAGATGATGTCTCTTCTTATACAGTGTGTAAAAATTATTTATATAATGTTTACTGATTTATGACTATTTCCATACCATGCACAAACGATCACCAGGAATAAATAAAATATTATTATTATTATTATTATTATTATTATTATTATTATTATTATTATTATTGTTATTATTATTATTATCTTTTTTCATTTGGTATGTCTGATATTTCCAGGTCCAAGGCTCTCCAGAAATCTCTTGATCATCGCAGTCTGCCTGGGGTGCATATGCACACACGATGTTTATTGTAACGCCTCAATTATAATAATTACTTGACTTCGATAGTATATACAATGTCAAATTAACTTAATTATCACATATCCCTTTCATAAAAATGAAAGACGTATTTATAAAATAGTAACAATATAATAATTATAATAAATTAATAACAATTAATAATAATATAAAATACTTTCATGATAGTACCACCTAACTAGGAAATTGTATTTGTGATTTTTCTGATACAAGGAACTTTCCCACTTCAAATAGAATTTATAGATACGCCACTGTGAGCGCTGCCTGCTCTGATTCCGAGCTCGTGCCAATCCAAGGAATTCGGGGGATTTTTTGCTAGCGAAGGAAGCCTGTGATTTGTCTCAAGGCCTACCAAGATGGTGGAGGTTGTTTCTTAATTTGTTGTGAACATGATTGCTTTACTAATAGCTTGTAATTATTGTGATTGTGCGCTGGTGTTTTTGTGGTTTATTGATTATTGACATAATTGCCGGCAAAAACAAGGTGATACCATTTTTAATATTATTTATTATTTAAAGATAAATACACTATTGAATTATTAATGCCCTGCATAGTATTGTAGAATACTACAATGAGTCCAAACTCATATTAGTTCGCCCGGTTAACAATTTAAAAAATAATTATAAAACCTAGGCAAATTTCTTTCGTATAGTTTAAAATATG
Organism: Harpalus rubripes; assembly: GCA_963082715.1. Taxonomy (NCBI): domain Eukaryota; kingdom Metazoa; phylum Arthropoda; class Insecta; order Coleoptera; family Carabidae; genus Harpalus; species Harpalus rubripes. The sequence goes on along the minus strand of OY720455.1, from coordinate 44,263,632 downwards.
GATTTGAAGCTTACTAAAACTGTAGATTATTCAAGTATTCAGACATTTAATATTGGGTTACATCACTTTTAATTTCATTATTACATAATACAAATATCATCTATCCTGCAAGACTATAGTGGGAGTTTTTGATATGGTTGGATAGAATATTTAATTTGACATCGAAGAGTATCTAAATACTTCTAATTTAATGGCTTATTATTGAAATATTTGCGAAAGAATTGTTATATTTTATATGTATTCTTACAGATCAGAGAGTGTAGTAATAGTGAAAAATATTGATATACGTCATGTTAAATATATGATAACTCTGTATGTAATTATTTCATGTTAATAAACAGTTTAAGGTTTACAGTATGTTGTATTGAAAAACCCTACAATGGTTATGGGCCCAGGACACCCAGTCCTATGCGCGTGATTTAATAAACAAAGAAGATGAGGAAATGATTGAAACAGAAGACGATTACACAGATAATAAACGACGACAAGAAGAAAAATTAGAACATCCAAATGAGAGGAGAAACCAAGAATTGGAATGTAGTCAACAAAAGCAAATAGGAAGACCAAGAAAGAATACCCACAATAATTTAATACCGAAAAGAAAACATGAAATGAAGTTACGAGAAAAGAAATATGAAAAAGCGAATGTAAATGAATTAAAAGAAGCCAATGAACCTATTTCATTTCAAGAAGCCATTAGATGTAGCGACTCTGCGAGATGGTTGGAAGCGATGCAAGACGAAATAGAATCTTTGACACATCATAAAGTTTGGGAGTTAGCAGAATTACCCCCTGGAGAAAAACCTGTAAAATGCAGATGGATTTACAAGAAGAAAGAAAATATAGATCAAAGTAGTACAGTGCGATATAAAGCGCGACTTGTTGCCAAAGGATTTACGCAACAAAAAGGAATAAATTATGATGAAGTATATGCTCCAGTATCCAGTTTTGAGACTACTAAATTACTCGTTGCAATGGCAATTGAAAAGAACTGGATAATGGATCAATACGATGTAAAAACTGCCTATTTACACAGTGATTTAGACACTACAATTTTTATGGAACAACCAGAAGGCTTTGTGAAGAAGGGAGAAGAGAAATTATATTGCAAACTTCACAAATCTATTTATGGATTGAAACAGAGCGGACGTTGTTGGAATGAACATTTCGATGCAACTCTTAGAAAAAGTGGATTCGAAAGAAATAAAATAGATCCATGTGTGTATAAACTTGTGACAAAAGAAGGTAATTCAATATTGACAGTTTATGTAGATGACATATTTGTAATGTCAGAAAATGAAAATAGTCGGGAAAATGTCAAGAAACTTTTAAACAAATGTTTTGAAGTTAAATACATTGGTTTACTAACTCATTTATTGGGTGTAGAGTTTAATTATTCAGGTAAGAATGAAATAACTCTGACACAAACGAAGTATATTGAAACATTATTACAACGTTTCGGACTTCAAGATGCAATGGGTATAAAAACACCAATGGAAACACGACCTGATTTTCTCGATGAAGAAGAAGTAAAAGAAGAATCAGAAAATTTTCCTTTTCGAGAAATAATCGGAGGACTAATGTATTTAGCCCAAAGAACGAGACCTGACATTTCGTTTGCAGTTGGAAGATTATCAAAGTATTGCTGTAATTTCAATAGAAAACACTGGGATGCTGCGAAGAGAATACTCCGATATCTCAAATTTACAAAAGATTTTGGCATTACTTACAGACAAACAGGTGAGCGACTTGCAGCATATTCAGATGCCGATTGGGCAAATAGCTCATCAGATCGCAGAAGTACATCAGGTTACGTAATAATACTAGCTGGAGGACCCGTATTTTGGAGAAGTGTGAGGCAAACTACAGTTGTTCTTAGTACTATGGAAGCCGAATATATCGCTTTATCAGAATGTACTAGAGAAGTGACTTGGATGAAAAACTTACTTAACTCACTCGATCTTGAAAGAAGAAATGATGGGTCAACAATAATCCGATGTGATAACCAGGCCGCAATAGCGCATGCTATCAATTTCATTGATAAATCCAGAACGAAACATATTGGAATTAGATATCATTTCATCAGAGAAAAACTAATGGATGGTACAGTCAAAGTGGAATACGTACCTACAGGACAAAATGTTGCAGATCTATTGACAAAACCTTTAAACTTCAAGCTGCACGAAATACACCAAAAGAAGATTATGCAAACAAACAAATTTACGAAATGACTTAGCAAAAATCATTTCGAGGGGGAGATTGTTATATTTTATATGTATTCTTACAGATCAGAGAGTGTAGTAATAGTGAAAAATATTGATATACGTCATGTTAAATATATGATAACTCTGTATGTAATTATTTCATGTTAATAAACAGTTTAAGGTTTATAGTATATTGTATTGAAAAACCCTACAAGAATAATGCAGTTTGACAGTTCTTACTTATAATTCATTAAAAACAGTAATCATGGAAACGTATTCTATAGCTGAATTGGTTTGACTGGGGCATCGTAAAAATTATTCACGAGTTCAAATCCTGCCCGCCTCATATTTTTATTATTTTTTATTTTATTTTATTTTATTTTGTAAAATGTATTATTATAGCTATTAACATACCTAGGAATGTTATGTATATCATAACAGCCGAAGATATCGGTTTGAAATCCAAGTTCGTAGAGCGAGTATTTTAAGACATCTAAGGCCTGTTATGATTAATAACATCCGTGGTTTGTTCAATAGTTTATCGGTTGCAGAAAATTAAGACATTATTGATAAATACCATTGTTTGAAATTTTCTCACTAATGGTACTTTCAGATTGCTATGGTTAACAGAACAATTATTTTTACATATGTCAATATGACAAATATTCAAATTATGTGCTTTGTTCCACATGTTTATTACTTTAGAATAAAGTAGACCGTATTTAGAACGTTAGGCTAACGTTATCTGTATGTATTATTGAAGAGCATTATATATTTTTATTTTAATCTTGTAGACCGTTGTTGACAAGTCGGTATGGTAATAATATTACCATACAGATACAGTTATTTCTTAGTTACCAGCCTACTTTTGTACATGTAAACAATGGAATAATATCCTGAAACCTGTAAAAATTTACAAAATTAAAACATATAGACCGTTAGTATGAACAACTGATTAAGGGTGATTATCGAGCATTTGACTAGCATTGTTTTATCTCTGTCATTCGTTTATGGATCCTTTTCGAGGAAAATACTTCAAATAATAGTTATAGAAAAATTAATTGCCCGCATCTTTTATTTGAAGAATTTTTCTCTAAAATAATCTCTAAACGATTAACAGACATAAGACAATGCTAGTCAAATGCTCGCTAATCACCCTTAATCGCCGTTCATACTAGCGGCCATATTGTTTAGAAAATCAAGTATTTTATAAAATTCATTATTTTTTTTATTAATTTTAATTTTATAAAGTGCTTTAGGTACAATAATTTTGTCTCGTAGATTTATTCTATAAAATATTTCATTTACCAAACAATTTAGATTTTAATTTTATAATTTATTTAATAATACATTTTACAAAATAAAAAAAAAAACTTTAAAATATAAGGCGGGCAGGATTTGAACTTTTGAATAATTATTACGGTACCCCGATCTAACCAATTCAGCTACGGAATACGTTTACATGATTACCGTTTTTAATAAATTATAAATAATAACTGTCAAATTGCATTACACTTTTGCAAATATTTCACTAATAAGCCATTAAATTAGGAGTATGTAAATACTCTTCGATGTCAAATTAAATAATATTTCTAACCATATCATAAACTCCCACTATAGTCTTGCGGGACAGATGATATTTGAAAAAAACTGTTTCCCATGTTAAACGCCTATGTCACGGTTTTCAATGTTCACACTAAATAAATATATATATATATATATATATATATATATATTTAGTGTGAACATTGAAAACCGTGACATAGGCGTTTAACATGGGAAACAGTTTATATATATATATATATATATATATATATATATATATATATATATATATATATATATATATATATATATACTGGGTGGAACATCATACCTGTGTACATAGGCGATTCATATGAGAAAAACAGTTTTTTCGTGCGCATTGCTCCCCAAATTATTTTAGACAAAAATGCTTCAAATAAATGTTGTAGAGCAAAAAATTCTGCATCTAAATCAATAAACAGAATTACTTTTACATGCTTTGTAACGACACAAATTAAATAAGAAAATATTGAAAATTACGTTGAAAATATCAAATAGCCATGGAATTGAAACAAAAATAGAAACAAATAAATAGGTAAATTAAATTCATACAAAAATCTCCATAACTATTATTACGACAATTGTACATTTCAATGAAATATTTATTTTTTATAGGATTTTTATTGAAAATCTTTTTAAATTGGAAATAATTCATGTAAACATTAAGACCTATCTACTACAATTCAAATTTCAAACAGTAATTCTCTGAATAAAATAATCACTACAATTTATTATTACTGTCGAAGAAAAATATCCTTTTCCGTGTACTATTAACATTTTAGACAAATTAGATAATAACGACAAAATTAGAAATTTAGTTACAAACTTAATTAATTGTAAACTTGAAAATTAGAGGAGTTAAGACAGTCTGCGACCGAACCTATTAGGTCTTCACAAAAGTACAATAAAAAACAGTTTGATAAGAAAATACTTCCTTCAGTTAGATACAAAGTTGGTGACTATGTTTGTGTCAAAAAGCCTCATTTACTGATACGTGACAGTACTGCATTCACTCCTAAATTTACTTGTCCTTATGTTGTAAGTAAAGTACTAGAAAATTATCGTTATCTTGTTGAAGATATTACCGGCTATCAACATACAAGTAGATTTTAAATAAGTATTTGTTCACCTCAAAACTTAATATTATGACCTTCGGATACAGATTCTAATTCCGATGTCGAATCAGTCTCCCACTCTCATTGATATCTTTCAATATTTCAGACGCATCAGAATTGTGTTTTTCAAGCTGATTCGACATATGTCATAACAAATGTGAATGTAGTGGTTATTTGAAATGCATACTTGCGAAATATACTCGTAGTTATTCGTCTTAAATGAGTGCCAATCGGAATAACAATAATGACTCGAGTGACCTTGAAATGCTTAGACTCAGCTGATTTGTGTGCGTATGTCATTTTGACAAGAAAAATGTCACTTTGACAACAAGAATATTTTGTCTTATTTAAATTATGAGCTGCTAAAAATTTATTATTTTTCAATTTTCATACAGTAAAACACATGAAATGAAAAATAATAACATCTTAACAGTTCAAAATTGAAATAAGTCAAAGCACAGGTCTCGTCAAAGTGATTGTTCTTGTGAAAATGACAAGCGCACACAAATTAGCTGATTCTAAGCACTTCAAGGTCGCTCAAGTCAAATGCCTAATCGCGCCCTATAGTCCATATAGTCAAGAAAATTAAGTCTGTCGTATTTCTTTAACATACATGCTATTTTTGTTTGAAGCATTGTTTGGAAATGCAATTTTCATTCCCTTAAGATATTATTTCTAACAAAAATAGCATTTATGTTAAAGGAACAGTAAGGTCAAGGTACTTTACTACACACAGCAGATAGAAAAAGCGTCAATGTATGTTGTTTTTTTTTTTCGGCAGAGCGGTGCAAATGATAGCCTGTTGGCATCCAATATTATAAGGCAAATAGTATTAGTTTTTATTAATGCATTTGAATTTTTTTTTGAATTATTAGAATTATATCAATTAATTCGTTCTTCGTAAACATTTCAAAATGTTTTTTTTTTGTTTACAAAATAAGTTAAAATATCATGGCAAATTTAACGACTCGTCTAGTTTGAGTCTCCTTAATTTCCACATCCCATCCTTTCACTCACGAAACTTCAGTACCTTCTACCTTCCTACCCCTCGTACAAACATAGATTATTCTTGTCCCATATACAGAATGTGCTCAACCTATAATACTAAATATTCTGATGTTGACATTTTTCATTTGCAACCTAAATCTTTCTATAATGTAATACGCAATGTTTAGTATACAATATTTTCTATTTTAACCAATATTAATTTATGTTAAGTTATACTAGTTTATGTATTATGTTTTTTCCTGTCCTCAATTGGGAATTTTTTCCTGTTGGGCAGTGTATGTCTAAATAAATAAATAAATTAAGTAACAAACAAATGTATACTTTTTTGACATTAATTTAATTGTTTTACATTGTTAAGTTTTGTTTATTTTCACATAGCCACCTATAATATTTGTTTCAAAATTATTTCTAATATTTCTAAATTATCTCATTTTACTCGAAATTTTTCAAATACATTAATAAAAAATAATACATCGCTCAAAAGAGAAAAAATGGCGGTTTCTATTTTATTAAAATAATTATAGGTTGCCATTTGAAAAAATAAAAGTTGATAGTCGTATCTTGTAAACCTGACTTTATAAAAAATATCTACATCTGCCATTAAATAGTATATGTAAAATAATAAAACTTTTATGAGCCATTTTTTTCTATTACTTATAATAAAAAAGTTAAAGGGAGGGGGCGTCTTCCCAGACTCAGCCTGTATATATATATATATATCATACATTTTAGTTAGGAGCAAGGACTCTGAAGTGATCTCCTGGATTGACGGTGACGTATTTTGAGATGTGTGACTTTCTAATGGGCTCGTAGGCGAACAGAAATTGGTACAGGGTATCTTGCTGCTGGGCGTTACAGTCTCCAGAATATAGTTCTTGTACTAAAATGAATACAAAATGTATAATGTATGTGAGGCTAATATTTAAAAAATTTGTGAAATTACCTATACTTACGTTTCGTTTTGTTATTTAATTTACAAAAGCAATAGAATTGAGTATGATCTGGAATTCTTATGCTCTCTAGTGGTGGCAGTGTTGTTTAATATACCTAATACACATAATAAATTTAACTAAAAATAAGATTGATATTGTAACAAAAACGTTGTTTGTTACGCTTATTTTTTGTTCCTGTCCTGTCCTGTATCAAAATTTCCATTATTACCTCTAAAATTTGAGCATCAATTCACAGTATTGATCTAGTTACAGCCTACCTTTTGCGATCTATTTTTCTAGTCATATTCCCTAATCACCTTTTTTCTATTTTTCCATTCACTTGGATCCCTTTTATTTTGTGGTTAGGAAATTGTTTATTTGTGACAGCCAGTGTTATCTTCTCGCGAATTATTTAAGGAAAGTAACTAGAAATGTAATTGTTTCACACTAAATTTATTTTTAAATTTGATTAAATTTGGAAACTTATTTTAATATCTCTCCTATGTTCAAATTTTTCATTGCTACACTTTACTAATTTTATTATAAATAGTTTTGGAAATTTCTCGTATTACTACGAAATTATTAAGGGATTTTTATTATCTTTTGATGGGATCACTGCTTGATATCCGTTTACCGTGGACGGGAGATTGATCTTGCTCTCTTGGCAGTGACTTGTGAGAGAATACACACGTCCTTTTTAATTTTTGCGAGTTGTTTAAAGTACTTTTGTCTGATTGAAATATGGTTTCGAGTTTTGGGTATTCGATACTAGCCAGTGGAATTTAGGTAAGAGCTTTGCACTGTTTTTTTTGTGATTATTTTGAGCGGCTTTTTATTAGCCTTTTTTCAAGTTAATAGTAGTCATGTTCCGTCCCACGCGGTTTTGTCCGTGGGATAAGTGAAGCTCTTACTTTAATTCTTGCGACATATTTCAACATAAAAAGGACGATTGTTTTGTCCCATGAGCCCAGCCTTGAGCATTTCCATCTTCTTTTCCCGTGTCTCGTTTGTTTTGTGTTTCCTTTACCCGGTCTCCCTCGACCTCCATTTTGTGTCGCACTCGTGTGTTCGCGTGTCAGTAACGTGGTTCTAGCGTGGCTAGATTTTGTTTTTGCTAGGCAATTTTTCGGCTCGGTTTTTATTGCCGCTTTTATAGTCGACTTCCTAGAGTCAATATTTTTTTTGTAGCGGCGCATTACCGGTTTTCTTGTTTATTTTTGTGGCGCTACACCCAGTGACTCGACGGAGTATTGCATGGTTATTTTTCTTACTGCGTGGCGTATCTTTAAGTCCGAATGACTTATTTTAGCGGTATTATTTCGTGGCGCAGTGAAGAATATAGTTTAGCCCGACTTACCACCTTACGATCTCTCTCTACTTTGTATGTTTCTTCTCTTTCATACGGCCGTTCTTCGTGTTGTCTAAAATTTTTGTTTCTTATAACTTTTTTTTGTTTTATATAACTTTGTGGTGCACCAAGTTTTTATAATTTTTGATATACATTTTTTGTGAATACTCGCGCCTGGAGCTCATTTAGGGACCGCCATTTTTTATCGTATTATACTGTGTATTGCCCTTCAGGCCATTTGTAAATCTCTGAGAGATTTGGTACTGGCGAGTATTTTTTTAGGGTAGCCGGATCCGTATGGTTTATTTTTGGGGCCCTGAATTTGGAAGTGGCTGGGCGAGGTTAGCTCTGGCTGCAGTTAAGCCGTTGGACCACACGAGACCTGCGCCGGGGCTATTTTTACAACAACTCCTGAGAAAACCCAGTATTCGGGGCTGCATCCTAGCCAGCCTTAAGGCCTAGTGGAGTGGCTCGAACGGCTCTCCCTCTACGAGTGCCGGACAGGAGAAGTGTCCTCCAGCCCTCCGTTTGTACTCTCCGCCAGCCTGCGAGCAGCCCCCCGATACAGCTGGAAGACTTTCCTCCGTTACCCGGGCAGGTTAAGCTGCTATCTTTTCCGACGTTGCCGGTGGCCGATAGCCAGAGCGCCGACCCCCGTCCTTCCAGATTCGGGCTCTGGAAAGGCCGTACGGTCCTTTCTTTTGTTAGAGCTTTTCATTGATGTTGTAATCTCCAGCGTGAGTAACTTTTTTTTTATTAAATACTTTTACTAAACCTTATTTTTTATTAAATATTTTTACTATACTTTACTTTATTAGAGTGGACTCTACTCTAACTCCTTTTCCTTTTATAGAGTCTGGCGCCCACTAATTTTTTTCGAGACCCGATCTTTTTGTTTTTTTTTTCAAAATTAAGTTGTCACTTTTTTTATTAAACTTTCATTGTCGCGAATACCTGTATCTCGAAATAAATTACTACCCTAGACCCAGCCGCCGCTTTTCTTTTTCAGCTAGCCGGTGCAAATTTTATGGGTGTACACTTACAGATAGGAGGAGTTTGCTTATTTTTTGATTTTTTAATTATCCTCTTGTGTCACAATATGTAAAGTATGGTACAAAATTAAATGACATTAATGTGAAATTATTAATTTATTTAAAAGCAGTGCGCAGCTAATATTGAGTGTACTGAATTCTTATGAATGCAACTATAGTAATAATAAAAATTAAGGAATTAATACATTACGGACATCTGTAATTGTTATTAGCATACCTAGGATTTTTATGGGGATTATAATTGCCGCAGATGTCGGTTTGAAATCCAAGGTCGTAGAGCGAGGATTGTATTTATTTATTTAATATTACTTAAACAGGCAGGGCCCAATACAAGTAAATACAAAGACATACAAACAAAATAAAAAAGAAATAGAGTAAATCACTGATCGAAAATCATTTAATTATACAAGTTACACATAACATAAATGGCAGATTTCATTAAAATATAGGATTTACATAAAGGTAAATAAAATGTGTTGCACATGCGAGAGGATGTGCGTGGCACTCGAAAACTAAGTTTCATTAACAATTGCGGGCTGTCAATATTGTTATTTATAACATTTTTAAGAAAGTTTATGTAGATTATTGTATGTCTATCCTTAATTGAAATACAATTAAAATTATTTAATAAAATAATGTACTCAATTCCTTGCGGTTGACAAATTAAAGTGGATAATGCGAAATGTTTTTAACCAAAGATATTTCAAGAACTTCCGGTAAGTAGATTCTAATAATAGCCTGTGGTATTGGTAATGTGGGTACCAAATAAGGATAGCATACTCAATTTTTGATCTAAGGCATAATAAAGACAAAATAATTTATTTACGTTAGTAAAATGTTTAGAGTTACGAATCAAAAAACCTAACATTTTATTGGCTGCAGCAGTTACAATAACAAAATGGCCATGGTTATCAAAAAGGAAGCCTAAATCCTTAAATGAGGTCATACGAGTAAGTGTTTGTGATTCAATGGCGTAATCAAAACTAATAGATCGCATTGTACGTGTAAATGACATTATTTTGCATTTATTTATATAGAGCTACAATTTTTTGCAATTACATCACTCGGCAATATACTCAATATTATGTTGTAAAATACAGCAATCTAGGATATTGTTAATATCCATAAATATCTTCACATCAGCGTAAAGAACTACATTACAATCCAGTTTATCAGTTATAAAGAGAAGGAATAACAATGGTCCCAGATTTGAACCCTGTGGTATACCTGAGGTAGCAAAATAAGTACTTCACTGAAGACCATCGTATGAAACATACTGCGAACGATTGGTTAAATATGAATTAAAAAGATTTATAAATCTATTAACGAAACCAAAATTTTCATTTTATCTAATAATAGCTTGTGGTGGATTTTATCAAACGCTTTGGAAAGATCAGCAAATATGACATCTACCTGACATTTCGAATCTAAATCTTCCGAGATGAATTGAGTAAAATTACAAAGATTCGTAACTGTTGAGCGCTGTGAATAAAATCCATATTGACATTCAGATTTGAAATGCTTAACTTCCGGAAATATTTGGCTGTGCAAAATTATCTCAAAAAGCCTCGAAAAATTACACAGTAACGAAATGGGTCTGCAAATGTTCACATTCGCTGGATCACCCGACTTTAAAACGGGACAAACCTTCCAAATATCAGGAAATGTACCAGTCGAGATGCATAAATTAAAAATATGTGCTACAAAAGCATGTATATACGAGTCCTTAACAATGAAACTTGGAATAGTATCAAAGCCAGCGGTTATTGCATTTTTCAGTTTTTTTAATGCACGTATAATAATAACTTCTGTAACGTATATTTCAATATTGTATGAGTTATGTAAAGAATTTTTGAACCACGTATGAGGACTAAGTGCCGGTAAAGCAAAAACGGTGTACACACTAATGAAATATCTTTTAAAGAGCTCTAAAATTAACTAAGAATCATCACACTTCTCGTCATCAAAGTGTCATACTACCAGGAATTCTTGTCGCGTTCTTTTTACAAGATATCTCTGTTCTTAGGTCACTTCAGTTGCTTCACTAATTTTGACTGTTCTTTTTGTCGTAACTGAATTGAGGTAAAGTGAGGTCAAAGTCTGAAGAGTTCCTCCCCTCTTTCCGATTCTTAGTCACCTCAAGAGGTTGTGCTTGTTGAATTTTTAATAGAAACGTGGAGATGAATGTTTTACTGTCGCTGGCTGTCACATACAATTAGTTTGGTTGTTTATTCCTTTAATAACATGATTTTATTGGTTATTTAAAGAAAATTACCGATAATATTAAAAATATTGTGCTGTTAGGAGCAATAATTAAATGATATGGTCAATTCGTTATTTAGTTCAAGTTTAGCGGACAGTATATCAAATTTTCTAACAGACAGTCCTACAGACTTTGTAGTTGTTGTTGTTCTTTTTACTTTACAAAAATCTCAACTCAGCTAATATCAAACTCTTCTCATTTTTAGTTCAGGTGAGGTGAAGCAAATAATAAAAAGAACGCGAATAATATTTTTTTACATAATATCTCAGTTCGCCTTAGCTGACCTGAGTTGCTTCACTAATTTTACTGTTCTTAGTGTCATAATTAAAGTGAAATAAAGTGAGAAGAGTTCCCTCCCTCTTTATGATTCTTAGTTACCCCAAGAGGTTTTGATTGTTCAGATTTTAATCTTAGATGAACGGTGATGATGAATGTTTTGCTGTCACTGGCTATACGTACAATTAGTTTGGTTATTGAAAAGGTTATTTGTTTATTCCTTTTATATTATTATTTTATTCGTTATGAGAAATAAGGCAACATTATGATACTAAATAAATTTCACAAGTTTTCTTAGAATCAGGTCCTGACATGGGACATGGAAACCTATAAATTACTAGTAAAACATGCACAATAAACAAAATAATCAACGAATTGTTTCACAGAGTTCTCGTTGATGTAGATAAACATTTCCTATTTGTTTAAACATTTTTATTTTGTGTGTATAACTACAATTTAGGTAAACCAAGGGTTAGATGAACACTAATAAGTGGGTGTCAAAACCAGTACTATCGCAGACCACCTCTGTCACATTCACCAGTCCGAGATTAAAAGGCATATTTGTTTAAGTAGGGGATGAAATAACAACTACCTCGTAGAATTTTTGTCGTACACTCAGAATACAGATCTTTGTGTCTTTGTATAATATACAGCGCATATATAACTTTTTGAGTACAACTAATTAGCAAATCAACAGGCGAGAATTCCTTCCACAACCAAATACAGAAAACCAAAGGTGGTTACTTGGAATGAGTTGGAACAAATCAGGGTCAAATTATAAAATGTTTCCATCCAACATACAATCTGCATATGCAGACACTTTCCCACTACGTCGGGACCTCAGCGATTAAGGCGCAAATAATTAAGATGATTTTCTCAGAAAATTCTGTCCGTTTCAGTTTCACGTATGGACATCTAATCTCCCATCCTTTTCACACCCAATCTTTAAGGGTCGCGCCTGTGTGTTTAAAATTGAGTGCACAACACTCGAACAGGCATCTTGGTTTCGACGAGAATCAGGCTTTATGGTAGCTTGATCGGCTGTAATGATCATTGGTAATTTTTGAGGCTTTGGTATTTGTGTTATATGTTGGTATTTCTATAAGGTGGCAGCTAAGCTCTCACCTGCAGCCCTGAGATATTATTGAACGCATAAAACGGTGAGTGGTGCCAGGATAACAGAGAAGTGCTTGCTCCAATAAGTGGTCCAGTTGCAATTTTCCAATCTCCTCCTTCACTCCCCGTATGGTTGCTACGTTAATCACAGGGAAGCGCACGCTTCACCTCGTAGTTCAGTTGCAATTTTCCAACAACGTCGTGTATCCACATTAAATATCTAAGTAATAGTCATAACACCATACCATGTATTAAATTTGTATCGGACAAATGTCTGCGACGCTATATTCACATCCCTACTTCTAAGGGACCTCTACCGCGACCGTAGCCACGGTTGACCACGACCCACGTCCCAAGGCCGGTGTAACGCTCCACGGCTGCGCCAAGACACTGCTGGCGCTGCTTCCCGGTGCTGACCACTTTCGACACCGCTGTCAGTCACGGTCTTGACCAGGGCACACCCACGGCGTCCTCGACCATAAGTAACAGGCTGTATACTTTTAGTGAATATCTTTTGACCAATGTTACTTGATAAATAAAAGTTGTTTATTGTTGAATACGTGTCTTTACTTGTTTTATTCTTTACATTACCACGACTTCAAATCTACTACTACTATTTACATAACACAACATGCGGTATTATTGACGATCGCGATAAATTGTGCGTCGGTGATTTCATGCTGCCGCGTTACAATAATTTATGCGAGTATATTATGAGCACATGGTCGAGTCGAGATTTCCTAGAATCTAGAATTGAAGTATCGAGCTTTCGGAACTGGATATTTTATTTCAATCTACTAATGTACTCTACAGATCTGCAGAAATGCAACGACTCCAAACTATTAAATTCTTTCAAAAAGTTTACTAAAGCATTCCTCCGCATACTGATGTAAAAATAAATAATTAATAATGAACAGTAAATATCTTATTTGCATACGGAATAATAACTTGATACTAATTTTATTGATATAAAAACATTCTGTAAAGTCTGGTTCTAATATGTATTTAAGGTATGTAACAAAAGTTTTGAGAAAAAAAATTACGCTCCAAATTTTATTACTAAATAAGGTCTAATCTAATTGTCACTGGACATAATAAGTACATAATAGTTTTCAATAATATACTATGATAAAATGAACATAGTTTAGTTGGACAGATAGCCGAAACGTGTAATTGTTTACGTTTTTAGGGATCAAAATATTGGACAGGCTAACTATACGGGAATGTAAAGGTGTAGAATATATTAATTTACAAAAAAGTGGGCGACTGGAACTTTTGCCCTCAAATCGAATCAGCAGACTCATTCGCAGTGGTCAAGAGTTCACGACAAAGTTAGAATATCATCGCGCAAATTAAGTCGACAATTCAGAATTTTTAAAATGATTGTAAGCAGAACTTTAGTCAGAAATGATTTAAAATTTAGAAAAATCAATAATGGAACCAAATAAACTGCGGCTCATTTTACAAACAAGATTATTTCTGGCGATCAGAGAAGTATATTAAAAGCGCCCAGAGATAAATGAGACAAGGTATTAAAAACATGCGTCGCATTGAAGATAATGGTCCCCTATCAGTGTTTTAAAATTATTTTTCTTATCTCCTTAGTTTATAAGAACAACCCCTTTTATTTTATTTTATTTTAAGAAAGAGGTCTAAATTTTTTTCTAAACTCTTCTTACATACGTTAGTTATAATTATAAACTTTCTCAACTTACTTGCTCATTATGAAGAAAATAAGTTAATCTAGAATTGTCGGTGCTACTATCCCAACAGATGGAATATTATTCTAACTCTCAGGTATGATTATTAATGTGTGCAGTATACATTACAAATCCAACCAAGTTTTGCAAGAGATAAAGATAAACTTTGATTCTGCATGAAGTTTCTCATAATGCAAATGCTTTTTAAAGTAGCTATATACGTACACATATGTCGCTGAAGTCAGTAAAGTTAAAGTTTGCTTTGAATATATTTTTCCATGCGTATTCTAAATGTGACAGCACTGCTCAATATATAATAATTTAGAACTTGCAATACCCTTTTCGAACTTCTTACAAATAAAAATACTTTAACGTCAATAAACAGTTTGTAAACTTTTTAAATGTCTTTATATCATTGTGAACTATGAAATATACAACTAAATCACAAGCTGTTTTCTTGAAAACAGGTATTATATATAATTATAAAGCCAGAAGAAAACTCGAACTATTTATTGATATTTTTAATTATTTTAGATGCTGAGTATACTGTAAGTGTAAATCATATTAAAAATTTAGCTGCAAGCGGTAAATTAACTGATTTAGAATTGTTTAATAAAAACCTATGTTTGGAATATACGTTTGACGTAAGCGTTTCCTCAAACATTAAGATACAAAGTAATTTTTGCTTTCTTCAAACCATTTTGAACTAACGTGCGAACCAAAACAAACAAATATTAAAATGTATTTGAAACTTGAAAGTCGTAAGCAGTGTATGAATTGTATTATATACTTTATTTTTATAAATTATTTGACATATTTATTTATATTTATTATTATTCTGCTTTTCTTCATTGGCGTCTTGACTGGTAAATATAATTATGGGTGCCTTGAATGTCAATGTGTAAAGTGTCAGTGTTACTGTCTGCTGGCAATGTCACTGTCTAACGGAAACCACAATATACCATTGTTATTTCAATCAGCATTAACCGCGACGTCACTGTTATGACGTTTTTCTATAGCCTTAACCAAGGGTTACTATGGTTAGTTGTAGTTACATGATTAAAAGTGTCCCATTGCAAATTTGTGGCGTTGTTGTGTATCGAATATGTTATATTCCATCACGTAGATATGTGGAATCCAGAAGATGTAATCGTACATTTCATGAAAAGGACATCCATTTCATGAAGCGGTTCCTCATAGTGTAATTTCAAAGTTCTCCGAAAACTAGACAAAAAAATACTAACAAAAACGTCACCTTGCGCACAGAACTCACTTTAGGAAAATTCGGAGAGGTTATTGTTGATGAGTTCTGTGGGTTAGGTTAAGTTATTGTTGGTATTTTTTCTAAAAGTAAGTAAATAGTTACATGAAATAGATTGGATTTTATCCAGGTGGCGGAAAACTTTCAAATTACACTAAGAGAAGCCGCTTCGTGAAGTGGATGTCCTTTTCGTGAAATGTATAATTACATCTTCTGGATTCGACAGATATACATAATAAGAGCCGAGGCATTATTGCGGTGTTGATTAGAAATGCAGGATATGTAGGTATTTGGACCGAGTAATAAATAGTTGATTGTATTATGGACGAACACGTGTACTTGCTTCGCTCCGCAATTAATTTTGTGCAAATGCGATAACACCTTCATACCACTATAATCCGTATACATGCTTAATTGAAAATGCACCCGCATAAAGACACTCAAACGACGACATGACAATAATTATAATTTGAATAGCAACAAAACTACACTTGTTCATATAATAAATGCGCAAATCTCAACGAAACAAACGGGTACGGTAAATGTGTAATATTTTCTACTCTGTATGAAAAACAGTTTGGAAACGATGTCATAAAACATAGCCAACTAATGCTGCATCTGTAAAATAAAGATTCCATAGAGTATTTCTATTTTACGAGCCCAAACTCATAATAATTTGGCCGGTTTATATTTTCAATAAATTATAAAACCTACATAATGGTAAGAAACTTCTATAAAATTCTTTCGGCTACTTTAAATATAGACTTAAAACTTAAAAAACTGTGGGCCAAATAACGGGTGATGATATTTCGACCGGCATTCTACATTTAGCTTCTACGGAGACCCTTTTTTTGATACAATAAAACATAATTTTGTAAAAATCCATTAATACCTACCTTTCAAGACATATGGGTGATGTAATACAATATTAATTGGCGAAAAACGAATAAAATATTCAGTTTTTGTAAGTTTTCTAGAAATTTCTCACCATTTGCGTAGGTTTTTTTAGTTTATTTGTTGTATATGTATATTGTCTGGGGTCGTATATCCTTACGTATCAAAAATATTGAAAAAAATCGAATTGAAATTTAAGTAGAATTAGTTTTTATATTTTTAAAGTTGGTCATGTGTGAATTGAGCTTAAATTGAAACGAAACAAATATTTGTTAATAACTTTACGAATAGTGTTTAATTTTCCTTTCATCCTAAATAATTCAAATTGACGGATGCTTATTTTTGTTTTTCATATGTAGTCTACTGAAAAATAACTATAAAAATCAATTTTATTTAAATTTTAATTGTTTTTTCTCAGTTTTTTGTTATGTAAGGATTTAAAACGATAAATGGCTGAATTTAGAAAAAACACTTTATCAAATGGGCTTAAAAACTACATACATTCCCATTTAATAAAATCTGATGTGGCCAGCACATTATCTTCCGTCAGTTCTATGTATTTCGTATAAATGTCATACAGAAAGTTCCTTGCAAAAAATTCTATTTCTTGTACATTACCTTAAGGCAATTGTATGTATTTTATACAAATTCCATACAGAAAGTTTCTAGCAAAAGACTTTGTATTTCCAGTAAAATTATAACACATACATACTGTAACTGCACTTGACACTGACACCTTTCAATCAGTATTTTCTAAATATAGCAGCTGTTTCCGGAGTTATGGCATAGCTGGCTAATATATATTTAATTTCTTTATAATTTTTTAACTTTATATCCATTTAATATGAAATATGAAATGCATTCAAATCGTGTAGAGAATAAAATGTTCTTTAATATTTATAATAATATTAAATGTGAAAAAATTATATTTAATATCGTTTTTTTGAGAAATAAATAAATAAATAAATATATCATCACGGCATATTACCCATTGTTGTGTGTGCCAATCTGCTTTGTCCGCAGATATCAGTAATGATGATGACATATTTGTACCGTGTGGGCGTTTACCAGGCGTCACCTCACGGACACTCTTTGCTGGCGTGGAGAGTGCACCGCAGGGGTCAATTTTGTGCCATTTAAAATTTGAAATATTTGGCGTCGATCGACCAATTATCAAAATCTAATAAGCTCTTCACATGGGTGTAACGAAAAGGAATACGAAAGAATTATAATTTTTGGAATTGTAGTATTAGAGTTATTGTAATAGAAAATTTTCTTACACACACACACACACACACACACACACACACACAAACAAACACACACACACACACACACACACACACACACACACACACATACAGACACCATCGTAAAAATAGTAAAATCGTATTCTAGGGACCCTAAAACGTGCTTATTCATCAAAAACCAACCACATAATTTTTCACCAAAGACAATACCATCCTTACCTAACGGTGACGGAAAGTAAAAATATAACTTTGTGATATAACTGGAGAACCACTGGTTTAAAAAAAAATATTTTCTTCATCATTCGGATGTCTTTTGTGGTCTTCTAGAAGATTATCTTATAGTATTTTATTGTATATTTAATGATATAGAAATTATTTGAGGTAGCCCGCCTAGCTGTTACACCCGTATATGTAGAGAATCGAAAAGGATCAGAAAATATAAATAATTAATCGGGAATTCGATTCTAATAATAAAATATCAAAACTACTCTAGTTTAATAGCGAGGTGTAATGGATTTGTGTTAATTAAATTATGATTTGTCAAATCTAATTCTTATTATAAATAATTGTAATTTCATATTCAAATTAACAAATTTGTATGGAACACATATTTACGTAATTAATAAATTATTATACTCGTATATTAGTAGTGATTTTAAACAAAATTTTTCCTGGGAAAATTGTCGGTGTTTCTATTCATAATTTTATCACACAAGATATAATTTGTTAAATAATAATAATAATAATAATAATAATAATAATAATAATAATAATAATAATAATAATAATAATAATAATAATAATAATAATTAAAAATGCCCTTTCATGGAATTGTTATATATATATATATATATATATATATATATATATATATATATATATATATATATATATATATATATATATAAATATATATATATATATATATATATATATATATATATATATATATATATATGCGCACACATATAGTAGCCTATGTTTGTATTCATATTCCCTTTTGTAAATGTTTATATATTTAGACAGTGGCCCTGGAGCATCCAGGGGCATTTTGTCGTTGGTATTTATTTTTGTACTTAAGTTGTTATTGTGATAAAATGTCGATAAGTCGCAAATAAATTTCGTTTTAGGTTTTTGCTACAGAAAAAAATGCTGCATCCGAATATGCTAATGTTTATAATTTTTTAATTTTCGTAACCGTAAAAATAGGAGAAAACAATAATAACATTTTTTGCAAAAATTATTGATGCCATGGAACAAAAGTTTAATCAAAAGTGCAAACACCTGTCAAAAATTCTTGGCGTCTAAAATTATTTTCAAAACAAGCATAAATGAAACACGTTTATTGTAGAGTTGATGACAACAATGTAATTTGACGAGATGAAATTGAAGATTTCTTTAAGTAGTGGCAAATGTTTGTGATTTTGTTCCATGGCACCAATGATTTTTGCTTAAATATTATTATGGTTTTCGACTATTTTTACGGTTCCGGAAATTAAAAAATTATAAACAATTGCATATTCGGATGCAGTATTTTTTCCTGTAGCAAAAACCTAAATATAATTCTGCTCTAAAATAATTAGGGTAGCAATTAACTGCACATTAAGATTTTACCATTGAAACCCCTATGCTGCGTCGTTCAAGTCACCACCCTGTATATATATATATATATATATGTAGTGTCCCGGCATCTAGCCGCTAGTTCTCATATTAAAATATGTATATACTTGGCGTTGGTCGCCAAGGATAATTTGGTTAATGTCTATATTTAGAATTATTGTATATATATATACAAGGTGTTTCTATACCTCTCTGGACAAAACTTTATTGGCTTATACAATATGATATACTGATTATAGCACAAAAAGATTTTTGGAAATTCGCAAAAGTAAGGGTTGGTCATTCCTAGCTAACAATTTTAGTGTCACTGGTTTAATAGTACATTTCATTATTTATAATTATGTTATTAATGAAATATAAGTAAAAACACTGCCTACAAATAATGATTTATTAATTATATATTATGTAGGTACCTGGTCTAATACCTCATTGCGTAATTATTTTCAAACAAATAATATGTAATATTAACAATGAGTTAACAGTTTGTAAATATTGTCAGCCATCGGGTTCGAACCCGAGACACCTATCTTGCCGGGACAGTGCTCTAACCAACTAAGCTATTGACTGCTCTCCTCTCGATGCCTGAACAATCCTTCACTTTTAACGTCGTATAACTGCTGAGGATATTATTAAGCGTCACATGATATATAATATCCTCAGCAGTTATACGACGTTAAAAGTGAAGGATTGTTCAGGCATCGAGAGGAGAGCAGCCAATAGCTTAGTTGGTTAGAGCACTGTCCCGGCAAGATAGGTGTCTCGGGTTCGAATCCCGATGGCTGACAATTTTTCACAATTTATTTCATATTGACGTATGTATACTAACTTGATCAGAAAGTTCTTTTTTTTAGTTTTTTAAATAAATGCTGATTACTGAAACCGGTTGTTTTTGTATATTCCAATACGAGCTCGTCCATATAAGCCACATATGTGTCATAAATTTCACTAATTAAAACAATTTTTTTCATTTTCTATTACTTTGTCTCTTATGAAGGCGCTCAATGCCGCAAATGCTTGCTCATGGGCATCCCTTTTTTATGCCATTCAGATTGATCACTCTTGGTTTTATTTTTATTCTTGCTTGAAATACCTGCTGCTCTTCGGCTAAATCTGGTTCGACAAATACCATGGTAATATACTTCCACCGCGGTGAAATCAGTATCTCCTGTTGTACGAATAACATCATACTCCTTTAATGTTTTACATTCGGCGCGGATACTGTCTTCAAATTTTTTGTGGCCCATTGTAAAAGAGATTGCTTAATGTAATTAACTTTTATAGTTTCTTTCTTACAGAAAATACATTTTTTTCTCTAATGTGCTTCTGCCTTTGACTATAGGGACAGCTGAGCCAGATGATCTCAAATCTCTTCTAGGAAGATCAGAAGTAATGCCACACCCTTCTACTGGCTCGCCGATAGAAGCAGCCAGTTTCTGATACCTGTTTGTCACTGAAGTAAATTTTTTATAACACGCATAATGGTATCCATGGTGTGATCTTAACTTATCAGGAAAATTATTAATAATGGCTGAGTACTTTGTTGATTTCATACTTTTTGAAACGTATCAGATGAAAATACTTTAATTTTTGTTTTTTCGTTTCCTTCATTGAGTAAAATACACGAAAGTTCTGAAGCTTGCTATTTCAGTCATCTAAAGACAAAACAGAAAAAAAACTAATACAGAGTGATCAAAACCAACTGATAAGCACGTGGCTTGAGTAGTAACTTGTTTTCTTATTATTTTAGATTATGTTCTTGAATTTATTAAAATTGCCAAATTAAATATTCTTCATAATAAAACCTCTACACGCCTATGGGCTTAGATAGATGCCAAACTTTTGTTCTTAGAAGTCTAGTTTTGATGTCATTGAGAAAAGTTGCAAGTCATCAATTTGTTTTTATCACCCTTTACAATGATTGTTTCGAATGAGTAATATATCATGTTGATTGTAATAAGACGTATTTTGTAAGAAAATTTTATTAAACTGAAAATAACTTTGAATAACATAATGTTTTATATCTGCACATCAAAAAACCACATAACATTAACTTATAAAGATGTTAAAGTATTTGTCGTTTAAATATGGATAAAATTTGGGTCAACGATGTATTTAAAAAATTATTTCCCCAAAAAGACTATCAAGTCTTCGATTTTTTAGAAATTACATGTTGCATGTGAATTTTGAATATAAATAAATGAAAATGAAATAAAAATTGTTATATATTTTGTATTTTTATACCTATAATAATGTAATTAAAGATTTTAGCGTAAAACAATCGCCATGTTGTGACGTCAGCGTCATTACAGTCGTCCAGTTACCCTGTGAAAATCATTTAACACTACTCCTATACTTATTCATGTAAGTAAATCAAACAAAAAAACATATTTTGAAATTATATAGTAACTATCTCGTTTATTTATTACCATTAGCTCTAAAGATTTTGATCACAATTTGTGATGGATACGTATTTTTATTCTTGCAACATTTATTGTATATTATATTACCATTATTAATGGTAACGTATGTCGGTTATCTCTACTTATGACGGAGTGACACTAACGTCACAACTTTCGCGCCAAAACTTTAATAATTATTTTAGGCGTTATTAAGCATAATTTCAAGAAAAGAAATAATACGGAATTTCCATTTTTAAATTCTTCGTAACATATAAAAAATTCAAAAAAAATTGAACGGGCCCATTGGACCCTGTATACTCGTACTCGTTCAGGTATACTTTTTAGCGTAATATGTATTGCAATTATTAACAGAATTGGTACTTACCTTTAAATAGTAAATACAGCAAACACAAATAGATCCACTTTTACGTTTTCAATAAACATAAGAAGATCACTTTGATGACATATAGTGTTGTCAAGGTTAATAGTTTGCCCTGTTGGCTAACAGGAGTAACCGAATACATACAGATGTCGCTAGATATGGCAGCGGCATTGAACTAAGACTCTTTCAGAAATGTGTAGTATTACAAGCAAAAAGACTCCATTTCGATTATTTAGAATGCATTTGGTAAAATAGACATCAAGAATTTTTAATTCATCTTATATTGGGTAATTTTTGACCTGAATTCTTTTTCATTTATCTTAAAAGCAAAAGCCTCCGATTTTTGCCTCCCGCTACCCTTGGTAAGGGAGGTATAGAGATCGTGCTAATAATCGCATATCGAAATTTTGGTAAATGGCCACGTTTTAAGGTCCCTAGCATCCAATTTTAACATGATATTTGTGTGTATGTGTGGATCATCCACTCTAACTCAAATATTATCATTCAGAAAATTTTGAAATCTTGTATTTCGTACTTCTTCTGTAATGAAAAGAGCTCATTCGATTTTGGTTTAAATCGGATAACCGGAAATGGCACTTTACTAGAAGCTCAAAATAGTTTTTCTGCGAAAAATACCTTTAAATGTTATTTTTTCGAGATTATATCATAAAAAATTAAAGATTATTAAACTTTCTTTAGATTTGCATTAATACTTTTTCTATAAATTTATAAAATTGTTTGTAATTTAAATCCCAGAGTATACGCTTTAAACAAACAAAGCTCAGTTATTCAAATGTATGTAACCGACAGATAAATGTCACTATCAAAGAACTAATCATTTGAAAATAATATTAGTAACATTTTAAAAAGAATGTAGGTATGTATTTAGATTAATAAAAATTAACGATTCACAAAAATGTTTAAGCTAATCCTCATTTTTGGATTAGTGAATTCTATTCTATCCCGGTATTTAAAATTAAATCTTCATTTTATTATAGCTCCGATGGCTCAATGTTAAGAACAACGCCTCATATCATGAGGGCCCTCGGGACTCCGAGTTCGAATCTTACTAAGGCATGGATGTGTATGAATGTGAACCCACTCTGTAATTGGGATATAATCCTGTTGAAGGGTTTGAAAAAAGGTAGGTACTTGGATTAGATTAACGGGAGGTATTGTGTTGACCACACCAGATTTTTATGTCTTAAAAAGTGTATTCGTTATGTTTGAATAATGATGCATAAAATACCGCAAAAAGTTAAAAATGTACCTTATTATGTAATTTTCGGCATTTTTTCAAATTTTGGTTCGTGTCTTAAAAATCAAAAGCCCCTGATTTCTATGTCTTAAAATGAATTTTAGTAATTTAGACAAAAACCGATAAATTATTTTGAAGAAAATGTAAATAATTAGTTCCATTCATTCTGCTTGGTAGTATGTAGAGTCCAATTAATGTACCATTTACAATTCCTGCCCAGACATTTACAGAAAATTTGTGTTGAAAACTCCATCTCACAACAACATGCGGATTTCCTTGAGACCAACACTGATCATTATGAATGTTGTGAATTCCATCTCTTGTAAAAATTGCCTCATCACTAAATATTATTTTTCACGTAAAATTAGCATTTAAAGCTTGTTGTTCTAACAACCACTGACAAAATGTCACTCTGAGAGGATGATCTTGTGGAATTAATGCTTAAACTCTTTGGAAATGAAAGAGATGAAAATTATAATCACTATGAATTCTCCAAACTCAATAATGAGACATTTCACCCATAACAGGATATATTCTTCTCGTACTGATTGTTGGTTCAGCGGCCACAATTTCCAAAACTTCATATTCAGAATTGTTGCGTAATCTTTGGTGGCCTTCACCTCGTCCTGCATTTCCCTGTAAGGTTCCCTCATCACGAAGACGTTGTGTGATCCTCACAAACATTTGGAAATGTGGATGATGTTTTTGAGGATAACGCTGTGCATAAATTCGCGTTCGGAATTTTGTGCCTGTTCTCCATATTCTAACAACATATCCACTAATTCACTGTTACTATACATTTTTCTCAAATTTCTCCCACAACACCGCATACGAAAAATCAATCTAGGTACTTTAATAAAAACAGTTATTTGTTTGAAAATAATTACGCAATGAGGTATTAGACCAGGTACCTACATAATATAAATAATAAAATGAGAACTCGAAATTATATTTTTAAGAACTTTATTTAAAAGTGATAAGATGATATAAGGTTACAACATGTGTCGTAGTTACACTAGGAATGACTTACTTGCTACACAGTACCGTATTTATACTAAGATCGTCTTCGTTTGGAGTCTTTTCTCAAGATTCTCAAGTTAACTTTAAACTGCTGAATTTGTGGGAAAGAAAGTGATGCAATACTTATCTACGTTGTGAAATAAGGGAGGCGTCTCTATATAATTCCTCCCTCCTCAAGATTGGAAGTTACATTTTTGGAACTTTTAATTTTCTTTAGTTCTATGTCGTTAGACTTTTTAAATTTCCGTTGAAGACAATCTTTGTACTTACAAATTAATATTACAACAACAATTAATATAATTATAACATAAATTATAATATAATGATAGTCGGTAGTTACATCATATATTGAATCTAAGCGAATACTACTTTCTATATTATGTTTGATTAATGAAATATTCTTTATTTCATTTTTTATATTCTCGATATGGGTATTTGTGGAATTTATATGAATTTCTACTAAGTCCCCAAAGTTATCTTTTATTTTGATTTGGTCGTTAAATTGACAATTATTAGTATAGTATATTCCTTTTAAATCTTTAATCTGTAATTCGTTATTGCAATAGAATTTTACTTGTTTTTTATGTGGGAAATATAAATATTTTAAATTTGAATTTTTTATTTCAATGATAGAATTTATCAATGATATTTTACTATATGTACAGTACTGGAAATCTTTATAGCAAATGACGTTTTCTAAACATTTTTCATATTCGTTGTTTTGGGATAGACAGTAGTATTCTTTGTTACTTATTCTAGTACATTTATTTACAGGTTTAATTCTGCAATTATTCTTACTATATAGCCCATTTAGGATATTAACGGTTTTGTATGTATCGTGTACGTATGTTGGTATTGAAGTGACTTGTAAAAGTTCTTCCTTAAGGATGTTTGATGGAATTTCTATGAGGATAATGAGGTTCTCGTCTTTTATAGAGCAATACGTCTTTAGAATGTTGTTATTGTGAATATTATTTATTAAAATTGTTTTTATAAAGTTATTTTCAATTTTATTAATTTCATTTACTAATTCGTTATAATTTATTATACCAAAGTATAGGATATTTAATTGGCAAAAGGTTATAGTTTCCTCTAACAGGATTAACGAGAAGTAAAGTTCTTGTCCAACTTGTATTAATTCGTTTATTATATTTTGAGTTTTTAAGATGTCTATTTCGTCTATTACTTTTCCAAGTGCTTTTTCTAAATTATCTAATTTTTTATTTAGGATGATGTTGTTTTCGTTAATTGTTTTAATTTTATTATTGAATTGTGCGGTAATATTGTTATTAATTTTTACCATTGTATTAATTTTGTCGGTTAGTTTATTTTCATTAATATTTATTTTTTCTATTATTTCATCGTATCGCTCTTTGTCTGTTTCGTCTAAGTTGCCTGTAATACTTTTGATAATGGAACCTAGCCCGTTTATCAACCCGCGTTTATCTCTTTTCATGTGTAAGAGTTGTATTTTATCTTTTAAATGTAACATGATATTATTTAGAATATTTTTATTATTTGTGATACGGTCTTCAAATTTATAGTTTTGTAATTTTTGGTATAATGTGTTAATGTTAGTTTCCAAAATATGATGTTGTTGGACTATATTAGATAAAGGAATCTGGAATGATATTATTTGGGTGTTTACCTGTATGTAGGCTGTCCCTAAGTCAAGTATGTTAAGTCCAGTATTAGTGTCATCTTGCGTGATTTGGGATATTCCGAACGGAATTAATCTGTAACAAGTCGAGGTGTTTTAAGGTTTGATATTTTATGCTTTTTATTACTGTCATCTACAATTTGACCTCTTGCAGGTTGTATTGTTTTAACGTTTAAAATTTTAAATTTTGGTTTTTCTATTTTGCCAGAATTTCTTTTGTGTATTTTTACATAGGCTTGTTCTGGTATGTCGTACTCTGTTTCGATTTGTTCTGAGTATTTTGCTTTACTTTTTTCTATGTTATTTTTTACATGTTCGTTTATTTGTTTCAACACTTCGGAGTGTTTTTGTAAATATTCGTCAACTTGTATTTCTTCCGATTTCAAATTTGGTTCTGAGGGGTGTCCGAAAATAATTTCTAAAGGTGTTCGTTTTGTGATAGAGTGTATACTATTGTTGTACGCTATTAGTGCGTAATTTAATCTTTCTTTCAGCTGTAATGTTTTTATTAATGGATTTTGGTTTATAATTCTCATATGTTCTATGAGCGACGAGTGGAATCTTTCTACTATTCCATTACTCTTGGGATTATCTATAGAAATATAATGAATATTTATTTTTCTAAGAGCCAAATAATTTTGAAGTGTTTTGTTATTGAATTCTAAGCAGTTGTCGGATACTATTTCGTTGGGTGTTAGGAAGTGAGTAAAATATTTAATTAATTTATTTAGAATTGTTATAGCGTTTTTGTCTTTAATTATATAGGCTGCGGCAAATTTTGAAAAGGAGTCTACAATTGTTAATATTTTAGTTTGTTCTAATGATAATAGATCTATGTGAATTTTTTGGAAAGGTCTGTCTGCTGTCGGCGTTTTGATATTGGGTATCTGAATAGGATTTCTTTCATATTTTGTCGTTAAACAAACGTTGCATTTGTTTATGAAATTTTGAATGTCTTTTTGCATGTTAGGCCAATAGAATAACAGTTTTAATTTATTGTATGTTTCCGTTATACCTCTGTGGTTGGTTTTTCCCTCGTGATAATTTTTTATGGTGATTTGTTGTTCTTCTTTACTTTCGATATCGGTATTCATTGAGTTACATGCTACTAGTTTGTAACTGTTAGCGTCAAAATATGTTTGTAATACGGCGTTGAAGTTAGTTTTAAATTTGTCGGGGATTAGACAATAGTACGTTTTCCCGGGTTGTAGGAGTTCTTTTATGAAATTTAGAATTGTTTTATTACTGTCAATTTTATTTAAATAAAGATATATACGTAGAATATTGTTACTAAAAAGTTTACTTACTTTAATATCGTTCTTGCCATTAGTTTCTTTCACGACTATTTGATTTTTGCACGTATTTATGGGTGTTTCTAAATATGTTAAACCATTTACTGGGTGTTCGTTATCGGAATGAGCTGTGTCAGTTGAATCTGTGTCACTGCCTGTTTCTACTATAATAGAATCTGTGTCCGAATTTAAATTTAGTTCTGCATTGTTAGATTTTATATAGACATTAATTTTAATATTAGAATTTATGAATATTTCTCTTATTAAATTTTCAATTTTATTCCAATTTTTTCTATCAAGGCCGGAACAAATTTTTGGCATATCAATTTCGTTTATTTCATTCTGTACGCAGTAATCTAATAATTTTTCTAAGCATATTCTTATATTCCTAATTCTTGGTTCATCGAAATAATTATCTTTTGTAATTAAATGGCAAATTAGTCGTGGATCTTTTTGTATAAGAATTTTGTTATCTAAGTTATGATAATTTTGGCAAGGGTAATTTTGTTTCACTTGATAAGCAAAGCCTTTACTCATTTTTGTATCTTTTGAAATGCAATGAACGAGTGGTTTGTCAGATTCGAAAATATTTGAATTTTTAAATTCTATTTTAAACTCCGGTTTAATTCGGGATAGGGCGTCGGCTACTACATTTTGGCATCCTTTTTTATATTCGACTGTATAGTCAAATTCTTCTAATTTCAGGCGCCACCTTATTAATTTAGAATTTGGTTCCTTTAATGAATTTAGCCAAACTAAAGGTCTGTGGTCTGTAACAATTTTGAATTGATGTCCTAATAAGTATCGTCGAAATTGTTTTGTTGCCCATATTATTGCTAGTAATTCTTTTTCAACTACCGAATAGTTAATTTCGTGGTTATTAAGAGTTCGTGAAATATATGCTATAGGAAGGTCTTTGTTATTTTCGTTCTTTTGTGACAGAACGGCTCCGATCGCATAATTACTTGCATCCGTTGTTAATATAAATGGTTTTGAGAGATCTGGGTACTGCAGGATGGGGCTGTTAGAGAGGAGTGTTTTACATTTTTCGAAGCATTTAATATATTCCGGGTTATTTATATCAATTTTCTGTCCCTTTTTTAAACAATTGGTTAACGGTTTCGTAATTTTTGAAAAACTATCGATGAATCTTCTATAATAGCCGAGGAGTCCGAGGAAAGATTTTATTTCTTTTGTGGTTTTAGGGATGGGGAAATTTTTTATTGCTTGAATTTTGTCGGGATTTGGTTTAACTCCTTCTGTTGTTATAATGTGCCCTAGATACGCGACTTCTTTGCGAAGAAATTCGCATTTATCCAATTGAATTTTTAGGTTGGCCTCTTTTAATTTTTGAAAAACTTTTTCGATATTATTTAGGTGATCTTGAAGGGAGGTGCCTAATATTATTATGTCGTCGAGGTAGACGAAACATATTTTATTTATCAGATCTTTGAGTACAAAATTCATGAGTCTTTGAAAAGTTGATGGTGCATTTTTTAAGCCGAAAGGCATTCTTTTAAACTCGTAATGTCCGAAGTCAGTTGAAAATGCAGTTTTTGAAATATCGTTTGGGTCAACTTCGATTTGGTGGAAGCCCGATGTCAGGTCGATGGTCGTAAAATAATTTGATTTTCCTAACTTGTCTAAAATTTCAGTAACGTCTGGGATAGGAAATTTGTCAGTGATTGTCTTCTCGTTCAATTTTCTGTAATCAATTACTACTCGAAATTTCTGTTTGCCTGAGGCATCCATTTTTTTCGGGACGACCCAAATAGGGGCGGACCAAGGGGAGTAGGAGTGTTGTATAATATCGTCATGTAACATTTTGTCCATCTGGGTCTGTACTTCCTGTTTATATGTCTCTGGATATTTGTATTGTTTGGTATGGATGGGGATATTGTCCGTGGTTTTAATTTGATGTTTGATTTTGTTCGTAAAAGTGAGTTTCTTGTTTTCTTGTAATATTAGGGATTTATATTTGTTTAATAATATATTTAAATTTTGTTTCTCTTCTAGGGTTAAGTGTTCGTCTCGTATTTGTTGATTATTAATTTCTATGTTAAAATTTTCGTCTTTATTTGATTTAAAATATTGTAATTTGAATTTGTGTTTATTTAGAAATGTTATTTCTGCTTTTATAAAGTCAAATTTAGTTTTAAGTAATTTTATTCCTGGTAGACCTAGTAATATGTCGAAATCTTTATGAAAGTCGAAAATATAACTTTTTATGTTGTTATTTTTAAATTTAAAAAATGTGAATTCCTTTCCTGATGACTTGCCGTTACAAGTATGTACAGTGAATAATTCGGGAAATTTCGTGAAGTTTGGTTTAATTAATTTTGGATTAATATAATTTTGGGTAGATCCGGTATCTAATAAAATTTTGAAATTCGCAACTTTAATGAAAGGTAGTTTACTGAAATTATTAGTTAAGGATTCGATTCTTGTTGGAATAATTGATCTATGTCTAAAAAATGATTTTCCTCATTTATTTCGTTTTCTTGCTCTATTTCTGAGGGTTCAGGATATTCTACGGGTGTATTATTTTCGATATCTTGGTTAAATAATTGTTCTGTTCGTGGTTGGACACGTCTAGAAAACTGAGAGGTTTGAATACTCATAGGGGTGACTTTTTGTTGCTGTGCGTTGCGTATATTTGCACTGGGGGCAAAGGGTCTATTAAATTGTTGTTGCTGTTGTTGAGGGTATTTATGCATAGGAGATTGATGTCTCGGAGGGTTAAATTGGATTTGATTTTTTGGTGGGGGTGTTCTTTGTGTTTGTGTTTGTGTGTAATTGTTGTGTATGTATTGTAAATCGTTGGTGATGAGGTCGAGTATTTCGGTCAACTTTTGTGGGTTTCTGGCAGATAGTTGTTGTCTAAATGGGTCTTTACAATTATTTATAAAGCATTGAGTGAAATATTTAACAGCATTTTCTAAAATTATTTTGCTACTTGCACTACTATATTTACATTCGACTTTACTCTTGTAAATCAAAAATAATTCGTTGAATTTTGTAAAATATTCTAATATGTTATCTCTAGTTTGTTTACAATGGGTAATTTCATACATTAAAGTATGTTCTGATCTGGTGTCTGAATAGTTTGCCAAAAGGTGTTCTTTTAATTCCTTCCATGTATTTATGGTAGTAATACTGAGGCTTTGTGCTGCTTTACCTTTAATTTTGTTTTTGAGAGTAAGTATAACTATTTTTTTTGTGATCTCTGATGGACTTGACTGATTGACTAATGAAATGATGTCGTCTACTGTGGTTACAAAATTTGGCAGAGATTTTATGTCTCCGTCAAAGCATGGTATTAAATCTAATAATTTTACAATATCATTGTTTAAATTAGCAAGTATATTGCTTTGTGCTGGTACTGTCGGTGGTAGTGCCATAT
Source organism: Harpalus rubripes (assembly GCA_963082715.1). Lineage (NCBI taxonomy): Eukaryota > Metazoa > Arthropoda > Insecta > Coleoptera > Carabidae > Harpalus > Harpalus rubripes. The sequence continues at coordinate 44,232,595 of OY720455.1, read as the reverse complement.
TGGTATTAATATTTAAATTATTTAGTGTTCGTAAAATTTCCTCCAGGGTGTAAAAGTTAAAAAATGTACTTACAGTAAAAATACAATTTCTTTAATCATTAGGGGGTTGAATGTTGCCTTCGATCGATGTCGATTCGATGTGGGATGGCGATGGATGGTGGTGTGTTTGGCTCTCGATCGATGTCCGCTCGATGCGAAGAGTGGGTGTAGTTGACTTCTCGGGTCCTTGATTTTCGCTCAGGGGTTGCCGCAGAAGGATTCCTCGTGGATTGTTGTGGAGAGTTCAAAATTTTTCACTTTTTACTTGAGTATCGCTGATGATTGCAGGATTGACTCGTAGATTCGAGATTGGCAGAGTTAAACGATAAAAATCGACGGATTTGTGAATTTTGACGAATTGAACACTTGGTTTTCGATTCACAAAAACTTGATTGCCAATCCTACCAAGACTGCACCAATAATAAATTGAGAACTCGAAATTATATTTTTAAAAACTTTATTTAAAAGTGATAAGATGATATAAGGTTACAACATGTGTCGTAGTTACACTAGGAATGACTTACTTGCTACACAGTACCGTATTTATACTAAGATCGTCTTCGTTTGGAGTCTTTTCTCAAGATTCTCAAGTTAACTTTAAACTGCTGAATTTGTGGGAAAGAAAGTGATGCAATACTTATCTACGTTGTGAAATAAGGGAGGCGTCTCTATATAATTTATATAATTAATAAATGATTATTTGTAGGCAGTGTTTATACTTATATTTCATTAATAACAATTATAAATAATGAAATGTACTATTAAACCAGTGGCACTAAAATTGTTAGCTAGGAATGACCAACCCTTACTTTTGCGAATTTCCAAAAATCTTTTTGTGCTATAATCAGTATATCATATTGTATAAGCCAATAAAGTTTTGTCCAGAGAGGTATAGAAACACCTTGTATATATATATATATATATATATATATATATATATATATATATATATATATATACAATAATTGTAAATATAAACATTAACCAAATTATCCTTGGCGACCAACGCCAAGTATATACATATTTTAATATGAAAACTAGCGGCTAGATGCCGGGACACTACATATATATATATATATATATATATATATATATATATATATATATATATATATATATATGCAGGGTGGTGACTTGAACGACGCAGCATAGGGGTTTCAATGGTAAAATCTTAATGTGCAGTTAATTGCTACCCTAATTATTTTAGAGCAGAATTATATTTAGGTTTTTGCTACAGGAAAAAATACTGCATCCGAATATGCAATTGTTTATAATTTTTTAATTTCCGGAACCGTAAAAATAGTCGAAAACCATAATAATATTTAAGCAAAAATCATTGGTGCCATGGAACAAAATCACAAACATTTGCCACTACTTAAAGAAATCTTCATCTCGTCAAATTACATTGTTGTCATCAACTCTACAATAAACCTGTTTCATTTATGCTTGTTTAGAAAATAATTTTAGACGCCAAGAATTTTTGACAGGTGTTTGCACTTTTGATTAAACTTTTGTTCCATGGCATCAATAATTTTTGCAAAAAATGTTATTATTGTTTTCTCCTATTTTTACGGTTCCGAAAATTAAAAAATTATAAACATTAGCATATTCGGATGCAGCATTTTTTTCTGTAGCAAAAACCTAAAACGAAATTTATTTGCGACTTATCGACATTTTATCACAATAACAACTTAAGTACAAAAATAAATACCAACGACAAAATGCCCCTGGATGCTCCAGGGCCACTGTCTAAATATATAAACATTTACAAAAGGGAATATGAATACAAACATAGGCTACTATATGTGTGCGCATATATATATATATATATATATATATATATATATATATATATATATATATATATATATATATATATATATATTGTGACGTAAGAGTGATAATAAAGTTTACAAAAAAATAAGAACAAACAATAGCCACACTACTTACCCTGACTGCCCCTTGGTGGGTGGTGGTTGTGCTAGGTCGTGGGTTCGTTTGTGATAGGAAAAGGAAATTATGGTTAGGGCGCCAGTTATGCCTTAAGGGCGAAGTGGACATAACAACACTAGATACAAAGAAAAGTACTAAAATCTTTACTACAAATTCAAACGTTTATTTTAATTTTTAATAAAAAAATATCGAAAAAGTATTTATAAAAAAATACCCCAAAGCCAATATCGGCTTACCAGAAAATTTAACCAAAATTTTAAGTTAAAATAAAAGGTAGAGATAAAAAAACTATATAAATTTTGATAGCACAACTCTCCAGAGACGATCAAATCAGCTTTAAACTACGCCTTGAGTCCCAAAATAATAAATCAACAACGAGCAAAAAACTAAAGCTTGCATTACAAGCAGAGCAAGTACAACAAAAAACTCCACAAACTATTTCCCAAAAAGAAAAACTTTAACAAAAGCTATATGAATTTTGAATACTTTACACAGAAAAAAAAATGAATAAAAAAATTGTACTGAAAGCAGTACTTACGTGCCCAAAAAAAGAAGGCGAATCGCCGATTCGCTCGTGTCGAGCACAGCAGCCACAGGTGTGAAAAACAACCTTGTAGAAAAAAATATACACGAACTTACCAAAAAAAGTAATCAAGAAAACTACACAGTAACGTGAAGGCAAAACAAACTGGAACTGGGATACGATGATCTCAGATAACACTCTAAACACGCAGCAAGTAAAAGTCGCAACAGCCGCCAACTGTACTCGACACAAGCCAAACAACGACTCCCCTGAGTCAGCAAACGTACGTCCGCTGCTCGGCAGAGACCGGAACACTACTAGAAACAGCAAAATATTGTAGTCAAAAAAAACAACTAAAATTTTTTTTGAATAAAACCGCGAAACGATAATGAAATCCTTTCACTGCCCCCCCTCCAAAAAAAAGAAGGAGACTGTTAGGAGAGGGATGAGTCGTCCGACAACTCGAGGAATGGTTCGAAGTCAGTAGGAGTTGGTTTGAGATCCTTGACATGGTAAATGCCGGCATCATTTCCATTTAGGTCATGGAGATGGTAAGCTAGTGGAGACAGTTTCCGGAACACTAAGCTGGGGACATAACGTGGAGCAAGGGCCGAAGAGTAACAACGAGCGCCCACAGAGAGGACACGATTTCGCCGATGAACTATGTCACCCTCGTTAAACTCGAGCTGGCGGCGATGCTGGTTGTAGTATTTCGCGTTGCGTTTATAAGCCTTATGAATGCGATCTTGCACCGTGGTAAAGAACTCAGCCAGTTCTGTTAAGGAATGGGTATACTGGGCTTGATCGTCGGAGCAAATGTTCTTCGGTAAAGTACGATAAAAGTTTCCGGACAGTGGTACGTGTCTGCCGAACGTTAAAAAGGAGGGACTAAATCTGGTGACTTCGTGGACACTGGTCCTGATGGCCTGAGCTAAGGCTTGAAGGTTTTTATCCCAAGCTCGGTGATTATTGTCGAGGTAGGAACGGATAGCGGTTTTAATTACACGATTAGTACGCTCTACAAAGTTGACCTGTGGGTGAAATTTGGCGTTATACCATAATTTTGGTATTTCGTACTTTTTAATAAGATCGGTAAATAATTTAGAGACAAATTGTGTGCCATTATCACACATAACAATTTGCGGTACGCCGAATAAAAGGAAGACATTTTCTTCTAGAAATTTACAAATTTTTGGACCGGTAGCTTCGCGCATAGGATGAACTAAAACAAATTTGGAGAACCAATCGGTTACGACAAAAATATATCGGTTTCCAGCCGACGAAGGAGGTAAGGGTCCGATAATATCCATGGAAATGGCCTGCCATGGGAACCTAATGACTTTTTCCCTACCCATGAGACCAGGTGGAGGAAGTTGCGGAACCTTTTGCGCTAAACAAACTGGGCAACGTTTTACATATCCAGCGATGAACTGGTGCATCTTTGGCCAATAATATTCGGCGGCAACTCTATGAAAGGTTTTAAAAATTCCCAAATGGGCAGCAGTGACGTCATCATGACACCTGACCACAATCTCTTTGCGAAATTCGCGGGGAACAACTAGTTTCCATGAACTTAAATTGGAAGGTAAAGAATAAGGAGTAGCTATATTTTTATACAAGATATTATTCGTTACACGCCAGTCGGGATACTCGATAGGATTCAATGTTACATTGTCGCGCATGCGGCAGTACCAGTTGTCGCGGGTATTAGAAAAATTCTCGACATTTATAATTGAAACATCAAGAGGACATCTTGAAAGTGCATCGGGAAGCTCATGAAGTTTTCCGGGTCGATGGGTGATGTTAAAATCAAATTGCTGAAGCTGCACAGACCAACGGGCGAGTTTACCATGAGGATCTTGCATTCGAAGCAACCATAAAAGTGAATAGTGGTCCGTAATCACTTCAAAGTGAAGACCTTCAATAAAAGGACGAAATTTTAGGATACCAAAGACAACGGCTAAGCACTCCTTCTCGGTAACTGAGTAGTTTTTTTCGGCTTTGTTGAGCGTACGGCTCGCAAAAGAAATGGGGTGCTCCTCACCATCCTCACCTCTTTGCGTGAGAACGGCACCAAGTCCATAACTGGAAGCGTCAGTATAAATGATAAATGGTTTAATCGGTGGACGATAATCGGGACTAGCTAAAGTAGGGGCAGAAATTAGTGATAGTTTTAAGTTGTTAAAAGCTTCTTCAGCCGCGGAAGTCCAAGTGATAGGCGATTTTTTCGCTTTTCCCTTTATTAAGTCGGTAATGACAGCTGACATGGATGCAAAGTTTGGGACAAATCTCCGATACCAAGAAAACAAACCTAAAGCTCGTCGTACTTCCGTCACCGTACTGGGTTTAGGAAGACAGGCTATGGCAGACACCTTATCAGGATCAGTGCGTAAACCATGTTGATCAACTACGAATCCGAGATATTTGAGAGAAGATAGACAAAATTCGCACTTATCAACGTTTACAGTGAATCCTGCTGCTTTAAGTCGATCCAAAACTTTATACAAAATAACGATATGTTCTTCGAAGGTAGGAGTTACAATGATCAAGTCATCGAGATATACGAAGACAGTCGGATCGAGTTCGGGACCAAAAACTTCATCCATGAGTCGCTGAAGAGTTTGCGGTGCATTACAAAGGCCGAAGGGCATTCGAACAAACTGAAACAAACCTCTACCGGGCACCGAGAAAGCGGTTTTTTCCCTAGAGCTAGCTGACAAGGGAATTTGCCAGAATGCACTTTTTAAATCAATTGATGACAAAAATTTAGCGTTACCTAACTTACTGAGGATATAATCAACTCGAGGCAAAGGGTAGCTATCTTTACGGGTAACCGAATTTAATTTACGACCATCAAAGCAAAGTCGATATTCGCCAGAATGTTTCTTAACCAGAAGAATTGGGCTAGACCACGGACTATTCGAAGGCTGAACTACACCGAGGCTTAGCATGTTGTCAAGTTCCTTATTGACATGTTCCATCATGACAGGGGATAGAGGGTACTGACGTTGTTTAATAGGCGCGGCGTCGCCGATATCAATAACATGTTGAACTTTTGAAGTACAACCGAGCCCTAGAGAACCAAGTTTCTCATAATCAGCTATCACGGTGTTCAGGGTCGACTGCTGAGACAAAGATAAATTTTTCCGGCTAGGCACCGCAGAAATAGAGGAAACCTCGTGACGAGAAGACCATGAATCAGTGGAAAAATCTAAGGTAATTTCAAAAGAGCGACAAAAGTCCACGCCGAGAATAACAGAATGTTTAACTGAAGGTACTATTATGAAAGAAAAATGTTTCTCAGTCTGGTTGATGCTAACAGGAAGGAAAACTTCGACTATGATAGAATGAGTTTTTCCATCAGCCGTGGAAACGTTCGTTAAAGAACTAGGTTGGAGTATTACATTAACTTTTTTCAAAATTTCCAGACCACGTCCGCCTATTACGGAGATATTAGCGCCGGAGTCAATGAGAGCAGTCATAGGAACATTATTAATAGAAATAGGGATAAAAGGTCTGTCATCAAAATCGGATTTTTTAAAAACGGGGCAGACTGTACCAGAAGAAAAAAATTTGGAGACCCTATTTAGCCACTGCGACCACGCTACTTGGTCGATTTGGGGAGAGATTTTTGAGATTTTGCCAGCTTTTCGTAGGCGTTTGGCTCGTCGGCTGACGAAGACGGGCCGCCGTAGCCGTTTTTTGAACACGTAGGGCACCGAGACTTAGTGACGTTTTTTCGTCCACAACCGAAACAGAATATGCCAAGATCGTTAGGGCATTTTGGGTACAGGTGTTCGGTACTATTGCAGTTCCAACAGGCGGGCACTTTTCTACCACTAGGTTTGGGATTAGGAACTGGAGTGTTCTCCAATGTGGCAACATTTGATCGTGAATTTCTGTTGAAGGTAGAGGGCGGTTTGGAGGTAAGAGGGCATGAAAGGTCGGGCTCTAAAGTGTACTGTGTACGAGTAGGCGGGTCTTTAAATTTAGATATTTGAAGCTCAGTATCTTCAAGCCTTTTACAAATAGAAATTAATTCCGATAAAGATGAAATATTTTGCAAAGCACAAAATCTTTGAAATTTAGGTTGTAAGTTTCGAATAATGTAATTTACGCGAGTCTCTTCCTCCAGAGTTTTACTCAAACGAGAAAATAAGTTTTCCATAATAGCGATAAAAATTTCCACCCGTTCGTTACTAGCTCGGCTTCTAATTTCGTCCATAAGGGCTAAGTCATAGTTTGCAGGTAAAAAAGTTTGACGTAACTTGGAGACTAGCTCTGACCACGATGCCACAGAAGGACCCACCATACGAAACCACACAAGCGCGTGACCCGTAAATAGATCGCCGGCTTGACGAAATAATTGAGCTTGAGACACTCCGCGAGAATAAGCAATATTTTCAATTTTCTCTAAAAATTGATTAAGGCCCGAATTTCCGTCGAAGGTAATGTTCCATTTATTGATTAGAGTATGATGATCACAACTGGAAACCCGTGGTAGTAAAGTACTGCTAGGTACAAAACGTGGCATTATAGGACTCGATTGACTATTAAACTGGGCGGTAGCTACTGGAGGAATGGTACTATGCAAATTACTAAACCGCAAAGAATCTAATTTTTGCTGAAATCGTACACACTGTTCGTCTAAAGAGCTCAGCCTGAACATAGTTAGGGATGGTGCTGTTGAGTCAAAAGGACCGGAATTTACTGATGCTGAATTTGTAGGAGCGTCATCGAAGTCTATTAGGTTAGTGACTGGAGTAATGGTAACTGGAGGAGACAAAGAGGAGAGAGCAGATTTTACCATGGAGAGAAATCGTAGTAACTCGCTAGAAAATTGCGGCGGGAGCCGAGTAATACGAAGGTATAAAGCAACTAATCGCGAATTTAATTCGAGTACAAAAATATCCAATTGGGAAAAGTTAGTAAAGTTCATTATCATACCTGACATCTCCTTGAGTTTCTCCAAGCAAGCCTGAGCATCACCAATGGGTTCCGGATAACAAGTTGAATTTACTGTGGTTTGTCCCATGGTTTCCAATTCGAAAAGTAGGACGTTTAAATTTTCCTCGTGAGTACCGGTCTGCGAACAGTTCCTAATACGAAGTTCGTAGCTGATCTCATCGTCTCGGAGGTGGTTGATTTGCTCCACGGTAAGTGCCATGTTGAACAAAAAAATGTAAATAAAAATTGGTAATAATTTTTGGGAAAATTATTAGTAGAGAAAATAGAAGATAGAAAGGAGAAGAAATAGTTAAGTAAGGGAGGAATGTTACGAACTAGCAAAACCACAATTCGAAAAAAATATGAAATATCAAAAAAATTTGAAACGAAAATATTTACTGCCGACCCCAAAATGGGTGTTAAACAAATATTAGGCCCCACGTTGCGAGCGCTAATTTTGTGTGACGTAAGAGTGATAATAAAGTTTACAAAAAAATAAGAACAAACAATAGCCACACTACTTACCCTGACTGCCCCTTGGTGGGTGGTGGTTGTGCTAGGTCGTGGGTTCGTTTGTGATAGGAAAAGGAAATTATGGTTAGGGCGCCAGTTATGCCTTAAGGGCGAAGTGGACATAACAACACTAGATACAAAGAAAAGTACTAAAATCTTTACTACAAATTCAAACGTTTATTTTCATTTTTAATAAAAAAATATCGAAAAAGTATTTATAAAAAAATACCCCAAAGCAAATGGTATCAAAAAAATTACCAAGGATGATGCCTACTGCCTTTACATCCTCGCGTGGGGATACATGTGACTGTAGGGACCTTGGAGAACCAGGCTGCCGGACGGCAGACCTGGGGGACCTCGTCCTGTCCAAACCGTTCGGCTTCGGTGAACCCCTTGGCAGTCCGGTAACGCACACCTCAGATGTGGGAGTTGGGGAAGCGGCTACCCGACACTCAACGGAGACGACCTCCAGGTGGTGGAGACGCTTCGTGTCGGGCGCGAAGTAAAACTCTTACGTCGGCGCGACCAGACTCCGATCACGACCTCCAGGTAGTGGAGCGGTGTAGTGAGGATGTACTAGTGTTGGCGGCGTATTAGCGTAAACCGGGCTTTTGGAGCGGAGTTGGTGACGACGGTACTGCTCTAGGTCCTGGCGGAGACGTCCTCCATCCGGCAAACCCAATTCACCTCGACCCGGGGGGTGAATGACGAAAAACTCATTAGGCAGTAGAGCAACAAAAAAAGTTAGTGTTAACAACACTATAAAAAAATTACTGAAAAACAGTTGTTGCAGAAATGGTAAATTCTTACAAAAATTTTTTTTATAAATAATTGTAAAAAAACTCCTCCAACTATGGAGTTAAGAACTCTAAAATAATACAAAAAATTTTTTAATAAGTGCACTAAAAAAACTTTGGAACACAGCTGGCCAGGCTGTGTGTAGACAAGAGAGAGAAAGAGAGAGAGAGAGAGTAAAAGAAATAAATGTTAAATAGCTCGTTATTAAGACAAAAAAAATTAATCTCCCTAGGACTCATGGAAGTTGTACCAAAATGCGGCAGCCGACACAGAAAATTATTACTGAGATATTATGCCAATATCGGCTTACCAGAAAATTTAACCAAAATTTTAAGTTAAAATAAAAGGTAGAGATAAAAAAACTATATAAATTTTGATAGCACAACTCTCCAGAGACGATCAAATCAGCTTTAAACTACGCCTTGAGTCCCAAAATAATAAATCAACAACGAGCAAAAAACTAAAGCTTGCATTACAAGCAGAGCAAGTACAACAAAAAACTCCACAAACTATTTCCCAAAAAGAAAAACTTTAACAAAAGCTATATGAATTTTGAATACTTTAACAGAAAAAAAAAATGAATAAAAAAATTGTACTGAAAGCAGTACTTACGTGCCCAAAAAAAGAAGGCGAATCGCCGATTCGCTCGTGTCGAGCACAGCAGCCACAGGTGTGAAAAACAACCTGGTAGAAAAAAATATACACGAACTTACCAAAAAAAAGTAATCAAGAAAACTACACAGTAACGTGAAGGCAAAACAAACTGGAACTGGGATACGATGATCTCAGATAACACTCTAAACACGCAGCAAGTAAAAGTCGCAACAGCCGCCAACTGTACTCGACACAAGCCAAACAACGACTCCCCTGAGTCAGCAAACGTACGTCCGCTGCTCGGCAGAGACCGGAACACTACTAGAAACAGCAAAATATTGTAGTCAAAAAAAACAACTAAAATTTTTTTTGAATAAAACCGCGAAACGATAATGAAATCGTTTCAATATATATATATATATATATATATATATATATATATATATATATATATATATATATATAACAATTCCATGAAAGGGCATTTTTAATTATTATTATTATTATTATTATTATTATTATTATTATTATTATTATTATTATTATTTAACAAATTATAACACTACTAATATACGAGTATAATAATTTATTAATTACGTAAATATGTGTTCCATACAAATTTGTTAATTTGAATATGATATTACATTTATTTATAATAAGAATTAGATTTGACAAATCATAATTTAATTAACACAAATCCATTACACCTCGCTATTAAACTAGAGTAGTAGTAGTTTTGATATTTTATTATTAGAATCGAATTCCCGATTAATTATTTATATTTTCTGATCCTTTTCGATTCTCTACATATACGGGTGTAACAGCTAGGCGGGCTACCTCAAATAATTTCTATATCATTAAATATACAATAAAATACTATAAGATAATCTTCTAGAAGACCACAAAAGACATCCGAATGATGAAGAAAATATTTTTTTTAAACCAGTGGTTCTCCAGTTATATCACAAAGTTATATTTTTACTTTCCGTCACCGTTAGGTAAGGATGGTATTGTCTTTGGTGAAAAATTATGTGGTTGGTTTTTGATGAATAAGCACGTTTTAGGGTCCCTAGAATACGATTTTACTATTTTTACGATGGTGTCTGTATGTGTGTGTGTGTGTGTGTGTGTGTGTGTGTGTGTGTGTGTTTGTGTGTGTGTGTGTGTGTGTTTGTGTGCGTGTGTGTGTGTGTGTGTGTGTGTGTGTGTGTAAGAAAATTTTCTATTACAATAACTCTAATACTACAATTCCAAAAATTATAATTCTTTCGTATTCCTTTTCGTTACACCCATGTGAAGAGCTTATTAGATTTTGATAATTGGTCGATCGACGCCAAATATTTCAAATTTTAAATGGCACAAAATTGACCCCTGCGTTGCACTCTCCACGCCAGCAAAGAGTGTCCGTGAGGTGACGCCTGGTAAACGCCCGCACGGTACAAATATGTCATCATCATTACTGATATCTGCGGACAAAGCAGATTGGCACACACAACAATGGGTAATATGCCGTGATGATATATTTATTTATTTATTTCTCAAAAAAACGATGTTAAATATAATTTTTTCACATTTAATATTATTATAAATATTAAAGAACATTTTATTCTCTACACGATTTGAATGCATTTCATATTTCATATTAAATGGATATAGAGTTAAAAAATTATAAAAAATTAAATATATATTAGCCAGCTATGCCATAACTCCGGAAACAGCTGCTATATTTAGAAAATACTGATTGAAAGGTGTCAGTGTCAAGTGCAGTTACAGTATGTATGTGTTATAATTTTACTGGAAATACAAAGTCTTTTGCTAGAAACTTTCTGTATGGAATTTGTATAAAATACATACAATTGCCTTCAGGTAATGTACAAGAAATAGAATTTTTTGCAAGGAACTTTCTGTATGACATTTATACGAAATACATAGAACTGACGGAAGGTAATGTGCTGGCCACATCAGATTTTATTAAATGGGAATGTATGTAGTTTTTAAGCCCATTTGATAAAGTGTTTTTTCTAAATTCAGCCATTTATCGTTTTAAATCCTTACATAACAAAAAACTGAGAAAAAACAATTAAAATTTAAATAAAATTGATTTTTATAGTTATTTTTCAGTAGACTACATATGAAAAACAAAAATAAGCATCCGTCAATTTGAATTATTTAGGATGAAAGGAAAATTAAACACTATTCGTAAAGTTATTAACAAATATTTGTTTCGTTTCAATTTAAGCTCAATTCACACATGACCAACTTTAAAAATATAAAAACTAATTCTACTTAAATTTCAATTCGATATTTTTCAATATTTATACAACAAACAAATTAAAAAACCTACGCAAATGGTGAGAAATTTCTAGAAAACTTACAAAAACTGAATATTTTATTCAAGTTTTTCGCCAATTAATATTGTATTACATCACCCATATGTCTTGAAAGGTAGGTATTAATGGATTTTTACGAAATTATGTTTTATTGTATCAAAAAAAATATTGCAACTCGTGCGGTACAGACGTGCATTTAATCGTTCTCGATTTTTATCTAATTCTCATCGTAAAAAAATAATTTATCTTCATTTACAATGACTGGAAGTCGTAATAAAAACAGTGACTCAGATACATCTGATGCTCTAAGTGAAAAAATTAAATCCGCAGTGGAAAGTGTTTTTGAAGTGTTTCTCAAAAAATACGACACGGACATCGCCGAATTAAAAAGTGAAATACGTGTACTAAAAGATGAACTTACCGAGTGTAAAGCTTTAATATCCAAACAAAATAAAGCGATCACTGATCCGGGTGCAGTTGGCACTGCAAAATCATTTGCAAAAAATCGCGAAGCAAGACCCAAGAACTCTCACACCAACACACACACTAACACTACCACAGCATCAGTAAACCAGCCTTCTGTGTCTCACATGGCACCACCTATAAATCCGTCAGGTTCTAACCAAAATGAACGTGTCACACGATCAAAATCTAAGACAAACGATAATCCAGCTGTTATCATGGGTCAACAAACTATTGATGCTGACCAGGGTCGTGCGAAAAATAATTTCTGCGGCGCTCCAAGAAGAGCATGGCTTCATATCAGCCGCGTGGAAAATAAGAACGCAACGACTACTGATCTTCTGGACTACCTGAAATCCCAAGGTAATGAAGGCAACTTTAAATGCGACAAAATAGAACATCCCGGTGACTATGCATCCTTCAAACTTGGTGTCCCATTCGACAAATTGTCAGACTATTTAAATCCAGCCCTTTGGCCCACTGGCATTATAGTAAAACGTTTCTGGTTTCCTCGTAAAAATAAAACTGGTTTTTTAGACAACGCGCCCCAAAACTCTTTCGAGAAAATTTAATACAGCTCCTTTGTTATTATCAAAATGTACGCAGCATAAAAAACAAAATGCTAGACTTTTTTACATCCATTTCTGATAAAGAATTCAATATAATTGCTTTAACCGAAACTTGGTTACTCCCTGACATAGATAATGCAGAATTATTTCCGCCTAATAGCTACACTGTATATCGTAAAGATCGTCATTTAGAAGTACTAGAAGTATCCCGGGGAGGGGGTGTTCTTCTTGCCGTAAACAATGTTTTTCGCTCAGAGATATTGAACTTACAAAATATAACGTCTGTATTACCGTCAATTGATATAACTGGGTGCAAATGTTATTTTGGTATCTTTACTGTATTAATTATTGTACTATATATTCCTAAGACACCGACTGTACAAAATTTAGAAACCCTCCTGAATGCATTAGAATGTATCTGTATACATGAAATACACGTATTAATTATGGGTGACTTTAACATCCCTGAATTCATCAATAATATTAAAAATGATAATTTCTCTAATTCCGATATATTAAGCAATTACATGAATAATTTTTTAGCAGTTACTAATTTTGTACAGTGCAACCATATACTTAATTGTAATAATCGCCTTCTTGATTTAATTATCACTAATATAGATTGTACGGTGAAAAAGGATGAACAACCAATTGTTAAAAATGATAGGCATCATCCAGCACTTAATATTTCATTAATTTGCAATATAAACCATAATGAATATCCCAAATTCACTTGTAACGCTCTCAACAAATCTTATAATTTCAAAAAAGCAAACTTTCCAGCTTTGTACGCTGCTCTAGCCAGCTATGATTGGTCGTCATTACAGAACATCACAGATCCTAACGAAGCATGCCAAATATTTTATGATGCTCTATATAACTTATTCAACACTTACGTACCAATATATAAATATAAAAAAAATTCTTATCCACAGTGGTTCACAAAATATATCATAAATAATATAAAACTGAAATCCAAATATCACCGCTTATACAAACAACATAATTCAGAATTTTATCTAGTAAAATTTAAAGAGCTGCGCAGCCTCATAAAATCTCAGACTCGCGAGTCTTACGTAGATTATGTAAATACAGCTGAAAAATCTATATTATTGGATCCTCGAAAATTTTGGTCATTTATACGGAGTAAGAAGAATAACTCGAGAATTCCAGGTATTATGAAATTAGACAACTTTTCCACAGATAATCCACAATCTATTGTTAATTTATTTGCTGAATATTTTAGTAGTGTGTTTGTAGATCATGCAGATAAACACAATAATCTTGAAATCGAACATTACGCCCAAGTAATTAATATAAATATAACTGAAGCAGATGTTTCCCTAGCCATCTCTAAGCTTAAAAATTCTTCAACATCAGGTCCAGATCAAATACCTAGTTTCTTAGTGAGAGACTGTAAAAATGTGATGGTTGAACCGTTATGCAAAATACTGAATCTTTGCATATCTACTAACGTCTTCCCAGAAATTTGGAAACAAGGCAAAATATGCCCCATCCTTAAATCGGGTGATCCCTCTATTGTAACGAATTACAGGCCAATTACGATTATTTCCAACTTCGCAAAAATATTTGAAATTATCTTATACTCGCAAATCTTTCAGCAAGTAAAAAATTCGCTTTCGTTTGCTCAGCATGGTTTCATTCCTAAACGTTCAACTGTCACCAATTTATGTTGCTTTACACAATTTGCATCAAATATAGTTGATAATCAGGGTCAAATAGATGTAATATACACCGACATCTCGAAAGCATTTGATCGCATTGCTCACACTATACTCATACATAAATTGTATAATTTAGGTTTCAGTGACTCTCTCATTTCTTTTTTTACTTCTTATTTTCACAATCGCTTGCAGTATGTTTCTTACAATAATTTCAAATCTAATTTTTTCATTGCCAAATCTGGGGTCCCACAAGGATTTAATCTTGGGCCTTTATTGTTCTTACTTTTTATAAACGACATTGTAAATGACTTAGATTGTGAAACTCTCATTTATGCTGATGACGTTAAATTATTTTCGTCCATTAGCTCGAAGAAAGATTGCGGCAACTTACAATGTAATATTAACCGAATTGAAAACTGGTGTGTTCAAAATAATTTGGACCTTAATGGTTCTAAATGTAAAGTTATGACTTACACCCGTAAGAAGAATCCTATCATTGCCGATTACGTCATACACTCACAAAAATTAGATCGTGTTGAAATGATTAAAGATTTAGGAATTATTTTCGATTCCTCTTTATCATTTGTTCCACATATTAAAGAAACTATAAGCTCAGCTAATAAGACATTAGGATTTGTAATTCGAAATACAAAATTTTTTAATAACACTCATACTCTTAGAACCTTATTCTTCACTCTAGTCCGGTCTAAGGTAGAGTACGGTATTATTATATGGTATCCACTGTATGCTTGTCAGCGACTGTTTATTGAGAGCTGCACACGTAAATTTGCGAAATACTTATGGTTTCGGCAGCATAGGGTTTATCCTGAAAGAGGACTGCAAAATAACGTTTTAATTAGTTCCTTTGATTTATCGTCTGTAAGTGATAGGCACACAGAAATAATATTAAATTTCCTTTTTAAAATTATACATAACAAAGTTGATTGTCCATACCTTTTGTCACAACTCTTGTTTCGCGTACCCAGACTGAGTTCTCGCAACAATGTTCTATTTTATATACCACCAGTTAAAACTAATCTGATGTTAAAATCACCCATTACGGTTATGTGCAATATTTACAACAATATATGTAATGAAAACGATATTTGTGATTATAACAATATTAAATTACATTTCACCTAATGTTTACGTATGTATTTATTTTAATTTTATATTATGTATGTATATCTGTTTTATTATTACGCTGTAATTGGGTTTTGTACCTGTTGTGTGAATAAACTATTATTATTATTATTATTATTATTATTATTATTATTATTATTATTATTATTATTATTATTATTAAAAAAGGGTCTCCGTAGAAGCTAAATCTAGAATGCCGGTCGAAATATCATCACAAAAGACATCCGAATGATATATATATATATATATATATATATATATATATATATATATATATATATATATATATATATATATATATGTAGTGTCCCGGCATCTAGCCGCTAGTTTTCATATTAAAATATGTATATACTTGGCGTTGGTCGCCAAGGATAATTTGGTTAATGTTTATATTTAGAATTATTGTATATATATATATACAAGGTGTTTCTATACCTCTCTGGACAAAACTTTATTGACTTATACAATATGATATACTGATTATAGCACAAAAAGATTTTTGGAAATTCGCAAAAGTAAGGGTTGGTCATTCCTAGCTAACAATTTTAGTGCCACTGGTTTAATAGTACATTTCATTATTTATAATTGTTATTAATGAAATATAAGTATAAACACTGCCTACAAATAATCATTTATTAATTATATATTATGTAGGTACCTGGTCTAATACCTCATTGCGTAATTATTTTCAAACAAATAACTGTTTTTATTAAAGTACCTAGATTGATTTTTCGTATGCGGTGTTGTGGGAGAAATTTGAGAAAAATGTATAGTAACAGTGAATTAGTGGATATGTTGTTAGAATATGGAGAACAGGCACAAAATTCCGAACGCGAATTTATGCACAGCGTTATCCTCAAAAACATCATCCACATTTCCAAATGTTTGTGAGGATCACACAACGTCTTCGTGATGAGGGAACCTTACAGGGAAATGCAGGACGAGGTGAAGGCCACCAAAGATTACGCAACAATTCTGAATATGAAGTTTTGGAAATTGTGGCCGCTGAACCAACAATCAGTACGAGAAGAATATATCGTGTTATGGGTGAAATGTCTCATTATTGAGTTTGGAGAATTCATAGTGATTATAATTTTCATCTCTTTCATTTCCAAAGAGTTTAAGCATTAATTCCACAAGATCATCTTCTCAGAGTGACATTTTGTCAGTGGTTGTTAGAACAACAAGCTTTAAATGCTAATTTTACGTGAAAAATAATATTTAGTGATGAGGCAATTTTTACAAGAGATGGAATTCACAACATTCATAATGATCAGTGTTGGTCTCAAGGAAATCCGCATGTTGTTGTGAGATGTAGTTTTCAACACAAATTTTCTGTAAATGTCTGGGCAGGAATTGTAAATGGTACATTAATTGGACTCTACATACTACCAAGCAGAATGAATGGAACTAATTATTTACATTTTCTTCAAAATAATTTATCGGTTTTTGTCTAAATTACTAAAATTCATTTTAAGACATAGAAATCAGGGGCTTTTGATTTTTAAGACACGAACCAAAATTTGAAAAAATGCCAAAAATTACATAATAAGGTACATTTTTAACTTTTTGCGGTATTCTATGCATCATTATTCAAACATAACGAATACACTTTTTAAGACATAAAAATCTGGTGTGGTCAACACAATACCTCCCGTTAATCTAATCCAAGTACCTACCTTTTTTCAAACCCTTCAACAGGATTATATCCCAATTACAGAGTGGGTTCACATTCATACACATCCATGCCTTAGTAAGATTCGAACTCGGAGTCCCGAGGGCCCTCATGACATGAGGCGTTGTTCTTAACATTGAGCCATCGGAGCTATAATAAAATGAAGATTTAATTTTAAATACCGGGATAGAATAGAATTCACTAATCCAAAAATGAGGATTAGCTTAAACATTTTTGTGAATCGTTAATTTTTATTAATCTAAATACATACCTACATTCTTTTTAAAATGTTACTAATATTATTTTCAAATGATTAGTTCTTTGATAGTGACATTTATCTGTCGGTTACATACATTTGAATAACTGAGCTTTGTTTGTTTAAAGCGTATACTCTGGGATTTAAATTACAAACAATTTTATAAATTTATAGAAAAAGTATTAATGCAAATCTAAAGAAAATTTAATAATCTTTAATTTTTATGATATAATCTCGAAAAAATAGCATTTAAAGGTATTTTTCGTAGAAAAACTATTTTGAGCTTCTAGTAAAGTGCCATTTCCGGTTATCCGATTTAAACCAAAATCGAATGAGCTCTTTTCATTACAGAAGAAGTACGAAATACAAGGTTTCAAAATTTTCTGAATGATAATATTTGAGTTAGAGTGGAGGATCCACACATACACACAAATATCATGTTAAAATTGGATGCTAGGGACCTTAAAACGTGGTCATTTACCAAAATTTCGATATGCGATTATCAGCACGATCTCTATACCTCCCTTGCCAAGGGTAGCGGGAGGCAAAAATCGGGGGCTTTTGCTTTTAAGACAAATGAAAAAGAATTCAGGTCAAAAATTACCCAATATAAGATGAATTAAAAATTCTTGATGTCTATTTTACCAAATGCATTCTAAATAATCGAAATGGAGTCTTTTTGCTTGTAATACTACATATTTCTGAAAGAGTCTTAGTTCAATGCCGCTGCCATATCTAGCGACATCTGTATGTAGTCGGTTACTCCTGTTAGCCAACAAGGCAAACTATTACCCTTGACAACACTATATGTCATCAAAGTGATCTTCTTGTGTTTATTGAAAACGTAAAAGTGGATCTATTTGTGTTTGCTGTATTTACTATTTAAAGGTAAGTACCAATTCTGTTAATAATTGCAATACATATTACGCTAAAAAGTATACCTGAACGAGTACGAGTATACAGGGTCCAATGGGCCCGTTCAACTTTTTTTGAATTTTTTATATGTTACGAAGAATTTAAAAATGGAAATTCCGTATTATTTCTTTTCTTGAAATTATGCTTAATAACGCCTAAAATAATTATTAAAGTTTTGGCGCGAAAGTTGTGACGTTAGTGTCACTCCGTCATAAGTAGAGATAACCGACATACGTTACCATTAATAATGGTAATATAATATACAATAAATGTTGCAAGAATAAAAATACGTATCCATCACAAATTGTGATCAAAATCTTTAGAGCTAATGGTAATAAATAAACGAGATAGTTACTATATAATTTCAAAATATGTTTTTTTGTTTGATTTACTTACATGAATAAGTATAGGAGTAGTGTTAAATGATAACTTATGAAAAACTTCCAAAGTACATACTATACATAAATAAAAATCAGGTAAGTAATATTAATAATTTGACTTTAAGACTTACTTTAATATGATATTAAAGGTTATTATACTCAACAAGTGCCATTATTATAATTAAAATAGTATTTAAACTATTTTCTATTTCTAATTAAGTACAACAATGACAGTATTGATTACAATAATCAAAGCATAGTTCATAATAAAAAGGAATTCAATATTTACATTTCTATTTACTTAATGATTACAACAATGACAAGTATTGAGATTACAATAATTAAAACATAAATTATAATTTTATATATATTAAATATGTGCATGTTAGAGTAAGTGTAAAGCCAATCGCGAATTTGTGAGAAAAATATGCATGGCCCATTGTACAGTGACATTTTCACAGGGTAACTGGACGACTGTAATGACGCTGACGTCACAACATGGCGATTGTTTTACGCTAAAAACTTTAATTACATTATTATAGGTATAAAAATACAAAATATATAACAATTTTTATTTCATTTTCATTTATTTATATTCAAAATTCACATGCAACATGTAATTTCTAAAAAATCGAAGACTTGATGGTCTTTTTGGGGAAATAATTTTTTAAATACATCGTTGACCCAAATTTTATCCATATTTACACGACAAATACTTTAACATCTTTATAATTTAATGTTATGTGGTTTTTTGATGTGCAGATATAAAACATGTTATTCAAAGTTATTTTCAGTTTAATAAAATTTTCTTACAAAATACGTCTTATTACAATCAACATGATATATTACTCATTCGAAACAATCATTGTAAAGGGTGATAAAAACCAATTGATGACTTGCAACTTTTCTCAATGACATCAAAACTAGACTTCTAAGAACAAAGGTTTAGTATCTATCTAAGCCCATAGGCGTGTAGAGGTTTTATTATGAAGAATATTTATTTTGGCAATTTTATTAAATTCAAGAACATAATCTAAAATAATAAGAAAACAAGTTACTACTCAAGCCACGTGCTTATCAGTTGGTTTTGATCACTCTGTATTAGTTTTTTTTTCTGTTTTGTCCTTAGATGACTGAAATAGCAAGCTTCAGAACTTTCGTGTATTTTACACAATGAAGGAAACGATATCAATGCAAAAATTAAAGTATTTTCATCTGATACGTTTCAAAAAGTATGAAATCAACAAAGTACTCAGCCATTATTAATAATTTTCCTGATAAGTTAAGATCACACCATGGATACCATTATGCGTGTTATAAAAAATTTACTTCAGTGACAAACAGGTATCAGAAACTGGCTGCTTCTATCGGCGAGCCAGTAGAAGGGTGTGGCACTACTTCTGATCTTCCTAGAAGAGATTTGAGATCATCTGGCTCAGCTGTCCCTATAGTCAAAGGCAGAAGCACATTAGAGAAAAAAATGTATTTTCTGTAAGAAAGAAACTATAAAAGTTAATTACATTAAGCAATCTCTTTTACAATGGGCCACAAAAAATTTGAAGACAATATCCGCGCCGAATGTAAAACATTAAAGGAGTATGATGTTATTCGTACAACAGGAGATACTGATTTCACCGCGGTGGAAGTATATTACCATGGTATTTGTCGAACCAGATTTAGCCGAAGAGCAGCAGGTATTTCAAGCAAGAATAAAAATAAAACCAAGAGTGATCAGTCTGAATGGCATAAAAAAGGGATACCCATGAGCAAGCATTTGCGGCATTGAGCGCCTTCATAAGAGACAAAGTAATAGAAAATGAAAAAAATTGTTTTAATTAGTGAAATTTATGACACATATGTGGCTTATATGGACGAGCTCGTATTGGAATATACAAAAACAACCGGTTTCAGTCATCAGCATTTATTTAAAAAACTAAAAAAAGAACTTTCTGATCAAGTTAGTATACATACGTCAATATGAAATAAATTGTGAAAAATTGTCCGCCATCGGGATTCGAACCCGAGACACCTATCTTGCCGGGACAGTGCTCTAACCAACTAAGCTATTGGCTGCTCTCCTCTCGATGCCTGAACAATCCTTCACTTTTAACGTCGTATAACTGCTGAGGATATTATATATCATGTGACGCTTAATAATATCCTCAGCAGTTATACGACGTTAAAAGTGAAGGATTGTTCAGGCATCGAGAGGAGAGCAGTCAATAGCTTAGTTGGTTAGAGCACTGTCCCGGCAAGATAGGTGTCTCGGGTTCGAACCCGATGGCTGACAATTTTTCGCAATTTATTTCATATTTAGAAACTGTTAACTCATTGTTAATATTACATACGTCAAACACAAAAAAGAGCTATCATATACAAAACAAATATGAATATGAACGAAGCTGCAAGAGTAAGGTTCAATTCGATTAAAGAAGATAAAAATCCGGAACTTTTGATTTGCAGAGCAGCTTTCTTACTAAGAAATGCTGTTTTAAAAAGTAAGGGAAAGTCATTGGATGAATACCTTTCTGTTCAAAATATTCTTTCAGGGAAAGACGAGATACCAAATATTGTCCAAATATTTTACGAATCGCTTTTCATTGGACCACAGTACAAAAGCACGCATGATAAGTGCGAGAAGAAGATAATGTCCATCGCAGCTGATACGGCCTTTTGCGTTTCCAAAGGTAAAATTCAACTAGCTAATCATATAGCTTCAGGCCTAGCAGTAAAATGTATGACTGGCAGCAAACAGCTATTACAAATTCTAAACAAACCATTCTATTAATTATTGGAAAGCTGAAGAACTAGAAACGCGAATGGCCAAATAAATTACTGCATCTTTTTCTGCAATACCTGATGGACTAAAAAACGTACGTGGATTGTCAACATTTACTGCCTTTGACAATTATGATAAAAATTACGAAACGCTGTCTGGAGCTGGAACGCTTCATGATACAGTTGGTATATGTTTTCAACGTAATTGCTCTTCCAAAAAGAATATCGAGAGACGCAATCAATTCGAACCTTCAACAAGTAAATCAAGGAAGAGAAAGTACGAATGCACCAGCATGAAGCTTGAACCATATATGAAGAAACTTAAATTTTTTGAACAAGATTGGAAAAAAAATTACAAGAAAAACCTAAGAGTTTCTTTGAAGCTGAATGGCGGGATATCTTCTGGGTACTCACTCATGTTGTTTGCAAAAGTGAGATTCCTATGTGGATTAGTTATAACTCGAAAACTGTTAATGATATGAACTCTGAACAGGTTGTTGCATACCTACCCAAATATAATGTACATTCTACTGATCTATAAATGGTTTTGGAAACTTTAAAAGTGACTAGTGTGATAGCAAAGGAATGTAGCCAAGAGTATGGAGCCGTTACTTACGACCTGGCCATGCAAATACAGTCTATGGAATCTCTAAACTACGATAATTTGTTTGTGCATTTTGGCCCTTTTCATTTGTTTTTGGCATATTTTTCAGCCCTGGGTAAAATTATTTTTGATTCTGGATGTTCGCATTTGCGCACAGAAAGTGGTGTTCTTGCACAAAATTCAGTTAAAGAGTTTATAATAGAACGTTGCTTTAATCGGTGTAAACCTTTACATGTATTATTCGCATTAGCTTTACAAATAACACACAGAATTTTATGCCAGTACTAATAAAGACTTTCCTTCTGATTTGGAGCAGTTTTTAATTAATATTTATAAAGATAATACATTTTTCGACATGGAAAATTACTCTGAGGAAATTAAGCAATAATTTCAAGACTACCAAAAATTCTGCAATACTACCCGTGCTGGGGAACATGGAGCGACGGCAAAGTTTTGGTTTACTTACATCGAATTCGTATTTTTATATTTAAAAATGTTTTGCGCAGTGCTCCTTAATGATAATGATTTATTTTTATACTGTTTACCGAAAATGACAAATTTATTTTTCATCATAAATCATCCAAATTACGCACGTTGGATGGTTAAATACCATGCGAATTTGATTAATATTGAGGATAATTATCCAGGCTTAGAAGTTTTACTTTAGAAAGGTGGTTTATCTGTATTTTGCACAATTTTGCCAAGAATGTAAGGGCCAGAACATCACTGTTATAATACGAAGCGGTAACACAGATGTATTTGTAATATTTTTAGAAAACATTCCTAAATTTCAATTTTCAAAATGCTTATCTGTATGGCTTAATTTTGGTACGGGAAAGAACCAGTGATTTGTCCTCTATAGCCGCAGTTTTGGGCTCTAAAGTATGTGAAGCCTTACTAGGACTCCATGCATTAACTGGTTGTGACAGTACAGCTGCTTTTGCCCGAAAAAGAAAAATTAGACCATTTAAAATAATGTCACAAAACAGCGTATATCAAGACGCACTTATATCTCTGGGTACTACAAGTAAGATCTCAGATGAAGTATCAAAGTCATTAAAACGGTTTATATATGAAATTTATGGACAAAGAAATTGTAAAGATCTCAACAACGCTCGTCTAAACATCTTCTTCAAATCTAGTAAACCAAAAAGCTCAAATAAACCATTCCAAGGTATCAAAAATATAGACCCTACTTTATTTCCTCCATGCAAAAGTGTGTTTGAACAAAAATTGTGAAGGTGCAATTATGTCTGCAAAATATGGAATAATGCAAGTAATCCCAATCCTTTACCACCATTACTAACTTCAGGGATTAGTGGCTGAATTTTGGCAGAAGATGGAAATCTTTACATTCCATCTTGGGATAGTAAAAACTCTTTGCCACAAGCACTAAACGAAATCTAAGAATTGTAACGCCGACTCTGCTGGTGGTGGATCTGGTGTCGGCATGACCTTGCTCTGTTTCCCTCAGCGGTATCTAAAACTCGGGTGCCACGGAACCTGTGGGAAAGGAGCCTACCGCGGGTAGCTGTGCGGAGGTGAGGGCCAGGGTTTTGTACAGAAAATACTGTTATTCACCACACAGGCCGCGACACGGCAGCGAACACGTAGGTATAAAAACTACTGATTTTATTGTGAAATTATAAACTATTTAAATCGCTAGCAAATTGAATCGCAGTTCCCAAATCGATGGAGCTAAGTTACAACTCACCAACTAACTCTTCGGCGGCGGAATCTCCAGAAAAGCCACGAAGTGAACTCTTGACTGGAGGTCAGTGTTCTGCGTTCAGGAGAGCTACAAGGTTGCACTCTCGACCGAGTCGAACACAAACTGATTCTATAGCTGTATGTTGCAGCTTTTATATCGTAAAAATGAGTGAATCCGGATAAACCGGTTTTACCAATAGTGGTAGAAGAAGATGTCGCTGTTAAGTTTACAATAAAAAAATATTTCTCCAAAAATTCTATAAATTTCCCACGGTCACAGTTTTGTGTTCTAAATCCATACTACTTTCTGTTACATTTTTATAAATCGTTTTCACACAATATATAAATCATATCAGACATCAGCGCTTCTAGCTACATTAATTCCTACTACAGCGCTCCTGTCAAAGAAATGCGGAAATAGAGCACATTCCTTTCATACACAGGTGCATGAATATCTGTACAAACAGTGAAAACTATATACAATGCATCAATTCCAGGTAAGTGTTATTTACAACTATCCTTAACATAGATGTATTCAAGTTATCCTACTTTTAGTTCAACCAAAATTGTGTGCGAAAATTTCGCCGGTGACAAAGTAAGGTTACATTAGAACACAAATACGTATATCTTACAATAATTGTTTTACAAGTATTATAACATTTCGGTATATTGCAGCTAGTACTCTTATTCAACAATGTACCACTACTGGACGTGTAATACATTCGACGCGAGTAGTAGGAGGGGGCACACTTCCCAGCCAGACTTCTTAATTTATTCAGGTCACGTACATGTACTTGTACATGTACTTGATTCCTGGAATTGCAGGTGTGCGTAATTGTAATTATAATTTTTGTCATGTACTTGTGTCATGTCGTAATCGACCGGAAGTAATAGGTTAGGACATGTTTGTACTTGCTTTTTGTAATTGCAGGTGTGCGTAATTAGGTAATTATAATATTTCATACGCCTTGAAAAAATATCCGATTATGTAGCAATGGCTTTTAACACAGGGTACGCTACCTTCGTTGATTTGTTCCTTTTGTAGATATTATCTTCGTATTATATGCAGGTCCAGGTATATTCTGTTAGGAAGCCTTTATATTTCCGCTGTAAAATATTTTCTATAGGTCGGTATATTTATGTTGATGCTTGATTTTTGTAATTGCAGGTGTGCGTAATTATAATTGGTCATACGACTTGAAAAATATCCGATTATGGGGCAATGGTTTTTAATACAGGGTAGGTTTCCTTAGTTAACTTGTTCGTTGTGTAGATTTTATCTATACAATTTGGGGGTACAGGTACCAAATGCTGTACACGTCTCTTCCCGTTGTGTTTTTAGTAAGTCTTTATATTTCCGCTATACACACAGGGTAGGTTACTGTTTAAAAATATAAAATTATTTTAATAACATCCGCTCTTCTATTGCTCGCGGTGTGGAACATAGATTTAAATCACTAAAATACTTTAACACAGGAATAGGTATGTGCTTTTAGGAAATGCAGGTGTGCGTAAGTAATTATAATTTCTGTCACGTATCAGGGCACTGGAAGTAGCTGGTTAATACTTGATTTTTGGAAATACAGATGAGCGTAACACGTATGAGGGTGGGTGTACCGGATTGTAAGCGACAGGGAGTATCAGACTATAGCATGTTTGTTCTCATCGTACTTAAAAAATAACCGCATATGTAACAATGTTCTTACTGTGATGGTAGAAGGGGAAATACGAGTAGGATATTTAAAGAAGTAGCTGTGAGTTTGTAGAACTTATTCTCTTTCCATCCGAAGTTCGAAAACCGAGCAGTGACAATCACAATCTTGCAGGTAAAATCTATATAGAAAAATATTTTAATAAACTATTTCATATGTGTTTTGTCTGTACAGAAATGGACTTCGCAACACTGAATAAGAAAGGACAACTTACCGATATTAAACCTCGCAAGAAAATAACTGAACTGGAGATTAATAAGCAATACCCATTGGTTGACATTAAGGCTATCCATACCGGATTTGGGCGGAAAATTATTGCCGAGTGTGAAGATTTTGTGACTTACCTCCCAGCGCGTTTTGATACTCTGACAGATGACCAGTTATATCAGCTAAAAGAAGCTAATATTACGGAATGGTGTATTAAATTTACTGGTATAAAGGATTATGGTATTGGTAAACAAGCTAGATTAATAGAATTTGGAAAAATGTAATTTTGTTTTAGTGTAAATAAAAGAAAACTGAAATGTACATAGCTTGTTTTATTATATTCTTCCCATCATCCCTCTCATAAATACAGTACAATTATATTTCATTGTTTTAGTATTACACTCTATGTTGTACTGTTAACATGTGTACAAAATTTAAACATCCATTTTCTGCAATAATTGCAGGACCCTCTGGTAGTGGAAAATCTTATTTTGTAAAAAATTTTCTATCTGATATTAAAAATAAAACTGATACGGAATTTAAAAAAATATATTGGCATTATGGAACTTGGCAGAATTTATATAATTCAATAAAAAATGTAGAATTTATTGAAGGTTTACCTGATATCTTCCCACATATAAAGTTGAATAATTTCGTACAAATGTCACACCTTATGTACTCACATTTATTCTGCTTATTATAAGGGCCTCTCTATGGTTTACAAGTATCAGGACACCCGGGAATTACATATTTTGTGCGGATTCTAATTATGAGATAGATAAGTATTTTTCAAAAGATTTTTTTCCTCAGCATTCACCACAGAGTAAGTGTCTTGTTTGCAGGTGTCAGAGTATTCCGAGGGAATTAAATATTTCCTGTGTTCTCTGATTAGAAGATAGATAACTATTTTTCTTAAAAGTTGAATAATTTCGTACATGTTTTCTTCTGTTTGTGTGTTTTACACTAAAAAATTATAAATCTTTTCTACTTAAATTATGATACGTTCATTTTTATATTACCTATTTCTAATACATTTACTGCAACAATTTTGAGAATTCTTATAAGTAATGATCACAAAAATTCTGTAATAAATATATTTATGTTGGTAATGTAATTTTTAATATTTTCAGTATTAATATATTAAATGTATTATAAAGATTTATGTCTGAGTACTTTTACCTGCAACATTTTTCACAATTAAAAGCATTAGACTCTCTCTACGAGTAATTCTAATTCTAATTAAACAGTTTCTTAGTACATTTCTTTTTATTTACTACAGCACAACTATGTGGACCAAGAAGAACGTAAATAATTCTAAAGGGTATTGAATAAGTCGCAATTTGTTGGGGGTCAAATATACAATTTCATATAATAATTAGTTATTTGCTTTATTATTTGCCACAATATTAGTTGCGTATTTTAAAACAAGAGTTGTATCATAAAAAAAAACCGTGTCTGTGTAGGTATTATACAACCAAAATTCTGTTATATTCAATATCTATATTAAAAAAATTCGTATAGTAAGTCTTACTATTTCTGAAGGTCTAACCTCTTAGCAGCCCGTTTTTAGAAATAAAAATTGCTTGGTATCAATATCAGATATGAAAATGCCCGGTTCATTAGATACATGTTTTGTCCCATTTTAATAAAACTCTGTAATTTAAATGAAAGCTAATGACAGTTTTTATTTTATGTATATGTATATAAATATAAATAAAAAAACATAGGTATTGTAAAATTTGTTTTTATTTTTACACTATTCTGGTCATATTACTTGTTAGTTGAAATTATTTATTTTCTTATTATTACCTACTTCTAAAAAAGAACCATGTTTTTTTCTAAAAAAAGACGAATTCATAATGGACTGACTATGAGTAACAGGTAGAGAATATTCCTAGAACTTTATCAGTTGGACAATCGACTCAGGGTTATGAAATAGAAATTGCTTAGTATAAATTACAAACATGAACAATTGACCATTTTTGTCTATATTTTAATAATACTCAGTAATTCATATAAACTACATATTTATATTTCAGTTTAAAATATTACGAAATGTTAGATTGCGTTGTTCTAAATATTATATTTTTAAAGATAGTTATAAGTTTATGTTCGAAATTTTTAAAATTACAAGTTAATTATCTTACAAAAGCATTTTTAAAAAATACATTGTCCGAAAAATATCTGACAGAAATTAGATTTTCAAGATAAGTTTTCTATAAACTAGTTTTATTTCAGTTCATAAACTATTTTTATTTCAGTTTAAAATATTACTAATGTTACATTGCGCTGTGGTAATTATAATATTTTTAAAGATTTCGGTCGAAAATATTCAAATTACAAGTATAAGCTATTTTTATTTAAGTTTAAAATATTACGATACGTTATATTGCGTTATTCTAATTATTATATTTTTATTTTTATTTCAGTTTAAAATATTACGATATGTTATATTGCGTTGTTCTAATTATTATATTTTTAAAAATAGCTATAAGTTTTCGTTCGAAATTATTCAAATTACAAGTTAAATATGTGATATAAATTAGATTTTCAAGATAAGTTTTCGATAAACTATTTTTATTTTAGTTTAATATATTAAGAAATGTTATATTGCGTTTCTCTAATTATTATATTTTTATTTCAGTTTAAAATATTACGATATGTTATATTGCGTTGTTCCAATTATTATATTTTTAAAGATAGTTATAAGTTGTTGTTTTTTTAAAACATGATTCTTTGTTGGAAGATGAATTTTACGAATGTTATATTGTGTTCTTATTTGAACTTATAATTTGAATATTTTTGATCAGTTTAAAATATTACGAATGTTATATTGTGTTTCGTTCAAAAATATTCAAATTACAAGTTACCAGATAATTTTTAAAAATTATTACTATTATAAACTTGATATTTGAATAATTAAAAACTTTTAATTAATCAATCTTAATTGAAATTATTTTTAAACATAATTCTTTGATAGAAGATGAATACAATCCTTCTTCAACGCCATATTTAAAACTGACCTGCGCTTGCTCGAAAGGCCCAAAATAAATGGTTTATGATGTAAGATTGATATTCTGAAGAAATAGGAAGAAATGAACTTTTAACACCAGAGGATTACAGGGTTGTACATCATCACTGTATCGTTATTATTGTTTGATATATTTATTATGTAGGATTAATTGTTACATTAATAACAATTTAACAAATATGATATTTATAAATAAATGTGTATAAATAGCTTTATTTCTTCAGTTGCTTCCACCTTTGTCTTTCTTTAGCATAGAACGCTTTTTTAACTGTTTTAGTGGCATTCACTGGTGGAGTAATTAGTACTAGCTTTTGTTGAATAGCTTGGGCAGGTTTGTATGGGGGGTCATCACACATGTCCCAATTTTCACTTGAGTGGACGTGGTATGTAGACACAGGATGGCGCATTTTCTGTTGAACTGCTAATGAGGGGTCGTATGAGGGATCATCACACATGTCCCAATCCTCACTTGAGGGGACATGGTATGGTTGTACGGGATGGAGCGTCTGCTGAACAGGACATGTGGGTTGCTGGCTATCCATATCTAAGAACAAATTTTATAAATGAATAGAAATAATAAAAATATACTGATTTAAATATTTCTAAGAACAAATTTTATAGATATAATGAAAATATACTGATTTAAATATGTCTAAGAAGAAATTTTATAGAATTATTCATATCAGTGCGAAAAAGAAACTTATTTTTTTATTTAAATCACAACTTGCAGTAAAAGTACATAGGCACAGATATTTTAAACAAATCATAGTGGTACATTTAACATATTATTATTGTAAGTATTGAAAGTTACATTTGCCGAATAGTCGGCTAGTCGGCCAGAACCGTATTCGGTACATCACTAATAAATATATTCAATTAAATATTTCTTACTTAGCTGATAACTGATGTTTTTTTTCAATAGAAGAGGGTGTTCTCGTAGAAGATGATGACACCAGCAGCACACAATAATATAAAAATGTTTACAAACGGGAGACTTATACAAGAATAGGATATTACGTAAAAAAGCTTATAACTTATACACCGCCATTTTCAACACACCCCACTCGTAGAAGGGGCGTGTCTAAATTGTAAGGTTAGTAAGTAGGGGGTGAATTAAACATTTATGAAAATATATGGCAATCATTTTGTAATATTTAACAATATTCCTTATACATTTATACGAAAATATTTTATAATTTCAAATAAGATTGATTAATTAAAAGTTTTTCATTATTCAAATATCAAGTTTATAATAGTAATAATTTTTAAAAATTATCTGATAACTTGTAATTTGAATATTTTTGAACGAAACACAATATAACATTCGTAATATTTTAAACTCATCAAAAATATTCAAATTATAAGTTCAAATAAGAACACAATATAACATTCGTAAAATTCATCTTCTAACAAAGAATCATGTTTTAAAAAAACAACAACCTATAACTATCTTTAAAAATATAATAATTAGAATAACGCAATATAACAATATTTTTTACTGAACTTATAATTTGAATATTTTTGATGAGTTTAAAATATTACGAATGTTATATTGTGTTTCGTTCAAAAATATTCAAATTACAAGTTATCAGATAATTTTTAAAAATTATTACTATTATAAACTTGATATTTGAATAATGAAAAACTTTTAATTAATCAATCTTATTTGAAATTATAACATATTTTCGTATAAATGTATAAGGAATATTGTTAAATATTACAAAATGATTGCCATATATTTTCATAAATGTTTAATTCACCCCCTACTTACTAACCTTACAATTTAGACACGCCCCTTCTACGAGTGGGGTGTGTTGAAAATGGCGGTGTATAAGTTATAAGCTTTTTTTACGTAATATCCTATTCTTGTATAAGTCTCCCGTTTGTAAACATTTTTATATTATTGTGTGCTGCTGGTGTCATCATCTTCTACGAGAACACCCTCTTCTATTGAAAAAAAAAACATCAGTTATCAGCTAAGTAAGAAATATTTAATTGAATATATTTATTAGTGATGTACCGAATACGGTTCTGGCCGACTAGCCGACTATTCGGCAAATGTAACTTTCAATACTTACAATATTAATATGTTAAATGTACCACTATGATTTGTTTAAAATATCTGTGCCTATGTACTTTTACTGCAAGTTGTGATTTAAATAAAAAAATAAGTTTCTTTTTCGCACTGATATGAATAATTCTATAAAATTT
Organism: Harpalus rubripes; assembly: GCA_963082715.1. NCBI lineage: Eukaryota > Metazoa > Arthropoda > Insecta > Coleoptera > Carabidae > Harpalus > Harpalus rubripes. Next base: position 44,201,560 of record OY720455.1, on the reverse strand, counting down.
CTTCTTAGACATATTTAAATCAGTATATTTTCATTATATCTATAAAATTTGTTCTTAGAAATATTTAAATCAGTATATTTTTATTATTTCTATTCATTTATAAAATTTGTTCTTAGATATGGATAGCCAGCAACCCACATGTCCTGTTCAGCAGACGCTCCATCCCGTACAACCATACCATGTCCCCTCAAGTGAGGATTGGGACATGTGTGATGATCCCTCATACGACCCCTCATTAGCAGTTCAACAGAAAATGCGCCATCCTGTGTCTACATACCACGTCCACTCAAGTGAAAATTGGGACATGTGTGATGACCCCCCATACAAACCTGCCCAAGCTATTCAACAAAAGCTAGTACTAATTACTCCACCAGTGAATGCCACTAAAACAGTTAAAAAAGCGTTCTATGCTAAAGAAAGACAAAGGTGGAAGCAACTGAAGAAATAAAGCTATTTATACACATTTATTTATAAATATCATATTTGTTAAATTGTTATTAATGTAACAATTAATCCTACATAATAAATATATCAAACAATAATAACGATACAGTGATGATGTACAACCCTGTAATCCTCTGGTGTTAAAAGTTCATTTCTTCCTATTTCTTCAGAATATCAATCTTACATCATAAACCATTTATTTTGGGCCTTTCGAGCAAGCGCAGGTCAGTTTTAAATATGGCGTTGAAGAAGGATTGTATTCATCTTCTATCAAAGAATTATGTTTAAAAATAATTTCAATTAAGATTGATTAATTAAAAGTTTTTAATTATTCAAATATCAAGTTTATAATAGTAATAATTTTTAAAAATTATCTGGTAACTTGTAATTTGAATATTTTTGAACGAAACACAATATAACATTCGTAATATTTTAAACTGATCAAAAATATTCAAATTATAAGTTCAAATAAGAACACAATATAACATTCGTAAAATTCATCTTCCAACAAAGAATCATGTTTTAAAAAAACAACAACTTATAACTATCTTTAAAAATATAATAATTGGAACAACGCAATATAACATATCGTAATATTTTAAACTGAAATAAAAATATAATAATTAGAGAAACGCAATATAACATTTCTTAATATATTAAACTAAAATAAAAATAGTTTATCGAAAACTTATCTTGAAAATCTAATTTATATCACATATTTAACTTGTAATTTGAATAATTTCGAACGAAAACTTATAGCTATTTTTAAAAATATAATAATTAGAACAACGCAATATAACATATCGTAATATTTTAAACTGAAATAAAAATAAAAATATAATAATTAGAATAACGCAATATAACGTATCGTAATATTTTAAACTTAAATAAAAATAGCTTATACTTGTAATTTGAATATTTTCGACCGAAATCTTTAAAAATATTATAATTACCACAGCGCAATGTAACATTAGTAATATTTTAAACTGAAATAAAAATAGTTTATGAACTGAAATAAAACTAGTTTATAGAAAACTTATCTTGAAAATCTAATTTCTGTCAGATATTTTTCGGACAATGTATTTTTTAAAAATGCTTTTGTAAGATAATTAACTTGTAATTTTAAAAATTTCGAACATAAACTTATAACTATCTTTAAAAATATAATATTTAGAACAACGCAATCTAACATTTCGTAATATTTTAAACTGAAATATAAATATGTAGTTTATATGAATTACTGAGTATTATTAAAATATAGACAAAAATGGTCAATTGTTCATGTTTGTAATTTATACTAAGCAATTTCTATTTCATAACCCTGAGTCGATTGTCCAACTGATAAAGTTCTAGGAATATTCTCTACCTGTTACTCATAGTCAGTCCATTATGAATTCGTCTTTTTTTAGAAAAAAACATGGTTCTTTTTTAGAAGTAGGTAATAATAAGAAAATAAATAATTTCAACTAACAAGTAATATGACCAGAATAGTGTAAAAATAAAAACAAATTTTACAATACCTATGTTTTTTTATTTATATTTATATACATATACATAAAATAAAAACTGTCATTAGCTTTCATTTAAATTACAGAGTTTTATTAAAATGGGACAAAACATGTATCTAATGAACCGGGCATTTTCATATCTGATATTGATACCAAGCAATTTTTATTTCTAAAAACGGGCTGCTAAGAGGTTAGACCTTCAGAAATAGTAAGACTTACTATACGATTTTTTTTAATATAGATATTGAATATAACAGAATTTTGGTTGTATAATACCTACACAGACACGGTTTTTTTTTATGATACAACTCTTGTTTTAAAATACGCAACTAATATTGTGGCAAATAATAAAGCAAATAACTAATTATTATATGAAATTGTATATTTGACCCCCAACAAATTGCGACTTATTCAATACCCTTTAGAATTATTTACGTTCTTCTTGGTCCACATAGTTGTGCTGTAGTAAATAAAAAGAAATGTACTAAGAAACTGTTTAATTAGAATTAGAATTACTCGTAGAGAGAGTCTAATGCTTTTAATTGTGAAAAATGTTGCAGGTAAAAGTACTCAGACATAAATCTTTATAATACATTTAATATATTAATACTGAAAATATTAAAAATTACATTACCAACATAAATATATTTATTACAGAATTTTTGTGATCATTACTTATAAGAATTCTCAAAATTGTTGCAGTAAATGTATTAGAAATAGGTAATATAAAAATGAACGTATCATAATTTAAGTAGAAAAGATTTATAATTTTTTAGTGTAAAACACACAAACAGAAGAAAACATGTACGAAATTATTCAACTTTTAAGAAAAATAGTTATCTATCTTCTAATCAGAGAACACAGGAAATATTTAATTCCCTCGGAATACTCTGACACCTGCAAACAAGACACTTACTCTGTGGTGAATGCTGAGGAAAAAAATCTTTTGAAAAATACTTATCTATCTCATAATTAGAATCCGCACAAAATATGTAATTCCCGGGTGTCCTGATACTTGTAAACCATAGAGAGGCCCTTATAATAAGCAGAATAAATGTGAGTACATAAGGTGTGACATTTGTACGAAATTATTCAACTTTATATGTGGGAAGATATCAGGTAAACCTTCAATAAATTCTACATTTTTTATTGAATTATATAAATTCTGCCAAGTTCCATAATGCCAATATATTTTTTTAAATTCCGTATCAGTTTTATTTTTAATATCAGATAGAAAATTTTTTACAAAATAAGATTTTCCACTACCAGAGGGTCCTGCAATTATTGCAGAAAATGGATGTTTAAATTTTGTACACATGTTAACAGTACAACATAGAGTGTAATACTAAAACAATGAAATATAATTGTACTGTATTTATGAGAGGGATGATGGGAAGAATATAATAAAACAAGCTATGTACATTTCAGTTTTCTTTTATTTACACTAAAACAAAATTACATTTTTCCAAATTCTATTAATCTAGCTTGTTTACCAATACCATAATCCTTTATACCAGTAAATTTAATACACCATTCCGTAATATTAGCTTCTTTTAGCTGATATAACTGGTCATCTGTCAGAGTATCAAAACGCGCTGGGAGGTAAGTCACAAAATCTTCACACTCGGCAATAATTTTCCGCCCAAATCCGGTATGGATAGCCTTAATGTCAACCAATGGGTATTGCTTATTAATCTCCAGTTCAGTTATTTTCTTGCGAGGTTTAATATCGGTAAGTTGTCCTTTCTTATTCAGTGTTGCGAAGTCCATTTCTGTACAGACAAAACACATATGAAATAGTTTATTAAAATATTTTTCTATATAGATTTTACCTGCAAGATTGTGATTGTCACTGCTCGGTTTTCGAACTTCGGATGGAAAGAGAATAAGTTCTACAAACTCACAGCTACTTCTTTAAATATCCTACTCGTATTTCCCCTTCTACCATCACAGTAAGAACATTGTTACATATGCGGTTATTTTTTAAGTACGATGAGAACAAACATGCTATAGTCTGATACTCCCTGTCGCTTACAATCCGGTACACCCACCCTCATACGTGTTACGCTCATCTGTATTTCCAAAAATCAAGTATTAACCAGCTACTTCCAGTGCCCTGATACGTGACAGAAATTATAATTACTTACGCACACCTGCATTTCCTAAAAGCACATACCTATTCCTGTGTTAAAGTATTTTAGTGATTTAAATCTATGTTCCACACCGCGAGCAATAGAAGAGCGGATGTTATTAAAATAATTTTATATTTTTAAACAGTAACCTACCCTGTGTGTATAGCGGAAATATAAAGACTTACTAAAAACACAACGGGAAGAGACGTGTACAGCATTTGGTACCTGTACCCCCAAATTGTATAGATAAAATCTACACAACGAACAAGTTAACTAAGGAAACCTACCCTGTATTAAAAACCATTGCCCCATAATCGGATATTTTTCAAGTCGTATGACCAATTATAATTACGCACACCTGCAATTACAAAAATCAAGCATCAACATAAATATACCGACCTATAGAAAATATTTTACAGCGGAAATATAAAGGCTTCCTAACAGAATATACCTGGACCTGCATATAATACGAAGATAATATCTACAAAAGGAACAAATCAACGAAGGTAGCGTACCCTGTGTTAAAAGCCATTGCTACATAATCGGATATTTTTTCAAGGCGTATGAAATATTATAATTACCTAATTACGCACACCTGCAATTACAAAAAGCAAGTACAAACATGTCCTAACCTATTACTTCCGGTCGATTACGACATGACACAAGTACATGACAAAAATTATAATTACAATTACGCACACCTGCAATTCCAGGAATCAAGTACATGTACGTGACCTGAATAAATTAAGAAGTCTGGCTGGGAAGTGTGCCCCCTCCTACTACTGACGCGGCAGTAGCAGCAGCAACGGCATGATCGGATCCAGCTACACCAGCTTTTGACCAGGCAGTTGGATACACAATAGTTGTATGGAGTTTACCAGGCCTGCAGAGGTACTATCATCACAGAATGTGCATTAACCGAATCAGATGAGGAAGAAGAGGGTCAATCCGACTTCAATGACGATGTATTCGAAGATATGTAATATGAATATTGATTTCAGTTTTGGTTTTAATAAATATCCCAGTTCTTATTTAGTAAGCGGCTATTTTAATTTAATTTTTTTATAATTCCCAATTTTATATCTACTCATGTTTTTAAATTTTTCCGTTTGTGTTTATTTGTAATAAGCAAAAAGACTCCATTTTGATTATTTAGAATGTATTTGGCAAATTAGGCATCAAACATTTTTAATTCATCTCATATTGAGTAATTTTTGACTTGAATTCTTTTTTGTTTATCTTAAAAGCAAAAGCCCCCGATTTCTGTCTAAAAAGTGTATTCGTTATCTTTGGATAATGGAGCATAAAATATCGCAAAAAGTTAAAATGTACCTTATCGTTCGTGTCTTAAAAGTCAAAAGCCTCTGACTTCTATATCTTAAAATGAATTTTAGCAAAATAGACAAAAACCCGCGACGATTGACACTAAAAGTTTCATTGTACCTCATCATGCAGTTTTTGGAAACCATTTTGACTTTTGGTTGTCTTAAATGCATTAAGCCCCCGATTTTTATGTCTTACAAAGCGTATTCGTGATCTTTGGATAATGGTGCATAGAATACCGCAAAAAGTTTGTATGTACCTTATCACGTAATTTTCGACCCTTTTTTTGTTTTTTTTTTCATGTCTTACATGTCAAAATCCCCCGGTTTCGACGTCTGACAAGATATATTAGCAAACTAGACACAAACCGGCACTAAATGACGCAAAAAAATTGGATGTACCTCATCACGTAATTTTTGGTCCTGTTTTAAATTTTGAAAATACTACCATGGCGTAAAGCCCCCGGTCCGACTTGTAAGACACGATTATTTTTGTAGAGGGAGCCAATCCGCACCCTACCCCAAGATCAAACCTTTTGTACCTTATTACGTGACTTTTGATAGCTGGGCTTCCGGTCTATAATTTTAAACAATTTTTGTAAGAGAGTTGTTGCAGTTTATTGTGATGTAAAATTTAAAAAATGATATTCTTATTTTTTTTCTTGACCCACCTAAACAACCAATCATTGACTAATAACACACGTATCTCGAACAGAAATTGTCTTTATTTTTACAAAAAATATACTACACGACGTTTCGATTGATAATATCTCCAATCGTTATCAATTGTAAACTGAACAATAATCTTAAAGCTACATTTTATACTAGGAAGGATGTGATGAGCTGTGACGATTCCGTTTCAGATGATGGAGTTGACCAATAAGGGGGCGCCACACGGTACGAATATCTGTGCTGGGATGGCTGAATACTCCACTGTTGTTGGTGATGTACGCTGCATCTTTGAATTTTATTTTATACCAATGACCTTCTCTGTCAATAATGTCGGCTTCATTCCATTTGATGTGGTGTTGTTCTGTCCAAGCGTGATGTGCAATACCTGACTTTTCAGTTTCTCCCAATTGCGTGTTCTTTCTATGTTCTTTAAGTCTTACGGCTAGAGGTCTTTTTGTTTCACCTATGTATGAGGCACCTCCATTCACATGGCACTTGGTATATGCAATTCTTCGTGTTGTCTTGCTTCGGCTTTGTTCTTGTGAGTGCACTTTGCAGAGTTTCTGTTGATTTGTAAACCGTCCTAATGTTGTATATTCTTGATATCGTGTGGCGCCCCGAATTGGTCAACTCCATCATTTGAAACGGAATCGTCACAGCTAATCACATCCCTCCTAGTATAAAATGTAGATTATTGTTCAGTTTACACTTGGTAACGATTGGAGATATTATCAATCGAAACGTCGTGTAGTATATTTTTTGTAAAAATAAAGACAATGTCTGTACGAGATACGTGTGTTATTAGACAAAATCAACCATTGTCTACAACCTTCAAACAATCAAAACATTCACTTGTTACTGATAATTACATAATAACTTTAATTTTATTAGTTTTGTTTATTTTATTTCATCACTAACATAGTTATATATATATATATATATATATATATATATATATATATATATATATAACTATATATATATATATATATATATATATATATATATATATATATATATTTAAATGTACTATCAACCCAGTGGCACTAAAAATGTTTGCAACGTATACACTTTTTTTCGTTTCGTGCAGAGGTATAGAAATACCTGTATATATATATATATATATATATATATATATATATATATATATATATATATATGTCGGAGATTGTAATATCAAAGCATGTCGTAACGATCATTTAATGAATCAAGTATTACATGAATCACTTATAATCTTTTAATTGTATTGTCGTAATCGAAACGTCAAGCATTCTTGGCTACAATGCTTGGATGGAATCAGTGTGTAGCGGTGCTCAGGGTGAGTGCATGTCCGCCTCGCTGAGATCAGCACGTTTATATTATCGCTGTGGTTCTGAAATAGTGTTGGTCGACATAGAGTTTTCCAGTGATACTACCTCGCGACATCAGAAGTGGGATTCGCCTGCGATCCACAATATTGTATGTGGGTTTGTGTTCTGTTGGTGAAGTGTAGGGCCAAGCAGATTAAGATGGAAAGGCCGTCTAGCAATTTTTGCAGGTTTTCATCATAGGGCATTCGCCAGTATCAAGGATTCCGTCTGTGTCCCACCCAGAGAGTGGTGACGCAATTACAAGAGCTCGTTAAGTAGAACCGTGAGTAATGAGTACTGAATTTATGTTAAGCGGTCTTCCAATACTGGTAAGAGATTTTATTACAAAGCTCAAGATATCGTTGTGAGCTATGTTGGTGGCAATTGGGTTGCTGTTGTAATAAAAGCAATTCGGTCAGTTGCTTGTTGAGAAACGAGAGACCAAGTCGAGTTTGTTGTTTATGATATTGTGATGGCCGATGATCCGGATTACCGATCTCCATATATGTTATTTAAGATATTATTTATTACAGCAGGTGTTCATGGCAGTTGTTATATTTTGATTGATGTTTTGTCATTGAACTTGTATGACGTAATAAGTATTTAATTTTTGGTAACTTGATTCTACTCCTTTACATCGTCTGCGACGTGACAATATTATTAAACTGAATGTAGGTCAAGTAGTCACAGATCGGGAGTATCAACCAGTTTGCGATTTAGTTAGTTATTTGTGAAATAACAAACGAACTAATACAAATTCCTTAAAGCGTTTCGGTATGTCAAGAAAGATTGTAAAATGTTTTCATTGTACAAGTTTCGCAAACTAACAGGCACGTTGAGTAGGTACACTGCAACCTTGAGGCACCTGATATAATGTTACTTACTTTTTATCCAGATATGACCGATGCGGGTTCAGAACCATGGTGTACCGAAATAGAAACTATAACATGAAAATTTTACTGGAGATCTTCAGGGAAGATAGTTAAAGGTGGAAATATGTTAGAAAACTATGCTAAAGATTAATATTTTATTAACTGCAGATAAAGTTTACTGAGCTACAAATTGTAGATAGATGATATTGTTATTATCATTATTAGGTTGAGGGCTTTAAGCGCTGGTGACTTTTGTCACCGCGACCAGTAAGATCTGCTGTAGCGTGTTTTGACTGAATGTCTGGAAGCCACTCCAAAGTTTTGATGAACTGAAATTTGGTATTTTATAGAACAATGACTAGTAAAGATACTTGTCATAATTCAAAGTCCCTTTTGTTGAGAGCTAATAGCAGTTTAACGTTTATCGTTGAGGGTGAAATGAATATCTCCAGGCTATGAATTATGGCTTTTCAAGTATCCACAGGAAGTGCCTAAGACTCACTTATACTACGGTACCCATTTTAGCTTTGATTCACAAGTGAAAGCAGCCTGGTTATTTGACGTTAAGTAGATTGCTTCTCCTTTGAGAGCTTGTTTAAGTTTATTGAGCACACAGATTTATTGCTTGAGATATAATGACACCGTTGTGTATGGATTCCTTTATTTGGCAGCACGGATCAAATAAAATCGATCCAGTTTCTGCTGACTCTAGTTTAGAAATATCCGTAAACTAGGACAGATAGTCTATTTGGAAGAGTGGCCTTACTACTGTCCACCGAAGGCGATTACCAAAAACTCTCTTGTGTAGCTTTTTGTTTTAGAAATTATGAGTGGCCTACGAGATCTCTAAACTTGAAGTGTTTTTTCTTGCAGAGTGCAAAGACGTTGGCCCTAGAATCAATTCCATTACTGCACTTGGACAGGTATTCATAGCGCCTGTGGTATGTGATACAAAGAAAAACTATCGTTGCGCTTCCACAATGACGCTTGTGCTGTGTTTTGTTGCAATTTGGCCGCCATACTAACGATGCATGAGTGATCATTGGTCCAAATACGGTGATGTACGGCCAGTGGTTCGTTTCTGCCTGCAATCTCTAGTTTTTGCTAGAAGGACAGCGGCTTGTGTCCGAGGCTGCTACGGGATTTGTTTTGATGATTTTGTTAATGTATAAATTGCATGTGGACTTTTGAATATTCAGGTTTCAGGTATCTGCGTTGACATTAAGGGTAATGTGATTGAAGTGAGAGATCGATGCATTCGATCAGTTACCGTACGATGATGCTATTTGGGAAAAATATTGTTGACAGTGGCGGGAGAGCTGTAATTATGGACGAATTCTGTACCAGTCTGTCTCGAAATAATAAGCCAGAATGGGCGAGCATCCTGCCCAAGATCTACGAATGAGGCGATGTGTAGCACTGATAGTGAGAGAATGTATTGGATGTACCGTGTTAGCGTGAATAAGATAGCGCTGTGCAGACAGTTCAAATCTGAGTGAACTTTTATCAATTGTTCATGGTATAATTTGTATGAAATTATTCAAGTTCCTGCACGTCCATGTTCCAAAACCCTGAGTCGTTACGGATGGAACTTTCATGAATATTGAAATTTAGGTACAAATATGGTAGTGGTTTGAAATAGTCCCTGAGTCTATTCCCAGAACATACTATATGACTTTATTAAATTTCCGGTGAGCATGGTCGTAGCTATAAAACTTGGCGTTTTGGTTTTGATGAGGCTGTGGCCGATCAGGCTCCTCGTGACTGTTTTCGGGGTGACCATGCCAGTTTTGTCAAATTGTGAATTTATTGAATGTTTAAATTGTGGCAAGCTAGATCATCCGCAGAGGAGTTGCACAGGATAGCTGGTGCCCGGACTGGAGCCTGCCACGGTTGCGAAGCCGACTGTTTTATCTGAAAAACAATTGAGCAACAGAAATCTGTCAGCCATTGGAAGCAGAGAAGTCTGACAAGACGGGACTTGCTTTTCAATTGTTTGTCTTAATGTTTGGGACGCCTAAGTGCAGCGTGATGGACGCTGGAACAAATTGCTTTAAAATATTTTGATCGTATCCAAGGATAAATTTAATTGAAGAAAGTTCATCGGATGATGGATATAAAGGAAGATAAAAAATTTGTTTCTACATCTGCTCTTGCAAACGTTTCAGTATATAATTTTACCTTCATCAAGTGCTACAATAAAAATATATGACACAAATCAACAACAATCATTTTCCAGAGTATAATCAAGCAATAATAAACAACAATTTTTTAAATAAAATACCTGTGAGGATTTGTAGGCCAAACGAGAAACATTATAAAAGACAGCATCACCTGTGACAGTGTAAGATCAACTGACTAAAACTTACTAACCTCCAATAAGAGCAAAAACCAACTTGTCAAAAAATTAAACTAAAAATCACTAAGCCAAAATACAGTTAGGAAAACGAAAAGAAGAACTATCTGTTTGAATTATTTAACAAATTTAGAACATTTTGATAGCTTTAAGCTTAAGCATGCCGGATTATTTCGATTTGGTATTACGTATTATTTACATAACACATGAATCCATGTTCTAATTTTTAAGTAGAGCGGTTCATGCGTACAATAATGAACCTTCTGGAGGTTGAGACCACAATTTAGTTAGGCTAATCGAGTGGATCGTTGAAAATCCACAGGGGTGATTAAACTTTGAAGAACCGACAAACTTTTATAACAAAAGTGGCTAAGGAGCAATTGAGGCGTTGGTCTGGACATTGGACATTTTCGTTAACCCATTTGGGCCCACTATTTTTTTTATTAAATTATTAATAAATTTTGCTATCCTCTTACATAATAAGCATTAAATAACAGTCAGAAAATGCTAAAAAAATTATATGTCTTTATTTGAAGGATTAAGGACATGGGTCAAAAACGACCCACTGGGCACAACTCCGGGAGTAAATATATTAATATTTAATAGAAAAAAATCATTTAATTATGGAAAAGAATACATTTAAATCTTTACTTTTCATGAAATAAACTAAAACATTTGTCATGTAAAGGAACAAGATATTTAACACAAGCTTTAACTGTTTTATTACTACATTGTGCACATCGTCTGCGGGATTGGTTGACACAAATATAGTGTTCTGCGCCACGTCGTACATTTGATGGCAATGAGATTTTACTGCATGGTGTGCTTCGTGTAGATTTTTTCCCATAGTCTTTCAATATAGCCTGCACAACTTGTCTTCGGAACCCTAAATTATCAATTGTGCACCCGTAATATCTGCTTAGTACCCAGGCATTATTCATTGCGGTATCAAACATCCATAACACTAATGGCATATACCATTTCTTTCCTCTTATACCAATTCGATAATTACTAATATTAAAATCCAATTGATCTACCCCTCCCATATTCTTATTATACTGAGAAATAAGGAAGGGTTGTTTTATGTTTAATTTCTTTTTTTGTTGTGCAGAATATCTAGTAGCGGTCTGGGTTGGTGTGCATCCATATTGATTTGATAAAAGTGTGACGGTACTATTGTCCTTCCAACGAACAGCTACGATATTATTTATTGCGTCTATAGTCGAATCAAATGAACCTCGGTCTTTTTTCTTGTACGTAGATACGTTATTTCACCGGTTTCATTTGGAGGTGTCACAAATACGTCGATATTATGACCACCAACAGTATACAAATTTTCAAGTTCCGCTAATAATTCATTAGTGGTAAGCGGCCTCTTTCTATAAACGATAATAAAAAAAATTAAAATTATACCTACAATACAGAATATTTTTTGGAATAATATAATATTATTTACTTACCGATTATAAAAATCTTGATATTTAGCCATTACTTCACGATGAATGTACAAAACACTGATACACGCAGCTTTCACTAACACAAAACATGTTCACAGCGGTGAAATAGTAACAAATGTTCAAACTTGTTGGTTTTAGCAAAGGCTTGCGCTTGTGCCCAGTGGGTCGTTTTCGACCCAATGATATTTATTACATGATATTTACAAAAGTGTTCAATGTAACAATAATGAAAGTAATGTAGTATACAAATATAAACAATTCTTTGCAAGATTCTATAAATTAATTTCAAATTTATCAATAAATAAATATTTTATAACATATTCAAATTGATGTGAAAATCTTATGAGGCATAAGGTCAGAAAACTTTTCTTTTTTTTATTAAAGTATTAACACGGATGTGCTATTGAATTTATTTTTAGATGAAGTACATGTTAATAATGATTTATGAGTAAACGCGTATGCCAAAAAACCAACAGTTTGCAGAAAAATTAATTTAATTAATAATGGGTCGAAAACGACCCACTGGTCCCAAATGGGTTAAATTCTTTAGAATTATTAACCGTGATGGAGGATGATTTGCTACTGGATGCCTCTGTCATGGTGTTTCGGTAAGCTACTGTGATACCTCTGCCGAAGGTAACATGCTAACTAGGTGCCTCTGTCGTGTGGTTTTCCGAGCTGGTTAAGCGATGACGGAATAGTGTTCCATTGCTGGGTAAGCAATGACGGTGTGGTTTTCCGAGCTGGTTAAGCGATGACGGAATAGTGTTCCATTGCTGGGTAAGCAATGACGGTGAGGTTTTCCGAGCTGGTTAAGCGATGACGGAAGGGTGTTCCATTGCTGGGTAAGCAATGACGGTATGGTTTTCTTGCGCTGGTTAAGCGAAGATGGAATAGCGATCGATTGCTGGTTAAGCAATGATGGTCTGTCGCTGTTGGACAAGCTATAACAATGCTTGAATACTGATATTGGTAGTCATGTATTTACTGGTAAAATGTATTGTCACAGAATTATGATTTGTTTGACGTCTTGTAAAAAAGGCGTCCATTAAATAATTTAGTGTACTATATGTAGCTAAATTTTGAGCTTAATATAAATGTGAACAAAGTAGTAACTATTTGAGCACTTATTGGTCAGAGATAGCCGAGCGAAAATACTGTGGATAAATTCTTTGTTTTCAGATAGTTCACACGAGGACGTGTGAAACGTCAGAATGGCCGTGTCGGAGATTGTAATATCAAAGCATGTCGTAACGATCATTTAATGAATCAAGTATTACATGAATCACTTATAATCTTTTAATTGTATTGTCGTAATCGAAACGTCAAGCATTCTTGGCTACAATGCTTGGATGGAATCAGTGTGTAGCGGTGCTCAGGGTGAGTGCATGTCCGCCTCGCTGAGATCATCACGTTTATATTATCGCTGTGGTTCTGAAATAGTGTTGGTCGACATAGAGTTTTCCAGTGATACTACCCCGCGACATATATATATATATATATATATATATATATATATATATATATATATGTATATATATATATATATATATATATATATATATATATATAAAGCAAATGACTGCTAAATAACACTAGATAATTTTTAGTTTAGCCCTGGACGAAAATTACAAATATTAAATTTGAAAAAAATATTTTTTTCCAAATACATTGCTTTGTTTTATTTTAATTCTTGCTATAAATATTTGTTTATATATCTGATTGGAACATTTCATTAAATATTGAAAAACAAATTTAATGAAAATATGGTAGGTACTGTGTTTAACTTCCATTTTATTTATTCTCTGAATTTTATTCAAATTAAGTTATTCAATGTAGCATGTTCAACAACCAAAAACAAAGATCTGAGTTGTGCTGTTTTTTCCCTTTCACGAAAATTTTTAAGAACACATGAAAACAATTGAAGTAATTATGAATAATAAAATTTTAACCAGAAGAAATTTTATGTCATTTTGATTTTAATATATCATGGCGTATTACCCATTGCTGGGTGTGCCAATCTGCTTTTGAACACAGATATCGGTATTGATGAAATATTTGCACCGTCCGGGCGCTTACTTATTTTGTGTACTATCATTAAAGCCATTCTTGGCAACTGCAAGGTGATGGAAAATATGAAGTTATTTCGTTGGCTTATATTGTATATTTATTATAATAATTTCTTAATAGAGTGTAAAACAAATCATATAATACATAAACACCTTTATTTCTTAGAAAATCAAAGAATTTGTTTTATAATTTGAAAACTGGCCTCCCGTTAAGTGAAATACCCGACATAAATTCTATAGCGCCTATGTAAAGTTACAGTGCTAACATCTGTGCTCAAAATAGCATTTTTACTACATTTTCGTTACCAAGGAGTCACACAGGGCTTACAGCGCTTACATCACTTACATTTGTGTTCAAAATCGAGCTATTAGTCAGTATTTTGTGGTACTGTTATAAATTTATGACAATGTGATAATAATTCTGATGTGCTAGTTTTCCTTGAGTTAACAAATAAAATAAATGTTCATGTACTATGTTCATTTTTCAACAGGCGTTTTCGTTTATTGCCTCGGAGAACTCTGAAAGGCTCGTTCGTAAGCGTTCGTTTATTGTTACAGAGCGTACGTATCTGAGTTCGTTTTTCATATCGTACTTTTCGGACATGAACGCCTTCAAGCGCTCTGATAAATCTGTAGTGTTAGTGAAATATTATAATTGCAACAGTAATTATATCTTAAACAGAAATTTTATATTTATAATACATTATCGTTCACACTATAATTAGAAACATTTTTTTAAATATAATTATGTATTTTAATGTTTCACTCTTTTTCATTTAATAGATTCATATATAATTTTTTTCAAAATGATTTCTTTTATTTCCTCATCGATATCTTCATAATAGTATTTTATACGCCAAGCTTGAGAAGATAATCATTATTGACCCAGCGCCAGGAATACAAGGCGCCTGGTATATATATATATATATATATATATATATATATATATATATATATATATATATATATATATATATATATATTTATATAAGGTACGGTGTGATCACGACTGATCAGTTATGTAGATGAAAATGTTTACGGGTACGGCAGTCAGGATGATGGGAAAGATGTTAAATGATACTCTTTTAAGTTACATGTCAAGCTTTCGGAATTTCTTTATTCCTTCTTCAGGACAGCTATAAATTTATGAATAACAACCATGTTACAGTTTGGAAAATGTTAAATGTACGCACTAAGTACTTACTACTTTGTGAGGTTAAATTATAAACCAAACAGTCATTAGAACTGTAATGACGTCTTGCAGAAAAATTAAGTCCATTAAAAAAATTTAAATTTTGGAATGAATTTACACAAAAACAAGTAATTGATTTAAGCTGAACACTTGTGAAACAGAGCAAATAGGCTCCGAAGAAGTCAATGTTATAAAAAACACGTGTGAACTAAAGTCGACAACGACATGTTCGAACCTTTAACAACTTTGTAAAACGATAAAAAGCAAAAGAAGAAAAGATAAACCTAGTAACAAGAAATGTTTAAAATGTTGAAACAATTTTAAATTGTATAAATTTTAGTAAATTTAAATTTATATTGGATCAGAGGTTCTACTAATATTCGATGTATGTAATTCTTTAAATTTTAGAAGATAGTTGTATATTGAACTCAAACCACAAACATCTGTTCTTTTATTCATAGTGTGTTCAGTTTTATTAATATGAACCATTTCAAGGAAATTACGTTTATTTGAATTAGTTTCAACATCTAAAACAGATGAGTTACTATAATCAATATAATGCGAAAACTCATTGAAATGTTGCGATAACGCACAAGCATTAGGTCTGTGTCTACAGTCACTTTTATGGGAACTGATTCTAGCTTTGAGTGATCTAGTTGTCTGCCCAACATAAACTTGTTCACATTCGCCGCACGGAATTTTGTAAATAATATTGGATTGTAGATCTTTTTCAATAGGATGTTTAACTTTAGAAAAAAGGGAATTAGTTGTAAGTGAATTTTTTATAGCTATTTGTACTTTATCATTTTTAATTTCCTTTAGTAATTTGAATGTCAGATTGTCAATATTGGGTAAGTAGTAAAGGTAATGTTACTGTTGTTAGCGTCTGTCTGTGAGGAATTGTTGTTACTGGCGCTGTCCAGCTCCAATGTATTGGTACTGAAAAGCAAACGACGAATAAGGGGTTCGGGATAAGAATTTTTGATTAAAATATCTTTAAATTTGTGTAAATTTTTCAACATGAGTGTAGGATGTGAGATACGGACAATTCTGTTTTTTTAACCCAAAATAACGTTGATCTTAATTTTCATAGTGTGGTGTGAATGAAAATGTATATACCAATCCAGTATGATTGTATTCAACGATGTTCTTATCAATTTTGTGTCTAGGAAGGGTACACTTCTTTCTGTTTCTTTTTCGATGGTAAATTGTATACTGGGGTTGTAATTGTTGAATGTGTCCAGTATTTCATCTATCCTATTACCAGGGACCGCGCAAATTATATCATCTACATATTTTTTAATGAAAGGTAAAGTGAAACTGAGTTTGGGAATACAATCATCCAGTAATTGATCCATCACGTATTGTGCTACTATGGGACTTAGGGAGCTGCCCATGGAGGTACCGAAAATTTGTTTGTAAAAAAGGTTTTTAAATTTGCAGAAACTGGTGTTAAAAATGAATTTAATTAATTCTATGAAGGATTCTAAATTTAAATTACAATGTTGTGAAATAATTTCCCATTTTTTCGTTATACTTTTCAGCACCAATTCCACCGGGATATTACTAAATAGCGAAACAACATCCAAACTGATTATGACAGCCATCAGGTAATTGATAATTTTGAAATTCTGAAGCAAAATCGATAGAATCTTTCACAAAATACGTGTTTTGTTGATCATAAGCAGTTTGAAGTATTTCTGCGACAAACAAAGCTATTTTACTGTTGGAGGCGTTGACAGAAGAAATTATAGGTCTTTTACAATCATTAGATAAACCTCGTATTAAGCTATACCAGGTATAAAATAGGAAATTTTATTTTACAAACCTCGGATAAACCTCAGATAGAATAAATGGAATCGGTCGTATAAACTTCGGATAACTTTATCCCTGGTTGTTATGGTTACAACGTAAACACAGACAACGTGTTGTTATTCATACGTTTGACAGCTGTCAATAAAGTATTTCATCATCACTGTCCGAATTAAAAATAACATTTACATAATCTAACATCGTGAACAATGCAAATTAAAAGGCAGAAATAATAAAAATATTGAAGAAAAATAGTCTAACAAGAAGAAAATTTTATTGTGTCAATACCAACCTATAGTGATTTAACTTAATTTCTGGTATAACTATCTTACAGATAAAAATGCATTGTAAAAGACAGCCTTGTTTATCAAAGGTATAGTTGCTAGGATAAAGATATAGCTCTGATAGCTATATCGTAGTTTATTCATCAATTGTAAAAGTGTACCTAAGGCGTTAAACAAACATGTTAACCAGTTAACTGCACTTTCTCGCAGTTCTCTTATTATCTATATGTCTGCTGGCACGTCATCTAGGCCTGGTGCTGTGTGGTACTTCATGACATAAATTGCATTAGACACCTCCTCATCTGTAACAAGAAGGACTGGACCGGCGGACGGCAGACCTTCCTAGATAGGAGGATGCGGAAATTCAATATTTGATACCTCACAAAAATACTCTTGCCACCGTGTTAGAATTTGCGGTCTATCTTTTAGTCTTTGGCCAAACTTATCCTTGATGCAAATGTAATGCCTTATGTCTATATATATATATATATATATATATATATATATATATATATATATATATATATATATGACTGTTATAATTGCTAATAACTGTACATTAATTACTGTAGCCCAGGCAAATGCCAACGTAACTACATCATTACGTCATTGATCACGGCTGGTCACCAATAAAGGAAGAATTAGTAGTCAGTTGAGTTGTAAACGTTCAGAGAAATGGTTCAATATAATAATTTAAAAAGGGAACAGTTGTTTGATTTGTTATAATCCTCTCCTTTACTAACATTATTCCTAACATCAGAAGTGGGATCACTCGCGTTGCACTAAGTTTGGTGATTTTTTTTATATACGTTTTATTGTGAAGTGTTGCGCGAAGTGTATTGTCAGCTAAAGTGGAAGAATCACAAAGTACATCGCAGACCACAATAGCCGGATTGATTAAAGTATTGGCAGGCACTGAAGCGGAGCTAGCAGTTTCAAAATCGCAGACTGGCGATGCAACTAATTGGTTTGGTTATTTTGAAATCGTTGGTAATGAGTTTAAGGTAAATGTTCTTCAAATGCTGGTAAGAGATTGACAACTTTTATTGCACGATACAAGATGCAGTCAGCTTCTTTTTAAAGCAGTTTTGTTCAATTTTTTTTTCTCTTATTTTTCATGGTAGATCGAGATTCTCATTTGTTTAGTATTTTGACAGCGAGAAAAGAACTAGTACAAATTTCATAAAACAGAGTTACTCAAATAATCGTATTCATATTTTACGATGACCTTGCATGTTTTACAGGCGTATATGAGGAGGAGAACAGTTTGAACATTTTTGATTTTTATTATACGAAGTGCTTGTTTTTTTATATATATTTTTTTGTTATTGTACTAATTATATTTATTTTAGCCCCTGCGTCTGGTTATGATGCTACCTGAACAGTAAAATTCCTCATTGCATTCTAATGGTTCATTATGTAAAGATTGGCTGGATTTGTTGTAACAATATTTTTTATAAATTTGTTTTCTTAGCACTGATTTGTAGATTCCAGTAATTTTAGATGAAAAGGAAACACAGGACACAAAGACGGAATTTACACTTGGAAATACAAACATAATAGTGGTAGTGATCATGATCAATTTGTTGCCGTTCATACTACAATGTGTATGGAATAAGTCAAGAATATTATATGGGTGGATACATAAGCGGGGAATATGGATATCATTGTATGAGTTGAAAGTTCACATATTCGCCAATACTGTAAGGAGTGAATTGTAAACGAAAAGATTTTGTTTTTTTTTTTGAAAAAGTTAATGTTTTTGTCAACTTTAATTTATTGGGGAGGTTTATTGTGTGTAATTAAGCCTATTTTTTCTGGGCTGTTTTTGGTTACATTTGGCTTGGTATTCAGGACATGGAACTAGTCTCTTGTGTTGTAGGCACGTTTGTCGGGAACTGGACTGGGAGTGCCTTTGTTTTTGTAAACATGGATGCAGTGTTCCAAAGTGGAATTGTCTATTACCGTTAAAATGTTCGGTTTTTTGAGGGTTGTGCAGCATTGAAACTTACTCCAGCCAAACAGCAGACAATTCTTTTTTGACAGATAAAAAGCTTGCGGGGAGCCACAGAAGCACACAATAACAATTAACGTCCGTATTACACTTATGAGTTATATAATAGTATCTTTACCCGACGCAATTAGACTATTGTCATCTGCATATGGAATCAGAAGACAGTCGTTCGTTGAAGAAGTAGTTTAATCATTAACATAAATTATGAATAAAATGGATCCTAGGATAGTACCTTACGGTAGATCCACGGTAATGTAGTACTTGTGACTTTATAGTTTGATTCTTAGAGAATTGATCACTGTGCTTAGAAGCAACGTATTGGTCTATTATTTAAAAAGCTGACAATCTATGAGAGAGAAACCCCACGAATACCGAGTTCTTCCAGCTTACATAATAAAAGAGAGTGATCAACACAGTCGAATGCTTTACTGAGATCAAAAAAAAAACCATTTTGTGACAAAAAAAAAAATATTGATAAAAATTGTAATTCGTAAAGCGAGAAAATTTTAATAATGGAGGACCTGTAAAAATGAATTGGTACAAGACAGTATGTGAAAAGTTGACGATTAGGAGGTTTGACCCAATGGTACATAAAATTTAAAGAGACTATGGCAGATTGAGTCCATTGCTTGAACAAGCACATTTTGCACTCCTAAGCAGATAATAATGATTAATAATGACATTAGCTTACACTTAAAAATACTGCCTCGTGTTTCATTACACAACCGTTACCGTTAAGCGTGGAAATTGGCGAGTATAACGGCCTAAGAAAATTTACTTGAATCTAATCAAAACTGAAATTAAAGTCAGGATGAACGAGTGGTTTATATTTTTACAAATATAATATTTTTTTAGAATGTGACTGCGAAACATGTTTTATAATCATATGTAGTCTGAAGGCTAGCCTATTTGTTGGTGACAAGTAGCAGAATATTCGAGTGAGTCTCATCCCGTGGCCGCTGAGTGCCGTCGACTCCTTTTAGATTATGGTTTAATCCACTCACTTGCTTTACTGGATGCAAGCAAAAATTCGGTGACGGAAACCGGTGGAAGTCCAACCACATAAGCCCCACAGGAACAGATTTTACTAGAGTTTGGCAAAATGGTGTTGATCATTTTATGGTTCCTTGTTGTGGGAAATATTAGCGATATGAATCAAAAATTTGCAGGAAGCTAAATCTTTGGTGATAGTTTTGGTTTGAATATTAGAAGTCAGTAACGCTTAACATCAAAACATGTTGAAAGCCAGTAACGTTTTGTATGAAGCTTTGTTATAGGCCAATGGCGCTTTACGCGTAACTGCAGATTGGATGCCATATGTTTTAGAATTGAAGAATAAGGAGTCTGGTGAATTACATGAGCTCAGTAAAAAAAACAAATATTCCAAGTTTGGTTATTGTAATGCTGGATTCAGTTGGTTCAGAACTGGATTGAAGTAGGCCCTGGGTCTGAACAAGTAATTTAATTGAAATATTTATTCAAGTCTTCGCATCTTTGATTAAATAGGAGTATTTGTTTTAAGCCTTTGCACCATTGAGTTGAATTAAAGGTTTTGTTTTACGCCGAATTGAAATGATATGATTGTACGCAGAGTTGAAATGAAATGATTGTACGCTGAATTGAAATGACATGATTGTACGCCGAGTTTAAATGAAATGATTGTACGCCGAATTGAATTGAAATGTTTGATTTACGCCGAGTTGATTTGATGTTTGTTTTGAGCTCTGTAGCGCCGAGTTGATTTGATTTGTTTGTTTTGAGCTCTGTAGCGCCGAGTTGATTTGATGTTTGTTTTTAGCTCTGTAGCGCCGAGTTGATTTGATTTGTTTGTTTTGAGCTCTGTAGCGCCGAGTTGATTTGATGTTTGTTTTGAGCTCTGTAGCGCCGAGTTGATTTGATTTGTTTGTTTTGAGCTCTGTAGCGCCGAGTTGATTTGATGTTTGTTTTGAGCTCTGTAGCGCCGAGTTGATTTGATTTGTTTGTTTTGAGCTCTGTAGCGCCGAGTTGATTTGATGTTTGTTTTGAGCTCTGTAGCGCCGAGTTGATTTGATTTGTTTGTTTTGAGCTCTGTAGCGCCGAGTTGATTTGATGTTTGTTTTAAGCTCTGTAGCGCCGAGTTGATTTGATTTGTTTGTTTTGAGCTCTGTAGCGCCGAGTTGATTTAATGTTTGTTTTGAGCTCTGTAGCGCCGAGTTGATTTGATTTGTTTGTTTTGAGCTCTGTAGCGCCGAGTTGATTTGATTTGTTTGTTTTGAGATCTGTAGCGCCGAGTTGATTTGATGTTTGTTTTAAGCTCTGTAGCGCCGAGATGATTTGATTTGTTTGTTTTGAGCTCTGTAGCGCCGAGTAGATTTGATGTTTGTTTTGAGCTCTGTAGCGCCGAGTTGATTTGATTTGTTTGTTTTGAGCTCTGTAGCGCCGAGTTGATTTGATTTGTTTGTTTTGAGCTCTGTAGCGCCGAGTTGATTTGATTTGTTTGTTTTGAGCTCTGTAGCGCCGAGTTGATTTGATGTTTGTTTTGAGCTCTGTAGCGCCGAGTTGATTTGATTTGTTTGTTTTGAGCTCTGTAGCGCCGAGTTGATTTGATGTTTGTTTTGAGCTCTGTAGCGCCGAGTTTATTTGATTTGTTTGTTTTGAGCTCTGTAGCGCCGAGTTGATTTGATGTTTGTTTTGAGCTCTGTAGCGCCGAGTTGATTTGATTTGTTTGTTTTGAGCTCTGTAGCGCCGAGTTGATTTGATTTGTTTGTTTTGAGCTCTGTAGCGCCGAGTTGATTTGATTTGTTTGTTTTGAGCTCTGTAGCGCCGAGTTGATTTGATTTGTTTGTTTTGAGCTCTGTAGCGCCGAGTTGATTTGATTTGTTTGTTTTGAGCTCGGTAGCGCCGAGTTGATTTGATGTTTGTTTTGAGCTCTGTAGCGCCGAGTTGATTTGATGTTTGTTTTGAGCTCTGTAGCGCCGAGTTGATTTGATTTGTTTGTTTTGGGCCTTGGTAGCGCCGAATTGATTTGATATGTTTGTTTTGAGCCCTGTAGCGCCGAGTTGATTTGATTTATTTGTTTTGAGCCTTTAATGGCGAATGTATTGAACTTTAAAAAGCCATTGTTTGAACCTTAAATGGTCGTGGAGACTAATAACCATTGTTTGGATAAATGATGGTTGAAGCATCATAGCGCTTCATTTCTGCAGAGGGTGTGGACAATTAGATGGATGTACTTTAAATATATTTTTTTGCAATTTTGTTAACGATAGCTGTGCGAGGGCGCACAGTTTGCAGGATGGCCGTGTTAGGATATGACTGTTATAATTGCTAATAACTGTACATTAATTACTGTAGCCCAGGCAAATGCCAACGTAACTACATCATTACGTCATTGATCACGGCTGGTCACCAATAAAGGAAGAATTAGTAGTCAGTTGAGTTGTAAACGTTCAGAGAAATGGTTCAATATAATAATTTAAAAAGGGAACAGTTGTTTGATTTGTTATAATCCTCTCCTTTACTAACATTATTCCTAACATATATATATATATATATATATATATATATATATATATATATATATATATATATATATATATATATATATATATATATATATATATATATATATAGGATGTCTTGGCAATAGGGGACATGGCTTGGCTTAACCACATATTTCTGGGCCCAAAATAAAACGATTTAGCTAAATTTACCTATATCCGACAGTGCACCGTTTAGCCAGTATTCTGCTTCAAAATCCTTCTAAAAAAATTGTTTTGCTTATAATAACGAAATGCTTGGGTGTCGCGAACATGAATAGACCATAACTTTTTAAAGGCAACGTCAATTATGTAAATTTATTGTTTTTCAGAAAGATACATTCAATAGTAAACTTTCGTGTCTCTGCATAAGTTATGATATCTGTAAAGATTTAGTCAGAAAAAATAAAATGTAAGTGATTGCGCCGTGTAATTTTTAAAATAAATTTTTCAAATGTCAAACTACTAATTTTTAATGACAGTAACAATTGTTAATGGATTGTCAAAAATTCCTTTTGCCATATTTTAAAACTAGTAATATATCTGTTTGTTCGGCCTTATATTATTTTTCTGCTATTATTATAATAAGACAATTAAATAATGTTAGCTTACTCCTAAATAACTTAAGAAGATTGACAACTCATAAAAAAATTGTTCCTGTCATTAAAATTTAGTAGTTTGACATTTGGATAGACTGCTAGATAAAATTTATTTATTATCTTCTGACTAAATCGTTACAGATATCATAACTTACACACAGACATGAAAGTTTACTAGTGAATGTATCTTTCTGAAAAAAAGTAAATTTATATTATTGGCGTTGCCATTAAGAAGTTATGGTTTAATCATGGTCATATACTAGTGGTTCACTAACAATAACAAATACCATCTTAAAAGATTAATTATATCTATATGGATTGTCATACCAAATTTCATACAAACCAAACAAAGCGTTTCATTATTATTAGCAATATTAATTTTTTTACAAAGATTTTAAAGCGGAATACTGGCTAAACGGTGCACAGTCGGATATGGGTAAGTTTAGTTAAATCGTCTTGTTTTGGTCCCAGGAATTTGTGGTTAAGCCATGTCTCCCCATATTTCCAAGACATCTTGTATATATAAGAATTTTATTGACTGACTGACTGACAGTCAACGGCGAGATTCAGCCAGAGGTTAATCTTCCACGTAACTATACAATTAAATATATAATTATAAAACAATAGCATAAAAAGAACAATCAAGTAGCACATCATAGAGAGAGAGAGAGAGAACACTGACCAAAATGAGTGATAAGGGCTTCATCAACATGGGTCCGATCTTCAATAGTTTCTGAGATATAAGGCAGTGAAAAATGAGTTTTTACAGGGTTTACCTCTGCTATCTCGAAAACTATGAGAGTTACGACTTCGATTAAATAAGATTTTTTGGTTACCTTTCAGAGGTCAACTTAGATGTGCTTTTTTTTAAAAAAAATGTCAAATAATTGTACTTAGTTAAATGTTTTAGCAACCCTGGCCAATATTTGATTTTCAAACAACTTCGTTACTATTAGAAATTGAGACAAATGTTTCATATAATATTTTATTGTTTTTTTTATAGTCTATTTACTAACAGTTTTTGTAGTCACCCAAATTTCGCCTGAAGCTATACCATGAGGTATTTTTAAGGCTTCTGATACGCAGTGGCCGAAGGAATAATCTGCAGACACGGTGAACAGATCTCGATGTTCGTTACGCCGTACCGCGTCTTGCGGCCAAAGGAATAGCTCTTTATGAAGTCTTCAAAAATCGGTTCTTGAGCTTTGATCCGACGAACCGTTGCTCCATTATGGTCTTCGTGGTTGTCTCCGGCGAAAGGGACTAGCCGATTAAAGTACACTACTCTCGGCTACCCGGTAGGACGTTTCTTAATTTTTTATACCACGTCGTTTATCCTTTTGACTACTTCACAGGGACCTTCCCAGTTCTTTTGCAGCTTTGGTGATAAACCGCAACGCCTTTGAGAATTTTAGAGCCACACTAAATCCTTAGGTTGATATCTAGCTTTTTCGGCATTGATGTCATATCGGTCCTTCATTAGGTCGCTGGCAGCTTGAATGTTCGTACGTACTTGTTCATGAATGTCATCCATTCTTATCCGTACCACAACAAGTAGCATGGCAAGCGCAACTCAAGCCCGAATAAAATGTTCGCAGGAGTTTGCCCTGTTGTTTCATGCACGGATGAACGATAAGCCATCAGGAACTGTTGAAGATGTCGGTCCGAGTCTCTTTGGCGGTTGGAGAGTACCTTCGAGAAATATCAGTTGTTCGTCTTGTTAATTCGTTCAACCATGCCAACAGACTGCGGATGTAATGCAGTTGTTCTGGTTTTATTAATTCCTAATATCTTACAGATATTTTGGAAAACACCAGACTCAATTTTTTTTCCCTGGTTAGAGTGAATTTTACGTGGTACCCCGAATCGACATATACATTCTTTAGCTAAAGTTTTAGTGACCGTGGTGGCTTCCTGGTTGAGTAATGAATAGGCTTTAACCCACTTGGTGAAGTAGTCCACGACAACTATGACGTCACTTTCTGGGAATGGTCCGGCCACATCAATCGTAATACGCTCAAATGAACTGCCAACGTTGCATTGACGCATTGGAACTTTTCGTCGTTTATGCGAACCGCTGCTTCTAGTGTAAACCACACATTTCTTGAACCAGTCTTTAACATCTTCCTTGAAGTTAACCCAGTAAAACCTTTCTAGAGTTTTTATGACTTCAAAATGGCCTCCAGATGCTTCATTGATCACTTTAAACGCGTCTGATACTCTATTTTTAGGAATAACCAACTAACTTCTGTTGTCAGTTCTATCGGCATTTTCTACCATACGCTTTAACAGACCATCCTCAATCACCATGGACTTCCATTGTGCCCAGTACGATTTTACACTTGGTGAGTGCGGTGCAACATTTTCTCACTGGTTTGCTCTCATTCGCTTTCCATTCCAGTTTGATTTTTAAATTCGGGTCTTTGCGTAATCCATATCGAGCTGCCAATTATCATCGACTACTCTTAGCCTGAAGATGGTGGAATATTTCTCTTCTAGTTGACTACAATGCTTGCATTTATCTTGGCATGGCCTTCTGGATAATGCGTAGGCATTACATGTTAAAATAAACTCAATAATAAAGGCATAAGCTATATAAATTTGACAGACGTTTTATTTTGTACATACATGTCAATCATATCACACAATAATAATTCAAAATGTATTTCTATAGCAACTTACAAAATACGACTACATTCAAATAATCTTAACATCTTTTTTTGTAAGTTGACGGCTATTTTTAGAACATACTCATCCGTTGACAAAGCATTTCTAGTCTTGGTTTAAGTAGAGGCTTGGTCAGTATATCTGCAAGCTGGAGTTCCGAAGCAACTTTCTTAATCTCTATACTGTTGTCGTTTACTAATTCTCTAACAAAAAATGAACGAATTCTTATGTGCTTTGTTCTGTAATGGCATTCATAAAGTGGGTTGTGGGCTAACTTGATTGCGGATTCATTGTCAATGTATAAAACTAGTAGGTTTTCTAAATTTGCCAATTCTTTTAAAATTCTTGTGAGCCAAATCATTTCTCTAGCAGCTTCACTGGCCGCTACAATCTCTGCTTCGGTTGTTGATATAGCTATTGAAGATTGTCTTTGACTTTTCCAGCCTATAGTTCCACCTGCATACATGCACAGTATACCTGAAGTAGAACGTCCAGTAGACACGTCACCGCCATGATCTGCGTCACTATAGCAAACTAAGTCTTTATCTAAACCTTTCTTATTTACCAGTCCCCTCTCCCGTGTTCCGTTTAGATATCTAAATATCCTTTTTATTTTTATAATATCTTCTCTGGTTGGGTTTTCCAAATTTCTTGATGTAACACTAACTGAATATGCTATGTCTGGTCTTGTACCAACCATTAAATATGCTAACGCGCCTACTGCTTGTCTGTAAGGAAAATGTACTATCTTCTCTTCTTCCTTACTGTGTGTGCTCTCTTTTAATATAGGTGTTGCAACAGATTTGGAATGACTCATACCGAATTTTTCTATAATTCTCTTTTTATAAGCCTTCTGATTAATTTCTATGGAATCATTTTCTCTTCTATCTAACTCCAAACCTAAGAAGTATGATGCTGGTTTCACTGATATTTTAAATCTTTTAAGTTTATTTAGAAACAGTTTTGCTTCTCTTATATCGGATGAAGCAAGTAGTCCATCGTCAACATGAAGTGTCAACATGAGATTTTTGTTATTTTCATTTCTTATGTATAGGCACGGATCTGCTTTACTTTGCTTAAATCCTGACTTCACTAGAAAATCATGAATGCAAGCATTCCAACATCTGGGAGCTTGTTTTAAGCCATACAAATTTTCTTAAGTTTACAAACTTTCTTCGTGTCATTACTGAAGCCTTCTGGTTGCTTCATAAATATCTCTTCATCTAGGGATCCATTTAAAAATGCCGTTGCTACGTCAAATTGTGTCAGCGATAAGCCTTCGTTTGCTGCTACACTTAATAATGCTCTGATTGTATTCATCTTTGCAACTGGACTAAATGTTTTGTCGTAGTCTACACATTTTTTCTGTGAATAGCCTTTAATAACTAATCTAGCTTTATACTGCCATCTGGATTAGTTTTTACTTTGTATACCCATTTTGCACGATAAAGCTTTTCTATTTGCTGGCAAGTCTACCAATTCCCATGTGTGGTTATCCTTCAAAGATTCTATTTCATTTTTCATGGCTTTCATCCATTCTTCTCCTTGACTACTTTCTACAGCCTCTTGATAGCAGGACGGTTCTTGATAATTTGTTACTTCCTCTATCATTGCCATAACAAAGTCATTGAATCTATTTGAAGGATTATCAACTCTGTCATCCTTATCATCCACCTCTGATTCAATGGATTGTTCGTCTTCAGATTTTTCAGATTTCACCGGAATATCTGCCGAAATTGGTGACTCAGTGTTCTCAATGTCTTCATTAATTGATAACTCATTTTCTTTCTTCACTACCTGAAGTGGTGTTTCTACGAAGATTACATCTCTTGATCTAATCAGCATATGTTTTTCTTTAGACCAAATTCTATAACCGCTGTCTCCATCGTATCCAATTAGAATGCCTTTTTCAGCGTTTCTTTCTAATTTCCTTCTTCTTTGTTTTGATACGTGTGCATAACATACGCTTCCTATTATTCTTAGATGTGTTATTTTAGGCTTCTTTCTTAACCACAATTCAAATGGTGTCTTTTCTTTTACCCTTGTAGGACCCGTACGGTTCAGAATATATGCAGCCGTGTTGCACGTGCCGCTTCTACTATGGTTCGGTTCTCTCGTTCACTAGACCCATTTTGTTCAGGTGTATATGGCATGGTAAGGCGCTGTTTTATTCCATTCTTGGTTGACTATTACTTCGGGTTTCACATTTCTTACATTTCTATAGAGTCCTCCATGTTTGGTTCGATTACCAACTAGTATTCTCCTACCATCTACTTTCAATGTACATGTTTCTGTGTAGGACTCGAAAATACTATTTTTTAATTTATCTTGTGCTGCTAAAACAGAAAATAAATTTATTTTTATGCTGGGTACATGCCATACATCGCATAACGTAATATTCGTCAATCGGCCATATATTTAAGCTTCAACGTGGATTGTGCCTTTACCAACAGCATACACACTCTCACCGTTTGCTGTTACAACGTTATATGAATCATGAATCAAAGTACTCGAAGGTTTCGAATAAGTCTTCCCTGTTAGTTACATGGCTCGTCGCACCATTGTCAACATACCAGTGATCCTTATTTGTTGCATTCATGTCACTTATTGACATTAGACTTAGATTCATATTCACATTGGTTTTCGACTGCTGTTTCGGTGGTATTCCATCGGAAATCCATTTTCTACAGTTCTTTACACGGTGGCCTATTTTCCCACAATAGTTGCATTTCAAATGATTATCTTTATTATTTCTGAAACTTTCCTTATTCTCTGTGTTTCTCGGTGTTTTTACTAGTAGAGCTTTCGTACTTGTATTAGCAATTTCTTCATTTTTGTTCGTTAATGCTCTTTCGTGGGCGCAAAGTTGACTTGTTAGGTTCTCAACTGTGCGATCTTTCTTCGCCATTAATAACCAACTTTCCAATTTCATTCTTTAGATCTGATGCCTGCATGATTCTGACAATTGAAAAAAATCTAGTGGTCACAATTTTTTTAACATTATTTTGTAAATATTTTAAAAAAGGTACTTCAGTCTTATTTCACTCTAGTATAGTCTTGTCTCGTCTAGAATAGTCCTTTCTCGTCTAGCTCTGCTACCATGTTAAAGTAAACTCAATAATAAAGGCGTAAACTATATAAACTTGACAGACGTTTTATTTTATACATACATGTCAATCGTATCACACAATAATAATTCAAAATGTATTTCTATGGCAACTTACAAAATACAACTAGATTCAAATAATCTTAACATTACGATGGCTGGTACCTCTCCTATGCTCGATTTTGAAATCGTATTCCTGTAGTCTTTCAATCCATCAGGCCACCTGACCTTTAGGATTCTTGAATTGTAGCAGCCATTTTAATGCAATCAGTTCTAATCAAAAATATCTTTCCGTACAAACATTTGTAGAAATGTTCCATGGATTTCAAGATTGCCATGAGTTCTTTTCTGGTAACACAATAATTCCTCTCTGGTTTTGACAAGGTCTTACTAAAGTAAGTAATAACCTTGTCATGTTCCTCTTGTATCTGAGAAAGAACGCCACTAATGCCCACGTTGCTGGAATCTGTGTATAGTATGAACTCTCCTTCATACATACATACATACATACATACATACATACATACATACATACATACATACATACATACATACATACATACATACATACATACATACATACATACATACATACATAAAATCACGCATTTCCCACTTAGTGGGTTAGAACAAACCCGAAAGAATAACAATAACATCATCCAAAAAATAATCAGTCTCTCTTTCAACAACATTATTACTAACCTGACATCATAGGTACATCATATATTCCTCACTCTTAACATATTAAAGTGACCGATTTTCGGTAGCGAAATACCGCATCCGGATCACAATAATAGTTACGAAACAATCATCCTTCGCCACACATTCCTGTCTAAGCACACTTCTTTCGCCTCGGCCACATTCATAATCGCATTCATACACGCTCTTCTTCTCTTCCCACTCGGAAACTTTCTCTCTTTGAGTACCTTATCAATCACATCTATCCACTTATAAAACTGGACGGCCACGCAATCGAACACCCATAATTTCACCAAGATATATACGCTTAACAAGCCGTTCATTCTTCATTCTCTCCACATGACCAAACCATCTCAACTGGCTCATTCCTACTCTCTTAACAACATTCTTCCTAACCATACATTCTTCATACACCAAATTATTTCTCACGCGATCCCGTCTTACATACCCACATACTCCACGTAAATACCTCATTTCCACGGCAGTCACTCTCTTTTTATGCTTTCCCGTCCATGCCCAACATTCGCTTCCATACATCAAAGCAGGCACTAGCACTCCATTATACACACTTAAACGAGCTTCTCTAGATACGTTTACGTTTCGAGCAAACATACCCAGAGCACCCATTACCTTACACCTTGCACTCACTCTCCTTTCAATTTCCCTATCAATTCGACCATCCCTTGACATCATACTACCCAAATATACAAACTCATTCACTTGCTCCAGTTTCACTCCATCCACCAACACATTGCACATAGTCACCAATTTACTCCATTCAAATACTAACACCTTGGATTTATCAACATTTAACTCCAGATTCATACTTCTTCCAACTACATGTATTCTCTCTATCATTCTTCTGAGTTGCTCTTCATTTTCACCTAAAACAACTACATCATCCGCATACGCTAACGCAGGCACAATACTTTCACCAATTTGTACACCATCCATTTCACTCAATGCTCTCCGCAACAACACATCCATATACAAATTAAACAACCACGGAGACATACCACAGCCCTGTTTCACACCAACATTTATACGAAACCAATCACTCAACCTACCATCTATTCTTACAGCAGCCTCACTACCCTCATACAATGCACGAATTGCTCCCAGCAAGTTTCCATTCACGCCGTACTCCCTGAGTACATCCCACAAAGTATCTCGAAGAACACTATCATACGCCTTTTTTAGATCAAGAAAGCCACAGAACACCTTCTTGTTCTTATCAAGTGACTTCACATCAATCGTACGAAGAGCAAACAATTGATCGACACATCCCCTCTCAGGCAAAAAGCCACCCTGAACGTCACTAATTTTTGAAATTGTTAAGGTTCTTCAGGTAAAGAATAACTCAGGACAGGTGCTCTTACCAAAGCATGTTTTAGTTCTTTAAACGCAACTTTACAGTCCATTTCCCAGATAAATTTTCGACCTCCTTTAGTAAGCCTTGTCATAGGCTCGGCTATGTTGGCCAATCCAGGTACATATCATATCGTCGATACTATGTATACAAACCAAGAAAACTTTTAAGTTCGTGTTTGCCTCTAGGTGCCGGCCAATCTCTCACAGCCTTCATCTTCGCCGGGTCAACTGCAATACCATTACTCGAAACCACGTATGCATGCAAATGAACTTCTTTATGATACAGGTGACACTTCTCGGGGCTGAGCTTCAGGTTAGTCGTTCAAACGTTGCAGGGGCATTGCAGAGCCAAAATAACATTACAGTAAATTGCCAGAGTCCGCTACCAATGGTGAAGGCTGTCTTTCCCTTATCTTCCAAATCTACTTGCCATTATCCGCTCTTTATATCCAGAGTACAGAAAATATTCAAATCAGCCAAAGTGGCTAGTGTTATCGTCTATTTGAGGTAGCGGGTAGCTATCCTGCTTGGTCACGTTGTTAAGCTGGCGGTAGTCGATACAAAATCGTGTGGAGCCATCTTTCTTCTTCAACCAACACCACTGGTGAAGATCATGGACTGCTTGAAGGTTCGATCACATCTTTCATCTTCATATCCTCAATAATTCGTTCCGCTTCCTCACGCTTCGCCAATGGTAGTCCTCTTGCTGGTTGGCGGATGGGTCTCGCGTCGCTGGTGTCTATTTTTTGGCGAACTACATTAGTTCGTCCGTTGGCATTCTTGTAAAATTGAAACACATCTTGTTATCTTCCAATTAATTTCTTTGCCTTGGTTCTCTGGTCGGCGGTCAGTTCTTGGAACGACGTTGATAATTTCTTTATTAACGTGGCCGGAACTTCCTGAGATATGTTTCCCTTGACCTTCACAGTTTGAGTAATAGAGGATACTGCCAAGCATTCTCCTACAATTGTTTCTCTCTTAAGAACAACTGGATAACAATTTACATTCATTATTCAAACTGGTATTACCTGACTGGCTTTAATCAGTAATTTTCCTACATCTCCAGTATCAGTTCTGACGTCATCATTCCTGGGCTCAAACATAACAATATATCCTTCACAGAAACTACAATCTAATTGTACTTCCACGATAGTTTCACTTCGTTCTGGAATGGTAACGTCTTCGGCCATTATTACGCGCACAGCCTTGTCGTTTCGTGGATTTAATACGAGTTTTTTTTTTATTGACCATCATCACACCATTCTTCAGGTCAAGTTTAAAACCGTGCTTTTTCATTACGTCCATACCGAGTATTAATTCATGTTCAACGTCAGCTAACAGCGCACAATATTTGAGGCAGGTGTTTCCAATAGTAATGGTCATATCTATTTCTACTAATGCGGTAGCTTGTTCTTTTGGCGCAGTGCGTAATCGGCATTTTGTTGGATGAAGATGCGTTTTTTGAGTTTTTTGCCAAGTTGGGTCTAATTATAATCTTTGTCGAACCCGCATCCAGTAACATTTTCAGTTGCCTTCTATCAACAAAGCGTAGAAATTGTTGTCTTGATGATGAAGGGATAACCGATGGATTGTGAGACTACTAGATTACGGATCAACGATTGTCCCTTCGCATCAACCCGATTTAGTTTTCCGACTTATTTTTATCCTTTGTCGATTCCGTCTCTTTTTTTATATTTCCACAGTCTCTGCGGATGACCCAATTCACCGCAATACCAACAGCGGAGTTTCTCTCTTCTAGCAAATATTGCAATTTAATTCTTCGCAACCTCTCATCCACATTTTCCATGTTTTCTGTTCTCTTAGCATCAATATTTCGCACTCGCGATTGGTTACGTGAAGCTTGTTTGGCAGCTTCATGTTCTAATGCATATGAGAGTGTGTCTATTAATGTTTTTGTGCGGGACAGTGGCAGTGCTTGCTGGGTTTCTCTGTCTCGAACTCCGCAGATAAATGATTGAGCAACCGAGCACTCCAGAACGCTGTCAGGAGCTGTAGGATGCGCAAGACAAACGAAAAGAGCTACGTCTACTTTAAAATCTTTAAGGCTTTCTCTTAAACTTTGACACCGATTCCTCAGTTGCGTCTAGTATACCGGTTCCAGGTGCGCTTTACCATATCGCATATCCAATCACTTAACTAGCTGGTTATAGTTCTCTTGTTCTTCTTCCTTCAGCGTCTGTAAAATGCCGGTGACTTCTCCACGGAATGGGACAGTCAACGCTTTAGCCTTCTCTGTAGACATCCAGTTATGTGCTTTCGCAGCTGCTTCAAATTGTTTTAAATAGTTCGGCCACGAAGATTTTCCATCAAATTCTAGTGTTTTGATGTGCATTATTTTACTAGTCTCAGGTTTTACTATTTTCATTTTTTCTTGTAAACCTGTCTTCACTACATCACATTTTGACACTGGCGACAGTGTAATTCTAGTGAATTTTGTTTGTAATTCTTCGATCTTCTTGTCATACTCATCTTTTAAATTCTTCAAGTCTTCTTCAGTTTTTCTACAACTCTCCTCTAAAATCTGTTCCAACTTTTGTTCTAAACTTCTAGAATTATCTTTTAATTTTTTCTGTTAATTCTTCCTTTAATGTTTTGAAATTTTTCTTCTAGTTTTTGTTCTAATGTTTTTCTTCTGCTTTTGTAGATCTATTAATTAATTTTTCTTCTAAATTTCTAAAATGTTCCATTAATTCTTCTTTTAGTGTTGTGATATTTTCTGTTAATTCTTCTTTTAGTGTTCTAGAATTTTTTGCTAATTCTTCTTTTAATTTTTTTTCATAAATTCTATTAGTGGCGCACCTAGTGATGTGAATCACTTACCGTTCAGGGGGCAAGACGGTAAGTAAATAAAAACAACGATCATAGGTTACTCTCAAAATGGCAAGTAATTATTTTAATGTGTCAAAATAATTGTCAAATCTTATTTTTCATATTTTGTGCGTCGGTCGTGCAAAAATGATATAAGCATAACGAACGTTGAGGAATTACCGATCTTAGACAAAATTAGA
Organism: Harpalus rubripes; assembly: GCA_963082715.1. Lineage (NCBI taxonomy): Eukaryota > Metazoa > Arthropoda > Insecta > Coleoptera > Carabidae > Harpalus > Harpalus rubripes. The sequence continues at coordinate 44,167,088 of OY720455.1, read as the reverse complement.
GTCATAGCTCGCTACGTTCTTCTCCCCTCCCACCAATTGTCTTCGTTCGGTAAACTATCCTTACCGTTCTTAATACTTAATATACTATATCTTTTTCACGTATTATTTGATATGGCTTACAGCAAAAACACAAAGCGGAATTATAAGATTCAACTTTAATTAATAAATGGATTTCTAGAATTTTAATTAAATACCACAGTTTTCCATTAGATTGAAAATCTAAATATTATAGAATAATAAATGTCTTCTTGTATGAGTTAATTTTTCATTTATGGAGAATAAAGGAAGTTACAAAATTTGTGCATTAACTTGCATACAAAGAAAGAGTTCCAGTGATTGATTAGTAATACATAAAATTTTACATGGAAACCTATACCACAATTAATACACAAGCAAGTCATGCTATACATATTAAATGAAAATATACTAGTACAGTGTGATTGATTTTGTTTGCAATGCTGTATACAGACTAGTGTCTCGAATACTCGAACATAGGGATTTAACATGTAAAATCAGACAGTCGTAATTTCCTGGTTTCCTAATCATTTTAGTTAAAAAAGTTTCAAATGAAAATTCTAGATCATAAAATTTTACAGCTGTGTCAATGAGCAAAAATTAATTTTTCCAATTCTTTCTATCTCTTGCGCTTCATCTCCTTGTTGTTCCAGGCGTATTACGTAGATCTTCCTCCCATCTTCGATATGGCCTGCCTACTCTTCGTTTATGGTGTCGTTCACTTGCCATTCTAGCAACGCGGCCCGGCCACTTCCACTTTAGTTTCTTCGAAGCAAGTAGTGCGTCTACAGTTTTCGATTTATTGCGAAGTTCTATATTTGAAACTCTGTCGGCCAATTTTAGCCCTAACATGCTTTGCTCCATTTTTCTTTGAGTTATTTGGATCTTTTCGTTTGTTTTTTTGTTGTTGACCAAGTTTGGCTCCCATATATCAAACATGGTAAAATACATGAGTCAAATATTTTCATTTTAAGCGAGATGTTTAAATTGCTTTTCATTATTATCTTTAATGACCAGTATTTGTTCCAGGCCGCTGTAATTCTGCGTTGTATTCCTTTGTCACCTCTATTTTTGAATGCAATAAGTTGACCTAAATATACGTATTCTAATTCCTTATTGTTTATTAAAATTGGTATTTTTTTACTGTTTGTCAAAATTTTTGTTTTTGTTTTATTTATTTCTAGTCCAACTTTATACTTTCGATGTAGAGGTCATTTAGCATGGTTGATGCTTCTTGTGCTGTTTTTGCAAAGACTATGTCATCTGCAAATTTTAAATGGTTAAGTTTGGTACCATCTATACTAATACCTTTATTTTCCCAGTGTATGTTCAAAAATAGATATTCTATAATTGAGTTGAATAGGTATGATGAAATAGGGTCTCTTTGCCTCACTCCTTTCTGTAGTTTAATGGGTTCACCTTCATTTTCTAAGAAGACTTGCTGTGCTGTTGGTATATAGATTTTGTAGAAGTCTAATATATTTTTTGTGTATTCCAAATGTGTCTAAAGATTTGAATACATATTTGCGTTTTATTGAGTCAAGAGATAATACCTAATAAAAATAAATTAACCTAATATGAAAATAAACCGTTAGATATTTGTTAAATATTTTATCTCAATTCCATGGCTTTCGCTATTTTTGAGGAAATTTTCAATATTTTCATGGCTAATTTCTGCCTCTACTACCATGCAAAATTAGTTTTGGTTATTGATTCAGATGTAGAATTTCACGCTCTACAATTATTGAAGAATTTTACCTAAAATAATTAGGGAAGTAGAAAATTACGAAAGTTTGATTTCACATATTAAATCCCTACGTTTGGGTATTCCAGTCACCACCTTGTATGAATGAAAAACTGTTGTATTAAGTATTAATCTGACATGTTTTTGTTTTTAGTTTAAAATAAAGTACCTACTTACCTTCAGTTTTTAAAATACAAATTTTAATCGAGAAACTAAGCACTTAGGCTCAAATTTTAAAAAGTTAGTGATTGTCAATTATTCATTTTTTGTTAAAATATAATATATATTTATAAGAAAAGTACTTAAGAATAAAAAAAAGTTTACTTTATTTGAAACTGGAAGTAGAAATATTAATATTTTGACAAACCTGTATATAATAGATATATCTATCAAAACTATCAAAGACCTACGTCACTATATCGAATTTTCTTCATAATACTATAATAGAACTAATTACAACAGTTTAATTACATCATTCTTTCCTACATACAATTGAAGATTGTAATTATGTTTGAAAAGATTAAATACAATAGCTTCAAATAAAATAACATAGTGTCCAATTTATGTACTCTCAATTCTATATTAAATATATATAACCGTATAAACTCTTTATTTTGTATTGTTTGCTTCAATTTCCTGTTTCATTTTACAGGGTCTGCATACTAAAGTATAGTAAATTTTTTGTTAATTTTTCTGTTAATTATAAAAATAAATTATTACTATTTTATATCATTGTAAAGCTAAAAAAATTCTCTTTTCAATGGCGTAACTTTCCAATATGGCGTCCATATAAAAATTAAAACTTTGACATCAATCCTCGAAAACCAACATTGATAAAAAAAATTGAGCATCGCCAGTCGACAGAACATAAAAAAGTGCCCTAAAGATGTGCAAACCAAAATCCAGTATAATTTCACACTTTGAAGTTATTTTCAAAAATAAAAAACTGCAAAATTTACATTTTCGCCTATATCTAGTGACCGATGCATTTTTTTCGCAAATATCAAAATACCCTTAAAATGGTCTCCTAATGGGGCAACTTTTGTCTAATTTAACCAACCTCGTAGCTCTTACGGTTCTCGAGATCCCAATGCAGTCGTACCTTAAATGGGACACTGTATATATATATATATATATATATATATATATATATATATATATATATATATATATATATATATATTGAGGGACATATTACTAAAAAATGCGTACCGAAAAAAACTTAACTTAACTTAACTAAACGTACCAAAAATCAATTAATTGTAGTCCTAGTATGTTACTAAGCTCTATCGTGTATTGGAATTCTTGGATTTGTAAAGCCCGCCGATTTATACGCGGACATATTTCCCGCTTTCTCAGCGTCTGCTTTAAAGCGTTACAATCTCTAATAATAGCGAACTTAATATCAATGAGAGATTCTAAATCTCGCTATTGACTTTACGACAGCCAGTTTCCAGCTCGAAGCTGTGATACCTGGTTTCTATATCGGTAGTTTTTGCACAAACGGGGTGAAACTTTTTGTTTTCATGCATTTGCAATAATGTACTCGCATACCCGTGACTGCTAGCTTCCGTATGCAGCTCCGTTTTCAATTTTGAATCAAATATGACTAGGACAGGTTCAGTCACTAATATACGTTTTAACTCCTCAAACGCTCCAACCGAAATAAAATAATAATCTTTCCGAGTGAGATCACTCAGCGGCTTCGCTATAAATGAAAAATTCTTAACGAAACGGCCGAAAATGCCCGGCGCGTTCTAAAAAGTTTCGGACATCATGAATATTACGCGGTATCGGAAACTCTAGACCTACATGATAGCCTAAATAATCGATAGACGATGGCATAAAGTAGAGTATGGTAGTAGTAATTTGTCTAATCGTAATATTAAACCGTTTTTGGGCAAAAAGTGCTGGCACTTCTTTAAGGATATTTAGGTTTTGGTCGACAGTTTCGGTAGGGATCAAACAGTCGTCCATATACACAATGACTTTGTCTTCTCGGATTAAATCGTCTAAAACTGAATTAATAAATCTTTAAAATATTTTAGGTGGGAGCACCTAAAATATTTCTACCCAAACGGCATTTTTAAAACTTCAAATTGTCCCAATGGCGTAACAAACCCGGTGTATTTGACAGATTCGGATGAATTTCAATTTGATAGAATCCATTTATAAGATCTATTAAAGTAAAGCAAGATTTATTTCGCAACTGTATATTGTCCTCTATAAGAGGCAAAGGGCAACCGTCTTTTATAGTTACCGCATTGAGGGCACGGTAGTCCACGCATATCCGGACTTCTCCTGACTTCTTCCTCGTGAGTACAATCGGGCTACAGTAATTGGAGTTGCTCGGGCTGATGATATTTTCCTGGAGCAGGTTATCGATGACTTTGTCGTACCTTCTTCTGCTCGCATGGTGACAGTCTCCGGAGCCGATAACAGTTGTTTCGTACCTCGGTAAGTTTGATTGTAGCCTTTACGGTTACGGTCGGCTGAGGGTGGTTCACGTATTCTTCGTAGGACGAGATTGTCTTCTCCAGCTAACTTCTGTATTCAGGCGTTGTCGCTGGACCTTCGATCAGGTTGATTGTTTCTGGTTCAATGTTGATGTGAAATATTCCGGGAACATTCTGCATTGATTCTTCAGGAGAATCGGTGTCATCTTTCTTCACGATCACTCCTCTAGGGCTGAACGTCACGGTTGCAGACTGAAACAGAGGTTCACCTAAAACGATATTTTGTGTCATTACCTGAATAAGAACTATAGAAAATGACATTTGGTACTCTTCTTTGTCAATCATCAAGGTAATGCTAGTTTTGACAAGACTCTTAGTACTTCACAGGCCCAACCCAACATACGTTTGGCATTCATGTTCTACGGTGAAATTCATTTGTTCTCCAATTTCCTCTCGGTCCAGGTTTGCAGCACTGCCACTGTCGACTAACGCTGTGAGCAATTCTTTACCAATTTGCATCTCCGCTGACGACAACTGCTTTGGTCTTATTCGAGCCAGATTAACGTTGGTTACTGGACTCTCCTGTGTTACATTCTTTTTCTAAGCGGACAATTATTAGCTATATGCCCTTTTTGACGACAATTAAAACAAGACTCTTCCGGCAAATATACATACTTACATATTTACTTACGCTGGAAACTGTATTAAGTTTCATTCCATATAACTATAATTCTATTTACTATTTTCTTTTCAAAACGTTGCTATAAATAATTTGAAATGATTAGTTCTTTTACAGTGACATTTATCTGTCAGTTACATACAATTGAGATATGAACTGTGTACCCAAGGAGATGTGTTTGTTTAAAGCGTAGACTCCGGGATTTAAATTATAGATAATTTTATAAATTTATATATATATATATATATATATATATATATATATATATATATATATATATATATATATATATATATATAAAATATATATAGAAAAAGTATTAATGTAAACCTGTAGAAAATTTAATAATCTTTAATTTTTATATCATAAATTTCGAAAAAATAACATTTAATGGTATATTTCGGAGACTATACTCTAATGCCTTCTTTCCAAATAAGAATAATGGATAAATTCAAAATTATCAAGGATCCACACACACAACACAGGCACGCACGCACCCACACACACACACACACACACACACACACACACACACACACACACACACACACACATCATCGTGAAAATGTTAAAATTGGATTCTAGGGACCTTAAGACGTGCTCATTTAGCAAAATCTTGATATGCGATTTTTAGCACGATCCCCATACCTCCCTTACCAAGGGTAGCGGGAGGTAAAAATTTCTTTATAACATCATCAATTTTGTAATAAGTACCAAAATCATACGACCAATCATTCTTGAATCCATTTTTTTTCGAGGCGAGGGTTAATAGTTCAAGTCTATTGCATGTTAAGTACTCCTTAATTGACATTTTTATATCCTTCAGATGTTTGCGATTATTTAGAACTTGCGCACGAGTTTTGTAGGACACAAATTTAACAATTATTGGTCGAGGTTTCGCGGAAAGTGACACAGGTTTTTTAGGAATAGTATGGTGACATGGGTGGCTATGTGAAAATAAACAAAATGTAACAATGTAAAACAATTATATTAATGGCAAAAAAGTATACATTTGTTTGTTACCTGTTTCACGTGTTTTGTAAAGTAATTCTTGAAATGTTTACAAAGGATGAATTGATTGATATGATTTTAATAATCGGTGAATCAAATGGGATTCTAAGAAGAGCAAGAAGAATGTACCTCGAGCGTTTTCCTAGGCGTCGACAACCAAGTTTACAAACACTCAAAAGAACCCTCATCCGGTTTCGAGAGACAGGGTCTGTTGAAAAACCAAAACGGAAAAATGCTGATTTCGTAGTAAATGAAGAAACAGAAATAATGGTATTGGCTTCTGTTTATCATAATCCCCATATAAGTATATAATATTATTATGCAATGGAGAACCCTCATTGGATGCGAAACATCGACAATCAGAGGGTATGGTCTTTGAATGTTTGGGCTGGTATAATTGGAGATTTTGTTGTTGGTCCATATTTTTTTGAAGGTCAATTAAGCGAAAATATTTATTTAAATTTTCTAAGAATGACCCTTCCTGAATTATTAGAAGATGTACCGTTAAATATCCGCCAAACCATGTTATATCAACATGACGGAGCGCCACCACATTATTCTCGTATTGTTCAGACCTATTTAAATAATGAGTGGAGGGAACGATGGATAGGACGAGGTGGACATATTTCATGGCCAGCAAGGTCTCCTGATCTGACCCCAATGGAATTCTTTCTCTGGGGGTATGTCAAAGATATTGTTTACCAGGAAGAACCTACAGATGAAGAAGATATGAAACAGCGTATTCGGAATGCTTTCCAAAGTATTCCACAAAACCTACTGGAAAATGTTCGTACACACCACATTCAACGTTTGAATTTCTGCATAAGAGAACAGGGTCGATATTTCGAGCATTTATTTTAAGTTGTTTTACCTTATTACATATGTTAATTTACGTTGTGAAGTTATTTGACCTGGTTACATTTTGTTTATTTTCGCATAGCCACCTAGAACATTTGAATAAAATAATTTGATATTTCTCAATTTTCTTATTTTTCTCGAATTTTTTCAAATACATTAATAAAAACTAATACATCGTTGAAAAGAGAAAAAAATTATGGTTTTTATTTTAGTAAAACAATTTAAGGTTCGCATTTGAAAAATAAAACTTCTTAGTCGTATCATGTAAACCTGACTTTATAAAAATTAAGGGGGGGGTTCGTCTTCGCAAATACACCCTGTATATATGAAGTGTAATCGTCAATATGTCGATTAGTTAAGGAGAATGTGAGAATGTTAGTGGGTAGTGTAGTATTTTAATTTGAGTATTAGAATCCACTGTTTTTGAGATTGGTGCAAACATAACAACACTCACGTTATGTTATTATTATTGTCCCTGGGATTTGTTTTGAGGTGCTTTATATTTTGTATTAAATTGAACAGGTTACAATATATGGGGGGCAGGTTATCAAGGTCTGTCTATTTATTCATAGTATTTTCGGATGTTTTCATATGATACATTTTTAAGAAAGAACGTTCGGGTTAACCAAAACAAATGAAAATAAACGTTAGGACCAAAAAAGAGAATTTTAAAATTCTTACACCCATATTTTCGCGAAGAAAATCTGGCACGACTGAGAGATGTGTTGTCACAAAATGGCTACCCAAAATATCTTCTGAACAGAATATTATTCAATGATAGAATAGAGCCCAACATACAGGCAGAGTTCAATAATAATATTATTATTATTAATAATAATAATAATATAAAATATTGTTCTTTACTATACATACTTAACATTACCCCCAAAGTTATTAGCATAGTTTCTGACGTTTCAGTTAAAATAGCAAAAAAGAGCTGCAGGTCTATTAAAACATTATTTTCAAAATTAAAAGAACCAACACCTACTAAACAATGTTCCAATATCATTTATACTACACCATGTAAAGATTGCAATCTAAATTATATAGCTCACACATCGAGACAACTCTCAGGCAGACTAACATCACACAAAGTGACATAAAACACAAACCAACTGCAATACTCAAATTTCTAATTTTTTTCCGCTTTCACAAACCCCACTAGTTCTTACAAACATGCGCAAAAACTAACAACAGTATAATCTGTAAAAATTATTAACAAAAAACGTGATATTTTACAATAATTTTATTTCTTGACAAATTTCAACAATCGTCGATAATTATCAGTATCATCATACGTTTAAATAATAAAAACAATGTAACAAATCATGTGCATCAAAAATATCTTTCTATATTTAAGTAGATTTATTTTTAATTACATCATATAAATTGTAAGTACGGCAAATAATTTTTATTGTCAAAATTATTGTATTTCAAATTGTAATCTTTACAGAGTCCTCAGGAAGCCTTAAATAAAAGGCGAAAGCTTAACTAAATTTTCAAAAAATCAACATATTTGTTCAGGTTTGAATTAAAATTATGCACTACCCGCTAACATTCTCCTTAACTAATCGACACAGTGACGATTACACTTGACCTATATATATATATATATATATATATATATATATATATATATATATATATATATATATATAACGATTATGTGCTATAAACATTACCTCATTTATACATATAATGTAGCTGTAAAAAGGACCTTTATCACGTATTTCGGTTTTTCAATTTATTAGCTATCTTTTTCTATCGCTGCAAATAGTAAGTAAAATGGCGCCAATAACTGCCAGTTAGGCTGTCAAACGAAAGGTCAAAAATATTGCAATCACTAAAATACCTGTATTCTCGGCAAAAATTTTCATCGTTAGTCATTTTAGCTTCAATAAAAGCTTTTGTAACTTCATTCGAGAAGTTTTTTAAAGTTGTCAAAGATTTTATCTTACATGTCTAAATTTGGAAAAAACAAACGCCGTGGTTCTAACCAAGGAAGCGCGTAACCATGTCTCCCGCCTTTTGTTATTACTATGCGCAGATCCCCATTGCGCATAATATCTTCTATCTTTTTAAATTGAAAAGGTCTATTACAAGAGATGTAAAAGATATGTTAACATTTAGCTGAAGTGAACTGAAATGACTAGAATTATAGCATCTCATTGTGTGACAATAGGGTCCGGTGCTCATTTTTCATTTTTTTTTCTGATATATTGAATAAAATGATGCATTTTGTCGTTTATTACACTATCCAAATGTGTATAGTTTTTGAAGTATACTTTTTAAAATTTAATTAATTTTGCGTTATATTACATTGCTGTCATTTTTTACAGTAGTGTGTAACCATGGAAGTGATTGACCATATGTTGCATGTTAAAATAAATTTCTTGTATTTTTTTCACTTGGAAGACTGTAACAAAATTGAAGTTGTGACGTCATATCGTTATAATGCTAATAGTTTTTATTAAAATTATAAATAAAAAGGTTTATATTTTAACAATATTTTGGTACAAAATCATTTAAATTAGTCATATTTTTATAATATGACAAAATATATGCAACTTTTTTTAGTACCAGACCCCATTATTCGTATTTAAATTTTATTTTATTATGACAGTACAGATATTTCCGAGTTAAAATAAATTTCATACATACACATGTCGGAGTAGTTCGCAAACAAATAAAAATTATAGATCTCTCATAAATTACAATGTCAAACTTTCTCATAAAACTCAAATAAAATTGATACTGAAACAGATGTTTTTGATAATATCCTTGTTCTATATACAAGCTGTGGAAATTCATCACAGACATAAATATAGATAAATATTATACAAAATATACCAAACTTTTGTCATTTAGTTCATATTCCATACATCAGTATTCATATGTTGCCTAGTTTGGGAAATAAATAAGTCATAATATAGATTTGTTTGAATGTAAGTATGAATACATCTATAATTCTATTACTCCGGTGCAGTGTGCAGTAGATTTGTTTTGGTTCACATTTCAACAGTAAATCATTGCGCCTCTCCTTGTGACATGCATAGAAAAATACCACTTATATTTCAAGCTATTAACTGATTTATACCACTTGTTCATCACTGTGAAAGATAGACACTCAATATTACAGAGAAATGTATCTTTTAAAACACGACGATATGGAATTTAATTTTAAAATTTGTAGGTGCTAAGTTGTGTTATGCAAGCAACTTCGTCTTTTGAATTTTAAGGCTCTGGGCACAAATATGAAGTGGAGCCCCTCAGTACCCCTACCGCTAGTTTTAGTCCGGCCAGTGGCGTGGGACTATTCAGTAAAAAACGTATCAGCGTTTTTCCCGTTTATAAAAAAGTTCAAACGGTGAGTAATTTGGAAATTTGGTGCGCTTTATTTCAGATATACATATATATATATATATATATATATATATATATATATATATATATATATATATATATATATATATATATACAGGGTTTTGACCGAATATAGGACTTTTAACATTTAATTTCATACTTTCATAATTTCCTGCTTCCCTAATAATTTTAGGTTCAGAAGCTTCAAATAAAAGTTGTAGAGCATATATTTTTGCACCTGAATCAATAAGCAAAATTAATATTTCACGCTTTGTAAAAACAAAAATTAGATACAAAAATGTAAAAAATCACCCCAAAAATTTCTGTTCAAGTCAATAATTATCTTAATGTGTAAATTCATAATTTATTCACTTAAAAATAATTTACAAATAAAAATGAAGTAATCTAACTTGACGGATAAATCGTTTCTCATATGTTATTCTTCATTAAATTCCGTGACTATCGCTAATTCTGGCGCGATTTTCGACCTAGAATAATTAGGAAAGCGGGTAATTATGAAAGTATGATTTTACATGTTAAAGTCCTAAGGTCGATTGTATCGGTCACCATCATGTATATTGTGTTGTTGATTAAAATAAAATAGCTCGGTGCGACGGTGCGGAGCCCTTATTATCCACCGGGAGCCCGGGCATACGCCCGGCTGACCGACCTTGGGGATATGCTATTACATGAAAGTGAAATCCTGATTAAAAATGTGGAAATTTTAAAATAAATCTTATTTAATGGTTTAAGGTTAAATGACTATCTTTTATTTACATAAAATAAAATATTCAAAGCACTATAGTCATACAATAGTATATTTAAAGACAGTATTACAATGATCCTTACGTGTTTCTCATACTATTTTTCCTATTTCGCATTAAATTACTTTTATTTCAAAATTAATTTTGAAAGAAAAATTTAAATATCTAGGTTGGTAATATAAAGTTTCAATAAACATTTGAAATTTAATTTATTTTGACATTAGACATTTTGACAACAGTTACTTACAAATTAGGTTAGAGTTAAAATTTGCATTTATTACATTATGAACCTACAAATAAATACCTAAAATTTTAATTAAAAAGAGTGTCTTAGTGTTTGATGTAAATATTTTATTATAAAAAATGTAATTTCAGTAATTTTTCATGAGTAATGACAGGTAATGACAATTTAAATAAAACATATTTATTTGACACTTGACTAAGTTACCAACTTCACATATTAAGAAATCCCCAAAAGCATTTATAGAAAATTGGTTATTGTAACTCTGTATTTGACCAAAAAAAATCGTTTGTCATTACCTGACATTACTCATGGAAAATTACTGAAATTATATTTTTCAAGTAAAATATTTACATAAAACATCAAAACACTTATTTTAAATTAAAATTCAAGGTATTTATTTGTAGGTTCATAACATAACAAATATAACTTTAACATCAGAGTGAACCTAGCAGCCGATTCGATTTACATCAAAAGTGTTGTCGATTTATGAAAAAGAAGAAAATAATGTAGTATTCCTATTTTGTGTCTGTAACGTATATATTATAAAAAATAAATTCATATATATCCAATATTTGATATAAAATAATACATTTGTTTTGATATTGGGTAGACAACACGATTGTACTAATTTGTTTATATAAGTTTTGAGAACAGGTTATGAATGTTTGCACTGATAAATGACAACATTTTAGTGACCCAGGTTCGATCCCGGGCAGTGCAGACTTGTAATCGCAGAAAAGTGATCCCTGTGGTGCACTCTCCATACCAGCTATGTGAGGTGACGCCAGGTAAGCGCCCACAAGGTAAAAATATATCATCATTACCGACGTCTACATGCTTTGTAGATAATGGCATACCCAGTAATGGGTAATATGCCGTGATATATTTGTTTATTTTATGTTATATTTATTTAGGAGATTAATGCCTATATTCGCATACACTCGTAAAGTTTCAAAACGGCTCGTCATAATTTTTGACAAATAGAATCAATGATGACAAATTACATTTCGATTTTTATATCAATGACGACTGTTTTTATTGTGTAAATATTATAACCAAGCGTTTAAAAGATTTACAAGTATTTATAAATATGGACATAAGACACGAAAGGATTGTTTTCTCGCTATTTTGATATTTTCTACGAATATTACCTTAATAAAACGATATTGTGTTGAGTGAATAGTACATATATCCTTAATGTTGTTCACCACAAACGTATATATAATATATAATTTATTCAGGGTACTCCGGGTAGTCCTTTTATTTATAATTTCTAAGTTTCTCGAAATTTTATTATTATGTTCAACATAATAGTAATCCTGAACAGTACATACACTCTGAACATTATAAAGTTCAAATGAAAAATTTATTCAGGTGATTAGGGGTAGATCTCTTGATTTAAATATCAGAAAATCACTATTTTCTAAGTTTCTCGCAATTTAAATATTATTGTCGGGATAATAGTAATCCTGATAAAATCATACTTTGTAAAGTGAACAGCACATACACCCTGAACATTATAAAGTACAAATGAAAAATTTATTCAGGGGATTAAGGGTAGTTCTTTTAAATTAATTATTACGAAATCATTATTTTCCGAGTTTCTCGCAATTTTAACATTATTTTCAGGATAATAGTAATCCTGATAAAATCGTACTTTGTAGGGTGAACAGTACATACACCCTGAACATTCCCAGTAAACACAATACGTTCCCTGCATATACATTTTTTAAAGTTTTATATACATAATATTTAATGGATATTATACTCATATCCATTCTTTCATATAATTTTGCAAATATACATAATACATCAAATAGTTATCTATGTATATTTTGACATATCCTATGTATATTTTACAATGTATATAATGTGTATATACCTTCCTCACATACATTGTATGTATACGTTTATTTGATAATATACATTATTTATACATATGGGCACATGCATTTTTTTGTTAAACAAATGTTTTGTTTTAATAAAGATCTTATTATTATTTATAAATAAACAATGAAATCATGAATTTAAGTTATTATTCAGTTATTATTTCATTTAAATTGTCATTTGCCACATCTGCGCCATCTGTGATTATCTTTTAGAGATGGTATTGTACGCGCATGCGCTTGTCTGAGGAAATCAGCTGTCGGTCGTTTTTCTGGTTCTGGTTATAGTTTGTGTTCGTGTTTATAAGTGCTCTGTGTCTACATTTATGATTTAGTAATCACTAATCAGTTATTATTGATAATATTATTAAATACATCCTTATTACGTAAGTATAATGGTATTTTTTGTACTTATATAAATATGTTTGTTGAATAATTTTGATTTGGAAACTTAACCTATCTTACAGAACTTGTATGTTAACACATCATTACACCTATTGAACAAATTTGTCACTGCGGGATTGTTATTTAAGAATGAATCGCCGAAAAATAATTCTCGAGATATATCAGAAACTTATGATTTTTTAAATGGGAACCTATGTTGAAAATTGTCTCATCGTTTTGCTTAATTTATAAGCTTTTCAATATTATATAACAAGTCTACATTCTTTTGTTTTAAACATGAATAAAAGATAAATTATTAATTTATTGGGGTGAAAAATTGAAAAGTATTAAGAATCAAATGATAAAATCAATTAAAAAAATATTTTTTAAAAAATACTAATTACGCCATTTTTTCTACCTACAAAACAGTTGAAAATTTGTTAAAACAATTTTTCTCTATCATAATAAATAAGATAAGAGATATTTTCGAAATGAGCGAAAAACGAGTTTTTGCCTGTAGCTCAGAAACAAAAGAAGATTGAAGATTCCTATAGTAACTATTAAACTTTTCTCGAAAAGTTGACCCTGTAATGTGCAAACTGTTTTGCTCTATCATTAATATTACCCGAGATATGTTATAAAAACATCAAAAATTCGATGTTTATAAAACCGGACAAAAATGAATTATTCCATATAGTCGTAGATAAAGTATAATATATTATTGCTTATGCTATTTTTTTCTATTTTGCACATGAACAGGCAATCTTCAACACTCGCTTCGCCAAATCCAAATTTACATTCTTCTACCAACAATGTGAATGAAGTTGACGATCCAAAATAGATATATGTTTAAAACCAAAAAATGAGTGTCTTACTTTTTGTATTTTTTTGAAATAAAATGTGTAAACAACACAATTTTTAATTATTTTTATCGTTTCCTCCAATAAGGGTATTTGGGTCGGTTTGAATATAGGTTAATTAAATATATTTTCGGTACGAACTATATACATACATATCAAGAATTTAATACGTACATTGAATATGTATTCTATATCTATCATACATACCCATATAATATGCAGTGAATATTATACGAATATAAAATTTATATTCGCGGGATGTAGTATGTTCATACTTACATGAAAAAACAAATACAGTGTATATGTATTTCATGTCCTTTAGACATACCTATGTATATGAAATGTAGATTAAATGAACGCGAATGTTCTGGACAATTGTATATGCGAGCAATATGAATTAAATATACATAATGTTAATAGTGTATATCCATAATATATATAATTGCACATATGTAATATTTAATGTATATCAAATATATACGTTTGTGTTTACTGGGTTACAAAGGAGAAATGAAAATTTATTCACGGGATTACGGGTAGTTCTCTTGATTTAAATATCAGGAAATCACTATTTTCCAAGTTTCTAATATTATTGTCAGGATAATAGTTATCCTGATAAAATCATACTTTGTAGGGTGAACAGTACGTATACCCTGAACATTATAAAGTACAAATGAAAAATTTATTCAGGGGATTAGGGGTAGTTCTTTTGATTTAAATATCACGAAATTACGGTTTCCTGTTTCTTGTAATTTTGGAAATACACAATTGATTAATTTTTTTAGGAATTAGAAGTAGTTCTTTTATATTTAATATCACATAAACACTATTTCCTATGTTTATAATTTTGTTATTTTTTTCAAGATAGTAATTAACCTTATAGAACCATACTCAGTAGGGCGAATATTACATTTACCCTTAATATTATTAACCATAAATAGATAGTATATTAAGATGAATAGGTATTATAGTTTTAGTTTTAATAATACAATGTGAATATTTTCTATTAATCGCACAGTTCTTGTTTTTCATTATAGTAATAATAATAATAATAAATTTATTGCCCAACAGAGATCCATTTACAGGGCAAAATACAAGAATATGAATAAAATAATTGACATACATATACAAATAATTAATAAATACAAAAAAGTGTAATAAGTATAGCATAAAAAAATTACAAAAAAATATCAGCGAAAACATTCTACGCATTGACACATAGTGTATGTATGGGTGATCGCTGCAAAACATCAGTGTTGGATGTTGGAAGGTAGAAGGTTCCTGAATGCTTGGACGCCAATCTCGGCACATGGAACGACACTCGGGATAGAAGGTAAGGAACGTCAATCTTGTGCAGTAACATCCAGAGGAACCTGATAAATAGCTCTCATTTGGCAGCTAGAGATGGCATGGAATGTCTCTCAAGAAGTGGATTTTGCTCTATTTCTCTATCTGAATAAACCTTAACTATTTTGAAAGAAAGAAATTTTAAAAACCTCCTATGTATACGGTCTAAAGCAGCACACTGATATTCATAGAATGGGTACCAGATTAGACCTGCATATTCAAGTTTGCTCAAAACATACGCAAAATATAATGACTTAAAGACAGTGATATCGTTGAACATTCTGCATATTCTCATTATGAAGCCTAGGGTTTTTCTGGCAGCAGAACAAACATTACTGTTTTGTTCACTAAAATTAAGATTTCATGTAAAAATGACGCCTAAATCATTGATAATATTTTTGCGAGTTATAGCTCTAGCATTTATAACGTAAGAATGAAGTACAGGTGTAATGCGTCAGGTGTAAGACACGATGTAACACATCAATGTTGAGAAGAAGACTATTATTATAAGAATTATTCTGATAAAACCATGTTCTTAATATTATAAATTATAAATCATTAGTTTTTTAAGTTCGTATGTATCGTAAACATCTGTATACTTTAAAAATTGAAAACTAAGCATTAAATATTTATAGGTATTTTTATTGATAATATATATATATATATATATATATATATATATATATATATATATATATATATATATATATATATATAATAAGTAGTATGACATGTGTAGATTACGAAACAGTGTTGTTTTAATTAGTATTTCATTAAAAATATGGTTATCAAAAATACATTCAAAATTAGTTGTATAAGATATTATTCTTAATAATGAAATGAAATAGCATTTTTAACGAAAATATTTGTGTAATTTACAGAATGCAATTGCGTTGCAAGTGGTCCAGTTGTACCAAAAATGTTAGTTTAATTAAAACTTCCCTTAAATATGCGAATTTTTTTAAAATTATTTCTGTTTAAGACTAATATGTCTTAAATGAGAGGAATTGGAAAATGCTAACCCCTTTGAGGTAGCAACCCGCTGCACATGGGAATAGAACGGGTAACCTGCCCTGACTATTTAAATAAGTCAATAAATAAATAGAAATAACTGTTTCTGTTACTTGGAAAAATTAGTTATATACTTTCTACGTGTTTAAGTTTAATTTTAGAATTGTTTGAAATAGCTGTAGTATCTTAAACTATTTATTAACATTAATATACTACTGCGACTAGTTTCACGTCGAGTGCGCGCGCACCCCCACGCCAAGCGCAGTCCATCTACAGTATTGATCGACCGCGGAGAGCTCAGAGTGTGTCTAGCTTGCATACGGGATAGACGTATCGCATCGTCGTTCGCGAGAGTGGAATTTCCACCATTTTGCATAAACTTTCTGATTTTCATATGGTCAGCCAAGTTATTTGTTGTTTATTTATCGTTCGCGTAGCGTGATTAGCCTAGCACGACTAATTCAAGGAGTTATCGTTCGGTTTTCATTTAGTTTTGTACTTTATAGTCCGTGATTACTTTACGGCGCAATTTTATGCAGATAACAGACACACCTCAGGAATCAATTGTAAAACCGAATTATACAATTTGATTTCTCACGGGAATTCGTGTTGTTAGGGATTTGATTAATATTTCCTTGGGTGAAATTATTATTATTTCTTTGTAAACCTACTTGCACGTTCACGTTCGAGTGACGTCATCCACAGCACATCTGCTGTTGTTGTCGCATAGGTACAGCCAATGCAACAAGTTTTGCATTCTAGTTGGTTATTATTAAGTTCATTTATGGTTCTTAATATTATTTAACTAAATTTGTTTGGTCATACACTAATTAAATGATTTAGTTAATTTCTACAACTATCGTATTTGTTCTATCTTTGGTTTATTATAGTTTATGTCACTTGTATTCAATACGCTATCACATATCTCTCAGAATTGTATTTCAGTTGTTTGTTATTTGGTTGCAATTATACTTAGCACGTTTGATAGTTCGTAAAACTAGCTGGTCCTTCGTTCGTTGTTAATTAGTACGTTTCACAAATTAATATTATCCCGTGTATTAACCAAGTCCAGTGATGTGAACCAGCTATCGAAGGTTGTAATTAATTTGGTTTGCATATAGTTTTGCTTTGTTCATTGAATTTAACATCAAACACATTGTTGGTGCTTCTAGGCCGGATTCGCTGATCTAGAGACATCACATTTGGGCTTGCGAACAGGATCAAAACATTTGGTTCTTCTAGGCCGGATTCGCTGGTTTAGGGATTGAACATTTGGTCCTTCGAGCCACTAGGTCCTTATTATTTGGTCCTTCGCACCGGAGGGACGCAACAATTTCTGTTTCGTAATCTACACATGTCATATTACTTACCCTTAAATTTATGACATTAAGTTCTAAACCACTCTGTACATATATGTATTTATTGTTTATAATAGTAGTAGTAGTATGTACGTACATTACTTTATCATTTTGAGGATTAATAACTACAGACAGGGTATTAATTAAGAGAGTAACAAGTGTTTAAGAATGTTTTGTAAGTAGTTTAACTTGAGGAATCGTTTACTAGTGTTCAGTCTGTATCGCTCCACTATCTTAGAAGGTTATAAGGAATCGGGTAATTACAAAAGGGGATGGATTTATAGCTTGCTGAAGCATTAAAGTTATTTACTAAGTTGAGCGCTTTTGAAGTTTTGACATGTAGAGATTACGATCTGATGCTAATGCTCTTTCATTAGTTTTGCATACATGTAAGATTACAGCATTATTCACTTTAACTCACAATTTATTCAAAATTATATTTTTATCTGATGTTATGAAAATGAAAAAGATATGTTTATTTTATTATAATTAAAACGTATATAAATAAATCTGTGCTACTTAAAACTAACTAGGTATACAAAAGAATTAAATTATATTCTTTGGACACCAATAAAATGGAAGGGTTTCCCACATAAATGAAATAGGGTGAACCACGAGTAGTGCTTATTTTACCGATCAGAAGGTCGTAAAATTTCATTTCGCAATGTGCGCATAAAGTGGTCGTTTTCCAAATGTGATGCACAGCTTTTAATCGGATATCCTCCGGAAATAAAAGCTATGTTTTTAAGTTTTTTTATTATTGTTATTAATTATTGTGGCAAAAGGTATTGTTAACATTTATTTAACGAAAATATTGATACATTTAAAGTCAAAGTCAGTTGTTCTTTTTATTTTAATAGCCCTTGTTCCCGTAAGAATAAATTTATAAGAAAACGATAGCCTGTTATTACAATTACTCCGTTAAACTTGGGAAATGCAATAGTGTTGAAACTTTTTTTAAATTGGTCTATATAATATGTCCGATATGAAATTTGAAAATATCTCTATACAAAATAAAAAAGTTTGATACGTGCTTGTTTTAAACCAGAAAATATTAAAGCTATAAAGTCATTATCTTACAAATAGCATGAAGCTGAACTTCGAAGTTTAGCTATGACACTCGCATTTACCCCATTTCATTCTAATTACATTTATTAAAGTTTCCGGTTCATGATGCCTGACGCTATATCGTTCGATTCCGGTAGTAAATTTTCTTGTAGATTATTAATTACAATTTTGTTTTACAAATGTTTACCTTACGATAACATTTTATTATTTTCATTATCTGTGAAATAACAATAATGATCTACAATTATTGCTTCTATAGAAACGAACCTAGGTGAATCCTATATGCTTACATCTAAATATGTGTTACTGGTCTACTATATTGTTTAGATTGATTAAACTCATTAATTTAGTAAAACAATCAGCACTCACAGTCATACTTCCATATACACTTACGTCCAGTCCACGGCCACGCAGGAGCGAAGAGTGTCCCGGCAACATGCCTTTGGGTCGCGAGCCCTTACATCCAGTTTTTTTTGGGCTGTGGAAGAAACCGAACTTGGTACGGCTCGGGGTATACTCAAACCTATCCACCTGATCCTGTGCTGTAACTTGCACATAACACTCAAACATACACACAAGCAGATAAACAGGAGTTAGTTCAAGAGTTTCGGCCCTCACAACTCGGACTCTAACATTCACACGTCCATTCACACAAATTCATACCGAAAATCTAAATATCCATGGTAACAACTACCGTTTGTTGAAGTCAACAATGTAGCTAGTAATCATTATATTTTTTACATAATTGTAACCACAGCAGAATAAAAATTCAATAAATACTATCTATGTACGAATAATGAAAATCATCCAGGAATTACATCAGTAATGTCACAATAAATTCATTATTGTTGACAAATGTTAGTTAATGTGTTTATAATTTAAAATCAATGTGCATGTCGAGTGAAAAGTTACCAAAAAAACGTTTCAGTTACAGCAATAGCAACGCATCACGGTCCGCGTGTAACATGAAAGTCAACAAATTGTCTTAAGCTTAGAGCTGTAAAACCTTTTTTACGTTTTATGTTACATATTAATTTGCTCCGACTACCGAAAGAGGAAAACTACAACCGTAATTCACACAAAGTGATTTGCATTTATAATTAAAAAGTAAATCTCTGCAAAATAACAAACAGCAATTCATAGTATAATTGCTTTATTTGTAAAAATAAACACGGAATTCATCCAAGAAAATTCTTGAACAAATACCTATAGTATATTGTATACTAAGGCCAAGTGTATAGTTTACACAATATTTTTTATCCTACAAGACAAAATAGAACAAAAGTGCTTTATTTGAGAACAGTCTTATATAATAAAGTATTTAAATGGAAATTTAATTATTTGAAATAAATATATCATCACGGCTTATTACCCATTGCTGGGTGTGCTAATCTGCTTTGTACACAGATATCGGTAATGATGAAATATTTGCACCCTGCAGGCGCTTACTAGGCGTCACCTCACGGGCACTCATTGCTGGCGTGGAGAGTGCACCACAGGGGTGCAAAAACAACTATTTGAAATGTTGATATTAAATATGGGATTGTTATTATTTACCTTAGTCATTAAATATATTTCATCCGAAGCTCGTCAGATATTGCATCTATCTCTTTCCGATTGCAAGTTTTCGATTTGTTAGGAAAGGCTGTTACTTTCGAATATGTTTAGACATCAACATTGTGCCATGTATAGAGGTATAGCGTTCATAGTTGGATATATTTTAAATAAAATGACAAGTAAATATAAACGGTCGTGAATCTGGGGAACCGGGTTTAATCCCGACCTACGCCAAATATTTCCAATTTTAAGTGGCACAAAATTTACCCCTGTGGTGCACTCTCCACGCCAACAATGAGTGCCCGTGAGGTGACGCCTGGTAAGCGCCCACACGGTGCAAATATTTCATCATTACCTATATCTGTATACAAAGCAGAATGGCACACCCAGCAATGGGTAATAAGCCGTGATATACTTATTTATTTACTTATTTCTTATAAATTTATATATTATTATTATATTTTTAAAATATAGTCTAATCTAATCCAAGTAACTACATTTTTGATAATAAAGTGAAGATTAAATCTTAAATACCTGGATAAAATAGAATTCACTAATCCAAAAATGAAAATTAGCTTAAACTTCTTGGTGAATCGTTAATTTTTATTAATCTAAATACATACCTACATATTTACATATGCTGGAAACTGTATTGATTTCCTTTCCTATTGTTCTATTTACATTTTTCTTTTTAAAACGTTACTATTATAAATTTGAAATGATTAGTTCTTTATTGACAGTGACATTTATTTATCAGTTACACACACTTGAATAACTGCCAAAGGAGTATTGTTTGTTTAAAGCGTAGGCTCCGGGATTTAAATTATAGATAATTTTATAAATTTATCCATATAATATGTAGAAAAAGTATTAATGCAAATCTGTAGAAAAATTGATAATCTTTAACTTTTATAATAACATTAATGTCGAAAAAATAACATTTAAATGTATTTTTCGAAGAAAAATTATTATTTACACCAAAATCTAACAGGCTCTTTCCATTACAGAAAAAGTTCGAAATACAAGGTTTCAAAATTTTCTGAATGTTAGTATTTGCGTTAGAGTGGAGAATCCACACACACATACACACAGACATCATCGGGAAAATGTTAAAATTGAATTCTAGGGACCTTAAAACGTGGTCATTTACCAAAATCTCGATATGCGACGTTTAGCACGATCCCTATACCTCCCTTACCAAGGGTATCGGGAGGTAAAAATGTGATTTTTATTTTTACTAGGTAAATACTTGCACAATAATTTTATCGATAATTAAATAATTCTTTTATAGAATTTAATACTAATAGAAATTAGATTTCATGATGATACTGTTTATTATTTGCGTTCTAGTTAATGTATCTGCACCAATCTTAACAGATGCAAATTTTTTAAAAAAGTATCTACATGTATTTATTAATTACAAAATAAAACAGAAAATATTCAAATTCTTTTTATTTTTTTAGAACAGAAACTACTCTATCTTAGTCTATGTAAAATTCCATTATTATATATATATATATATATATATATATATATATATATATATATATATATATATATATATATATATAATAATAATAATAATAATAATAAAATGGTAGATGATATATATATATATATATATATATATATATATATATATATATATATATATATATATAAATTAATACGACTACCCTTAAACATGCTGACTAAGGGTAAAGTGATAAACTTTCCACAAAGTAAAGCGTAAGATAGATAGACATGAATAGGCAGTCTTAAGTTCAGCTCCCCAGCTAAAAACAAGCTTGTACAACTTTGTAGTCGCAACAAATAAAGTTTTTTAACAGCAATATAAATTGTTTAATAATATAATTGGCGCAGTCAGTAGAATAGCCAACAATAAGTTTGTAACAGTGAAAAAACACAAAAAGTTACTCATCTCATTGTCATATTTTTATATGAAAATTGGCTATCCAGAACAACTTTAAAAGTGCAACGATTTGAAATATATAAGGCTATATCAATAAGACCTTATTCGTCAGTCCATCTTACGGCTAAACAGTGCCCATCAAGGACTATTCAAACGTCCCATTAGACCATCCAAGTGACCACAAGAACCCAGGCGACAAGCTTCAAGAACTTCACATATCGTTTACTCTTGTCTACGAGAAACAGTTCAAAAACCCATAGAAAGACTGCTTACAATGAAAACCATAGCCATAAGTCCATTCTTGTAAGTAAAATATTGTAATACACAGGGTACTCTCTAGCTAGTACTAGTAATAAAGAGTACGAGCCCCGACACAAGGCAATCATACTAAAATCTATGTCAGATTCTGAAAACGAAGAATTTGTAAATATCGCTTAAAATAATACTAGATGAATTATATTAAATCCAGCAAAACTAGATTTATGTCGAAATGATCCCAACGTATGAAGGGGACATAACGACCCTGAGTAGTTTTATTCAAACTGTGGATGTAACATATCTTATTTTTAACACATTAACACTGTCAGTAGCACAAAAAGTGTTTGCTTTTAATCTAATTAAAAATAGATTAATAAATAATGCAAAAAAGATTGTTTCACAAAAAAAATCACAAATTGGAAAGATTTAAAGCTATCTCTAAATTCTAATTTCTCAGCTAAAACAACACCTGAGACATTGTTAGGAGAATTATTTGAAACCAAATATAAACAAAATACAGAAGTCACACTAAAAACAATGTTAGATAAATATGAAATATATAAATCAAAAATACTTGCAAAAACTTAACCCTAGAAGAGAAAACTGCTATTCTCGAAGAAAATCAGAAAGCAATCGTAAACAAATTCATATCATTGTTACCACCCATAATAAAAGGATCTTTTATTGTAAAACAACCTTCGACATTAGAACAATGTGAAACATTATTAAAAAATGAATTTAGCTATGCCAATTCGTTACATAATAGCCCATTGACACGAAATGATCAAAAACAAAATTTAATACTTCAAAAAAATTTACCTTTAACTCTGCACCCAAACAATTCCCCGGACAATATTTTCCTTCAAACCCAGTCAACATTTACAAATCGCCAACTCTAGGTCCTAACAGGTTTAAAAGACAAAATTTAGTAAACAGCTTTGAAACACGCAAACTACCACCTCAACCAATATCTTTACAGACACGAAGTACTCAATGTCTACATCAACAATTAAACAAAATTATAACAATGAAATACAAAACGAAAATATCGCAGTTGACGAACAAAGTACCGGGGAATATGAAGAAGAAAATTACGAAAGTAACGATACCAATGCTTTTCTAGTAGAGACCCTAGAAACAACAGAACAAAATACGTAATGACCTCAAAACTAAAATTTATTCCTTTAATAAGATTTAATGACTATTTTATTTTAATTGATTCCGGTTCCGATATAAATTAATTCTCACCAAATATCGTTAAACAAAGAAATTTAAAAATTATTCAGAAACCAATTATGTTAAGAATAAATGGAGAGCACGCAGTACAAATTAAATAAACTTATATTTTTCAGACATACTTAGTGTCAATATATTTTTGCAGTGTTACTACAACGCTCCATGACAATAACAAAACTATTTACATGTGTATTTAATAAGGAGGCGAGTAGTATCACTTGTTCCTTATGTGATATACACATTGTGATGTGCCATATACATTCTAACACTTCCCCTCAATGTGTGAATCACATAATTCTTTACAAAATAATTTATTAATACATTTCAAAAATGAATTCTTCGGAAGTCCTTTCGTGAGACAATCTGCAAACATTTCTTCAGTAGACATGTGAGCTGGTATGACGTATTTGTTGTTGACAGCTTCTCTAATGAAGTGATATCTAATGTCGATATGTTTGCTTCTGTTGTGAAAAGCTGAATTTTGAGCAAGACATATAGCACCATTATTATCGTTATATATTGTGGTACTTCCATTTATAATAATTCCTAGTCCCATAAGGAAACTTCTTAAATGAATCGCTTCTTTTATAGCATCTGATAAAGCCATATATTCAGCCTCAGTTGATGACAGTGCTACTGTTCTTTGTTTTCTGGATTCCCAACTTATTGATCCGCCATTTAATGTAAAAACGAATCCAGTGTAAGAACGTCTGTCAACTATACAACTTCCCCAATCAGCACCTATATGACCTTCTAAAATTGTCATTCTTGGACCATAACTATTGCTAAAATTGATTGTTCCTTTAAGATATCACAAGATACGTTTTGCTGCAGTCCAATGTGTATGACCATAACAATTATTGAATTGACTAAGATAACTTACACGCCGTACATCGCATACGCCATGCGATGTCCGGTCTAGAAGTTACAGCTAAATATGTTAAAGCTCCCATAAGTTCACGGTACGGCAGCTTTAAGACTTCTTCGCTGGGTTTTTCTTCACGTTGGAAATTTGGATGAGGTACAATAGGAATTTCAACTGTGCAACATTCTGTCATTCCAAATTGTTCTAATGTGTCTCGTATGTAACTTCTTTGATTAAGAAATATTTTCTCTTTTTTCCATGAAAATTTGATACCAATACAATGACTGATTTCACCAAGCTATCTTACTTCAAAATGACGAGTCAAGTAGTTCGAAAACTTGTCTGCCAAAGCTTCCTTTTTAGAAAAGGTGATGATGTCATCCACGTAAATGGCAATAAACATTCTGTCTTCCCCTTGTCCTATACTGTAAATGCGTGGATCTGATTTGGTTGGAATGGCCCCATATGCAGTTAATACATTGTTTAATTTATGACGGTGAAATTGGCAGACGATTCGCAGCAGACGATTCGGGATAGTAGCCCATGTAAACACAGTAAGATGCGCGCGCATCATTGTAATACCAAGGTCAACTAAATATGTTAAATATTATTAAAATATTATATCTCGGTTAATAAAAGATGTCTGTTCTTCATTTTTTATAGTAATTATCCTTATGTATCTGACAACATCCGAGAAGTATCAAATTTGCCAAAATCCCTTCAGGACAATCAGGATAATAAAAAAACTTAAAAAATTTGCATTTTTATAGAAACAATTGTTTATAACTCGGTTAATAAAAGATGTCTGTTCTTAATTTTACATAGTAATTATCCTTATGTATCGGACAACATCCGAGAATTATCAAATTTGCCAAATTCCCTTCAGGACTATCAGGATAATAAAAAAACTTAAAAAATTAGCATTTTTATAGAAACAATTGTTTATAACTCGGTTAATAAAAGATGTCTGTTCTTCATTTTTTATAGTAATTATCCTTATGTATCTGACAACATCCGAGAAGTATCAAATTTGCCAAAATCCCTTCAGGACAATCAGGATAATAAAAAAACTTAAAAAATTTGCATTTTTATAGAAACAATTGTTTATAACTCGGTTAATAAAAGATGTCTGTTCTTAATTTTACATAGTAATTATCCTTATGTATCGGACAACATCCGAGAATTATCAAATTTGCCAAATTCCCTTCAGGACTATCAGGATAATAAAAAAACTTAAAAAATTAGCATTTTTATAGAAACAATTGTTTATAACTCGGTTAATAAAAGATGTCTGTTCTTCATTTTTTATAGTAATTATCCTTATGTATCTGTCAACATTCGAGAAGTATCAAATTTGCCAAAATCCCTTCAGGACAATCAGGATAATGAAAAAACTAGAAAAATTTGCAATTTTATAGAAACAATTGTTTATAACTCGGTTAATAAAAGATGTCTGTTCTTCATTTTTTCTAGTAATTATCCTTATGTATCTGACAACATCCGAGAAGTATCAAATTTGCCAAAATCCCTTCAGGACAATCAAGATAATGAAAAAACTAGAAAAATTTGCATTTTTATAGAAACAATTGTTTATAACGCGGTTAATAAAAGATGTCTGTTCTTCATTTTTTCTAGTAATTATCCTTATGTATCTGACAACATCCGAGAAGTATCAAATTTGCCAAAATCCCTTCAGGACAATCAGGATAATAAAAAAAAAAAAAATTTGCATTTTTATAGAAACAATTGTTTATAACTCGGTTAATAAAAGATGTCTGTTCTTCATTTTTTATAGTAATTATACTTATGTATCTGACAACATCCGGGAAGTATCAAATTTGCCAAATTCCCTTCAGGACAATCAGGATAATAAAAAAACTAGAAAAATTTGCATTTTTATGGAAACAATTGTTTATAACTCGGTTAATAAAAGATGTCTGTTCTTCATTTTTTATAGTAATTATCCTTATGTATCTGTCAACATTCGAGAAGTATCAAATTTGCCAAAATCCCTTCAGGGCAATCAGGATAATAAAAAAACTTAAAAAATTTGCATTTTTATAGAAACAATTGTTTATAACGCGGTTAATAAAAGATGTCTGTTCTTCATTTTTTCTAGTAATTATCCTTATGTATCTGTCAACATTCGAGAAGTATCAAATTTGCCAAAATCCCTTCAGGACAATCAGGATAATGAAAAAACTAGAAAAATTTGCATTTTTATAGAAACAATTGTTTATAACTCGGTTAATAAAAGATGTCTGTTCTTCATTTTTTCTAGTAATTATCCTTATGTATCTGTCAACATTCGAGAAGTATCAAATTTGCCAAAATCCCTTCAGGACAATCAGGATAATGAAAAAACTAGAAAAATTTGTATTTTTATAGAAACAATTGTTTATAACTCGGTTAATAAAAGATGTCTGTTCTTCATTTTTTCTAGTAATTATCCTTATGTATCTGTCAACATTCGAGAAGTATCAAATTTGCCAAAATCCCTTCAGGACAATCAGGATAATGAAAAAACTAGAAAAATTTGCATTGTTATAGAAACAATTGTTTATAACTCGGTTAATAAAAGATGTCTGTTCTTCATTTTTTCTAGTAATTATCCTTATGTATCTGACAACATCCGAGAAGTATCAAATTTGCCCAAATCCCTTCAGGACAATCAAGATATTGAAAAAACTAGAAAAATTTGCATTTTTATAGAAACAATTGTTTATAACGCGGTTAATAAAAGATGTCTGTTCTTCATTTTTTCTAGTAATTATCCTTATGTATCTGACAACATCCGAGAAGTATCAAATTTGCCAAAATCCCTTCAGGACAATCAAGATAATGAAAAAAATAGAAAAATTTGCATTTTTATAGAAACAATTGTTTATAACTCGGTTAATAAAAGATGTCTGTTCTTCATTTTTTCTAGTAATTATCCTTATGTATCTGACAACATCCGAGAAGTATCAAATTTGCCAAAATCCCTTCAGGACAATCAGGATAATAAAAAAACTTAAAAAATTTGCATTTTTATAGAAACAATTGTTTATAACTCGGTTAATAAAAGATGTCTGTTCTTCATTTTTTATAATAATTATCCTTATGTATCTGACAACATTCGAGAAGTATCAAATTTGCCAAAATCCCTTCAGGACAATCAAGATAATGAAAAAACTAGAAAAATTTGCATTTTTATAGAAACAATTGTTTATAACGCGGTTAATAAAAGATGTCTGTTCTTCATTTTTTCTAGTAATTATCCTTATGTATCTGACAACATCCGAGAAGTATCAAATTTGCCAAAATCCCTTCAGGACAATCAGGATAATGAAAAAACTAGAAAAATTTGCATTTTTATAGAAACAATTGTTTATAACTCGGTTAATAAAAGATGTCTGTTCTTCATTTTTTCTAGTAATTATCCTTATGTATCTGACAACATCCGAGAAGTATCAAATTTGCCAAAATCCCTTCAGGACAATCAAGATAATGAAAAAACTAGAAAAATTTGCATTTTTATAGAAACAATTGTTTATAACTCGGTTAATAAAAGATGTCTGTTCTTAATTTTTTATAGTAATTATACTTATGTATCTGACAACATCCGAGAAGTATCAAATTTGCCAAAATCCCTTCAGGACAATCAGGATAATGAAAAAACTAGAAAAATTTGCATTTTTATAGAAACAATTGTTTATAACTCGGTTTATAAAAGATGTCTGTTCTTCATTTTTTCTAGTAATTATCCTTATGTATCTGACAACATCCGAGAAGTATCAAATTTGCCAAAATCCCTTCAGGACAATCAAGATAATGAAAAAACTAGAAAAATTTGCATTTTTATAGAAACAATTGTTTATAACGCGGTTAATAAAAGATGTCTGTTCTTCATTTTTTCTAGTAATTATCCTTATGTATCTGACAACATCCGAGAAGTATCAAATTTGCCAAAATCCCTTCAGGACAATCAGGATAATAAAAAAACTTAAAAAATTTGCATTTTCATAGAAACAATTGTTTATAACACGGTTAATAAAAGATGTCTGTTCTTAATTTTACATAGTAATTATCCTTATGTATCGGACAACATCCGAGAATTATCAAATTTGCCAAATTCCCTTCAGGACTATCAGGATAATAAAAAAACTTAAAAATTTTGCATTTTTATAGAAACAATTGTTTATAACTCGGTTAATAAAAGATGTCTGTTCTTCATTTTTTCTAGTAATTATCCTTATGTATCTGACAACATCCGAGAAGTATCATATTTGCCAAAATCCCTTCAGGACAATCTGGATAATAAAAAAACTAGAAAAATTTGCATTTTATAGAAACAATTGTTTATAACGCGGTTAATAAAAGATGTCTGTTCTTCATTTTTTCTAGTAATTATCCTTATGTATCTGACAACATCCGAGAAGTATCAAATTTGCCAAAATCCCTTCAGGACAATCAGGATAATAAAAAAACTTTAAAAATTTGCATTTTTATAGAAACAATTGTTTATAACTCGGTTAATAAAAGATGTCTGTTCTTCATTTTTTATAGTAATTATCCTTATGTATCTGACAACATACGAGCAGTATCATATTTGCCAAAATCCCTTCAGGACAATCTGGATAATAAAAAAACTAGAAAAATATGCATTTTTATAGAAACAATTGTTTATAACGCGGTTAATAAAAGATGTCTGTTCTTCATTTTTTCTAGTAATTATCCTTATGTATCTGACAACATCCGAGAAGTATCAAATTTGCCAAAATCCCTTCAGGACAATCAGGATAATAAAAAAACTTAAAAAATTTGCATTTTTATAGAAACAATTGTTTATAACTCGGTTAATAAAAGATGTCTGTTCTTAAGTTTACATAGTAATTATCCTTATGTATCGGACAACATCCGAGAAGTATCAAATTTGCCAAATTCCCTTCAGGACTATCAGGATAATAAAAAAACTTAAAAAATTTGCATTTCTATAGAAACAATTGTTTGTAACTCGGTTAATAAAAGATGTCTGTTCTTCATTTTTTCTAGTAATTATCCTTATGTATCTGACAACATCCGAGAAGTATCAAATTTGCCAAAATCCCTTCAGGACAATCAGGATAATAAAAAAACTTAAAAAATTTGCATTTTCATAGAAACAATTGTTTATAACACGGTTAATAAAAGATGTCTGTTCTTAATTTTACATAGTAATTATCCTTATGTATCGGACAACATCCGAGAATTATCAAATTTGCCAAATTCCCTTCAGGACTATCAGGATAATAAAAAAACTTAAAAATTTTGCATTTTTATAGAAACAATTGTTTATAACTCGGTTAATAAAAGATGTCTGTTCTTCATTTTTTCTAGTAATTATCCTTATGTATCTGACAACATCCGAGAAGTATCATATTTGCCAAAATCCCTTCAGGACAATCTGGATAATAAAAAAACTAGAAAAATTTGCATTTTATAGAAACAATTGTTTATAACGCGGTTAATAAAAGATGTCTGTTCTTTATTTTTTCTAGTAATTATCCTTATGTATCTGACAACATCCGAGAAGTATCAAATTTGCCAAAATCCCTTCAGGACAATCAGGATAATAAAAAAACTTTAAAAATTTGCATTTTTATAGAAACAATTGTTTATAACTCGGTTAATAAAAGATGTCTGTTCTTCATTTTTTATAGTAATTATCCTTATGTATCTGACAACATACGAGCAGTATCATATTTGCCAAAATCCCTTCAGGACAATCTGGATAATAAAAAAACTAGAAAAATATGCATTTTTATAGAAACAATTGTTTATAACGCGGTTAATAAAAGATGTCTGTTCTTCATTTTTTCTAGTAATTATCCTTATGTATCTGACAACATCCGAGAAGTATCAAATTTGCCAAAATCCCTTCAGGACAATCAGGATAATAAAAAAACTTAAAAAATTTGCATTTTTATAGAAACAATTGTTTATAACTCGGTTAATAAAAGATGTCTGTTCTTAAGTTTACATAGTAATTATCCTTATGTATCGGACAACATCCGAGAAGTATCAAATTTGCCAAATTCCCTTCAGGACTATCAGGATAATAAAAAAACTTAAAAAATTTGCATTTCTATAGAAACAATTGTTTGTAACTCGGTTAATAAAAGATGTCTGTTCTTCATTTTTTATAGTAATTATCCTTATGTATCTGACAACATACGAGCAGTATCATATTTGCCAAAATCCCTTCAGGACAATCTGGATAATAAAAAAACTAGAAAAATATGCATTTTTTTAGAAACAATTGTTTATAACTCGGTTAATAAAAGATATCTGTTCTTCATTTTTTATAGTGATCATCCCTATGTATCTGACAATATTTGAACAATATCGTTGTTGCCTATATCGCTTCAAGACAATCAGGAGACTATGTGAATGAAGAGGCTGTTAGATGAGTTTGGGGTCAATCTGAAGAGTGTCATCCTAAATATCAACAATTTGGGATCATTGAAGTTAGCTCTGAATCTGGTATACCATGCAAGCACGAAACGCATATATATCAGACATCATTTTGTGCGCGATACAGTCAAGTAAGAGTAGATGTTGAGAAACATGTTGGATTTCTCGGGCTTAAATCTATTTCTAATTAGAATTTTTTTCTCTTGATTCAGAAAGTAACAACAAGATTTCCATATAGATTTAAAAGATACCAGTATCGCTTTGACGACAATGTTTTGAAAACAAGATTATAGTATTGTTTGTCTCAAGATACTTGCATATCTATCGGCCTTCGTAATGACGCGGTGCACCGCAAAACAGCATGGGATTTATGGTCATTTGCATCAGGGAAGGATTAGCAAAATTTGGGAAAACGATGAAGCGGTACTTTATCAAAATCCCGCTAATTAATTTAACTGCATTTATTTACGATTTGTGAAAATTTTGTGTAATGTCATTCGAATGTAATTTGCGGACATGTTCAGTTGTGGATGTAAGCAAATTCAGACGAAATTACAGAAAAAAATGTGGCGACCATGGGACGAAGAAACTTTAGTTTTATCGGATAAAGAGTGTTCTCACGAGACAAGTAGAAAACATAAACGTGCACACTTATCAGACTACTGTAAACAAATTATTTTAAATGTATATAACTCTTTAAAAAGTAGTGAAAGTGATAATATGCTCATTAAAAAAACGGCAGAATTAACTAATGTGAATTATGCCACTGTACGACGAATTATTTTATATGGAGTTACATCAAAAAACGAAGACGTGATTCCGGTAGTAAAGTGCGAGTACTGAGTGAGTTTGAAATTGATGTCATCCGCCGGAAAATTTACACCATGTATGGACAAAAAATTCTTCTGTCCGTAAGAACTTTGCATCAAAGATTAATTGATGACAAATGTGATATTAGTTATTCAGTGGCAAGTTTACACAGAGTGCTCAATTTTCCTGCAAAACGATAGATAAAAGACAAACGATTTTTAAATATCGTCAAGGTAATAGTTATCTTGACGAGACATGGTACGATTCTTACGACATTGTAAAAAAAAGTTGGACAGATGGAAGTACCAGTTGTGCTGTGGATGTGCCAGTTTCACGGGGAAATAAAATTATAATTCTGCATGCGGGAAGTGAACAAGGATGGGTCAGTGAAACACTTTTGTTATATGCCCGAAATGTGAAAGACTCTAGTTTGGATTATCATGACAACATGTCAGCAGATATTTTTGAAACTTGGTTTAAAGATAAACTCATTCCTAATTTACCCCCTAATAGTGTAATAGTAATGGATAATGCTAGTTAACATTCTCGTTTGGCTATAAAAGTGCCAACTGTGACCAGTAATAAGTCAGAAATAAAAGAATATTTAATTAAAAATGATTTTGAAGACGTATACTCCAAGAAACATCTTATGGAAGTCGTGAAAAATAAACCAGTTGAAAAACAATAAGTATGCGACTTCATAGCTAAAGAATTTAGACATAGTGTTTACGTTTACCGCCATATTAGTGGGTACTGAATCCTATAGAACTAGTTTGGGCACAAATCAAATATTAGGAGAAAGAATAGTTCACCTTCCAGTTGTGCTTCAGTCATAGAATTAATCAAATGCGAAATTAATAATATTCCTCAGAAAGATTGGCCAAACTGTATTAGACATGTAAAGGAAATTGAAAGCCAATACTTGAGTGTAAATACTATTGTAAATGACTTTATAATACATGTAAATGATAGTGATAGTACTGATAGTGATAGTACTGATAGTGATGTAAGTAACGGTAATAATAGTGACAATATTTATGTTTTTTCGTTAATATTAACAATTGTAGTACTGCATTACATGCAATTGAATTATAATAATTTTGTGGAAATTCTATTAAATATGTGTGTTGATTACTTTTCATTTTATATTCTTTGTTCTGTATTTTTTAAAATTCAAGTGAAACATTAAATTCCACAAAAATACTTCGTGTGCTGGATTTTAAATATTTTGTTACACTGATGAAGGAAAAAGACAGAATGTTTTTATTAAATATGTATAATTTTATATGCCATAAAAAATAATATTCACATTTTATAGCTCGAAACCAAGTATCAGAATAGACTATAAAATTGTTTTTATATTATTCTGGCATTATTACTATAACAAAATCTAAATTTGAGCTTATGGCAATTTGATTCAGTTGACTTCAAAACCAATCCTGGGATAACTAAGACAAAAACTGTACTTGTAAGATATTAAAAACATGCACTCGTGGACCCACTAGATAATTTCGAAACAAAATTTTTGGTAGATGTGGCACCATGAGGTGGTCCCGTAACTATTTTTGGTAAAGTAGTAACGAAATTTGGTGTCGTGCAACTCTCATCATCAAACAGCAAACGATAATTGCGTTGTTCATTTGTTTTTATTTTTAATTTTCCATCCTCTTCAATTAACGTTTTCATTATCCACATTCTAATATTAGTCATAATATCTTCATTAAAATTGTACGACTTTCCAGAGCATATCAAATAAGCCCAGACACATATATGAACGCCACAATTATAACCATTATTCCCTTCAACTATTTGACTGGGAATATCGTTGCATCGAAAAATAGTCCACTCATCTGTAATAATGTTTCGTTTGTACTTGAAGAAAAACTGATGATTTAAAAATGTGAAAATTTTCTCCATTATATCTTTAGGAACGGTACCATGAAGAGAATCAAAATACAATATATATTTATATTGGAGACATACGACAATTAATGTCCAATGAGCCAAATTTATATTGACGGGAATAATCCAGATATCATTATTTATTACATCTACTTTTCGGCCCCACTCATTCAAGGAAAAATGACGTTCACCCATTAATTTTGTAAGAAAGAAAGAGTCAAAATTGAGTATAGTTTTATATTTGTTGATAGGTTTTCGGGAAATAATTGAAAAGAATGAATTGATTATCTGATCGTCTATCCAATTGGGCACTAGAAGGGTATTTAAAGATTCAATATTCAAAACAAACTTGTTTATTTTATATTGAACTTTTGTTAAATGAGGAAAAGTAGTAACGAATTCCCAAAGAGGTCTATCTTCTTCAGGAGTATTGGAAGACACTGGAACATGAATATCAAAATCCAACTGTCTCTTTATTTTTACTATTGGAGAAACATAAATTTTTAAATTTTTCTTCCCAATTCTTTCTATAGGCGTACTTTCATCAACTTCAATCGCTTTGTCTTGATCGGGAAATATCGATTTGGAATCAGGAGACAATATTACATACTTTTCAGTTTCTAAAGGACTTATCAAGAAATCGGAGAACGTATTTTTATTTTTTGCCTCAACTTGTACAGGAGTTTCCACTTTTCTCCAAACCTCTTGTGACAAACTAATGTTTAGGGAATCATTCTTTAAGGAAATATTTCCAATTGGTTGTTTCTTTTTCTTGGTACATTTTAATGAAATTTTTTGGTCTAAAGTTCCTTTTTAATAGACTTTCCATTTTTCGTACAAATCTTGGAATGGGTATTCTTAATTTACTGCAAAATGTTTCTTTCTTGACTACTCTAAACCAGTTTTCGACCACTGAATTATTGTCTTTTCGAATATTAAATTTTTTTAAAACAATTCCTGATAAAATCGGGTAAAATGGAAAAAAATCTTTAAGTAGATATTGGATGAAATCAGGTAGAAACATCTTATTTTCGTCATTTGTTACCGTCGTCTTTTTGACTACATCTTCATAAATTTGGTTAAAATATTTGTAGAAAGGAGAAGACTTCCTTAAAGACGCCACGTGGTGTGTATCTTCAACTTTAAAATTTATATTGCTGTTTTCAAATTTTCTTAAAATATTTGTACTGTCTGTAATATACGACAGAGCTTTCTTAAAATCGAAACAAACATAGGATAAACCGAAAACTTTTATTACATTTGTCCAAAATATTGTAACTGAAATTATATCGTTACTGTGAATAAGTGCAGCAAATGTTCTTTTTGCTAAAGTCCTAACTTCTCCTTTTTTAGTGAATGTATTTATTTTAATTGTACCTGCATGAAAGAGGTGAGTGGAGCATACATGCAAAATGACAATGTCATTAATATCTCTCAAACCTTTTATATGAAGCCACATTTCCTTCAAATATATTTTTAAATTCATTTTGTTAAAAGAAACAAGGACAGACTGAATCAAAGCCATGCTGAAATCTGTTTCAATTTTACTTATTAATATTTTTTTGCCAAAATACACTTTGCTTAAATCATATAGAAATGACGACAAGAAATATTGTATACTTGGGATGTTATGGCTTGAAGATATAAATTCAGCAATCGGTAACGGGGATTTATTGTCACTACCTTTTAAAACTAAAGCGTAATAATAAATTTGTTTTTCAGTTCCTGGTGGACGTTTACAAATACTTCCGGTCGAGTCCAAATACAAAAATATGGGGTTCTTTTTTAATGTAATAAGATACCTGAGCTGCATTTCAGTTTGTAAACGGGTAAAAAATGGTGACAAACCTATTGGACAAAACCAGGAATAACTTTACTTTTCCATTTTTTCTGGCTAAGCAATTTCTGTTTTTGTAAATCTAAAATAACGTCTTAACCTAAGTCGCTAGAGAGATTATTTTCAGAAGAAATTCTTTTCAAAATATTCAAATCAGGTGCATGATTTAAATTTCCTGCCATTAATACTGATTCATTGGCTGACCTTAATTGTTCATATTTAACTACACTTGGAGCATCTACAAGTAATCTTTTAGCTAATTCTTGTCTTTCTTGTCCTTTTATAAACCTTCTATGTTTTTCTCCTTTATGAATAATGTTACCTATAACATCAATTGATACATTTATGTCAGAGCCAGAAGAAATATTATCTTTTGTATAAATTTTAAATGTTGCACAATTAGTATGTTTACATACTGCTTTTGCAACAAAATAGTATTTAGTTTGTTTTCTCGAAGATAGATAGCATCTGTGCCATTGAAATTTTAACACACATATGGGAAACTCAGTTGAAAAGTATTTGTTAAACTCATCACTCCAGCCTTTTAAAAGAGTTTTTTTTTTTAACGAAATATTTGACCCAAAACTCACTTGGAATATTTAAAGTCACCGAATCCTTATTCAGAGTATCAGAAGATGAAGATGAAAAACTGTTATGAACTTTATTTTTCAAATAATTATCGCAATTAGAAAAAGATGAATGCTGAAAAGAGTTTTCTTTGAGAGACACGGTATTTGCCAGTGCCGAAGTATTTGGAGTTTCATTTTTCAAAAGAAAATGAAATGAAGGAGAATTTTGAATGGAATTTTCCGTATCAGAATAGGCGAATGCCAAAGTATTAGGAGATTCATTTGAAGTTACATTTTGGAAATGGAAATCGAATGAAGAAGAATTTTGAATAAAAAATGAAGAACAGACATCTTTTATTAGCCGAGTTATAAACAATTGTTTCTATAAAAATGCATATTTTTCTAGTTTTTTTATTATCCTGATTGTCCTGAAGGGATTTTGGCAAATATGATACTTCTCAGATGTTGTCAGATACATAAGGGTAATTACTGTAAAAAATGAAGAACAGACATCTTTTATTAGCCGAGTTATAAACAATTGTTTCTATAAAAATGCATATTTTTCTAGTTTTTTTATTATCCTGATTGTCCTGAAGGGATTTTGGCAAATATGATACTTCTCAGATGTTGTCAGATACATAAGGGTAATTACTATAAAAAATGAAGAACAGACATCTTTTATTAACCGAGTTATAAAAAATTGTTTCTATAAAAATGCATATTTTTCTTGTTTTTTTATTATCCTGATTGTCCTGAAGGGATTTTGGCAAATTTGACACTGCTCGGAAGTTTTCAGATACTTAAGGATAAATACTGTAAAAAATGAAGGACAGACATCTTTTATTAACCGAGTTATAAACAATTGTTTCTATAAAAATGCATATTTTTCTAGTTTTTTTATTATCCTGATTACCCTGAAGGGATTTTGGCAAATTTGATACTTCTGGGATGTTGTCAGATACATAAGGGTAATTACTATAAAAAATGAAGAACAGACATCTTTTATTAGCCGAGTTATAAACAATTGTTTCTATAAAAATGCATATTTTTCTAGTTTTTTTATTATCCCGATTGTCCTGAAGGGATTTTGGCAAATATGATACTTCTCGGATGTTGTCAGATACATAAGGGTAATTACTATAAAAAATGAAGAACAGACATCTTTTATTAACCGAGTTATAAACAATTGTTTCTATAAAAATGCATATTTTTCTAGTTTTTTTTATTATCCTGACTGTCCTGAAAGGATTTTGGCAAATATGATACTACTCGAATGTTGTCAGATACATAAGGATAATTACTATAAAAAATGAAGAACAGACATCTTTTATTAACCGAGTTATAAACAATTGTTTCTATAAAAATGCATATTTTTCTAGTTTTTTTATTATCCTGATTGTCCTGAAGGGATTTTGGCAAATTTGACACTGCTCGGATGTTTTCAGATACTTAAGGATAAATACTGTTAAAAATGAAGAACAGACATCTTTTATTAACCGAGTTATAAACAATTGTTTCTATAAAAATGCATATTTTTCTAGTTTTTTTATTATCCTGATTGCCCTGAAGGGATTTTGGCAAATTTGATACTTCTGGGATGTTGTCAGATACATAAGGGTAATTACTATAAAAAATGAAGAACAGACATCTTTTATTAGCCGAGTTATAAACAATTGTTTCTATAAAAATGCATATTTTTCTTGTTTTTTTATTATCCTGATTGTCCTGAAGGGATTTTGGCAAATTTGACACTGCTCGGATGTTTTCAGATACTTAAGGATAAATACTGTAAAAAATGAAGAACAGACATCTTTTATTAACCGAGTTATAAACAATTGTTTCTATAAAAATGCATATTTTTCTAGTTTTTTTATTATCCTGATTGCCCTGAAGGGATTTTGGCAAATTTGATACTTCTGGGATGTTGTCAGATACATAAGGGTAATTACTATAAAAAATGAAGAACAGACATCTTTTATTAGCCGAGTTATAAACAATTGTTTCTATAAAAATGCATATTTTTCTAGTTTTTTTTATTATCCCGATTGTCCTGAAGGGATTTTGGCAAATATGATACTTCTCGGATGTTGTCAGATACATAAGGGTAATTACTATAAAAAATGAAGAACAGACATCTTTTATTAACCGAGTTATAAACAATTGTTTCTATAAAAATGCATATTTTTCTAGTTTTTTTATTATCCTGACTGTCCTGAAAGGATTTTGGCAAATATGATACTACTCGAATGTTGTCAGATACATAAGGATAATTACTATAAAAAATGAAGAACAGACATCTTTTATTCGCCGAGTTATAAACAATTGTTTCTATAAAAATGCATATTTTTCTAGTTTTTTTATT
This sequence comes from Harpalus rubripes, assembly GCA_963082715.1. NCBI lineage: Eukaryota > Metazoa > Arthropoda > Insecta > Coleoptera > Carabidae > Harpalus > Harpalus rubripes. Next base: position 44,128,297 of record OY720455.1, on the reverse strand, counting down.
ATCCTGACTGTCCTGAAGGGATTTTGGCAAATTTGTTACTTCTCGGATGTTGTCAGATACATAAGGGTAATTACTATAAAAAATGAAGAACAGACATCTTTTATTAACCGAGTTATAAACAATTGTTTCTATAAAAATAAATATTTTTCTAGTTTTTTTATTATCCTGATTGCCCTGAAGGGATTTTGGCAAATTTGATACTTCTGGGATGTTGTCAGATACATAAGGGTAATTACTATAAAAAATGAAGAACAGACATCTTTTATTAGCCGAGTTATAAACATTTGTTTCTATAAAAATGCATATTTTTCTTGTTTTTTTATTATCCTGATTGTCCTGAAGGGATTTTGGCAAATTTGACACTGCTCGGATGTTTTCAGATACTTAAGGATAAATACTGTAAAAAATGAAGAACAGACATCTTTTATTAACCGAGTTATAAACAATTGTTTCTATAAAAATGCATATTTTTCTAGTTTTTTTATTATCCTGATTGCCCTGAAGGGATTTTGGCAAATTTGATACTTCTGGGATGTTGTCAGATACATAAGGGTAATTACTATAAAAAATGAAGAACAGACATTTTTTATTAGCCGAGTTATAAACAATTGTTTCTATAAAAATGCATATTTTTCTAGTTTTTTTATTATCCCGATTGTCCTGAAGGGATTTTGGCAAATATGATACTTCTCGGATGTTGTCAGATACATAAGGGTAATTACTATAAAAAATGAAGAACAGACATCTTTTATTAACCGAGTTATAAACAATTGTTTCTATAAAAATGCATATTTTTCTAGTTTTTTTATTATCCTGACTGTCCTGAAAGGATTTTGGCAAATATGATACTACTCGAATGTTGTCAGATACATAAGGATAATTACTATAAAAAATGAAGAACAGACATCTTTTATTCGCCGAGTTATAAACAATTGTTTCTATAAAAATGCATATTTTTCTAGTTTTTTTATTATCCTGACTGTCCTGAAGGGATTTTGGCAAATTTGTTACTTCTCGGATGTTGTCAGATACATAAGGGTAATTACTATAAAAAATGAAGAACAGACATCTTTTATTAACCGAGTTATAAACAATTGTTTCTATAAAAATGCATATTTTTCTAGTTTTTTATTATCCCGATTGTCCTGAAGGGATTTTGGCAAATATGATACTTCTCGGATGTTGTCAGATACATAAGGGTAATTACTATAAAAAATGAAGAACAGACATCTTTTATTAACCGAGTTATAAACAATTGTTTCTATAAAAATGCATATTTTTCTAGTTTTTTTATTATCCTGACTGTCCTGAAAGGATTTTGGCAAATATGATACTACTCGAATGTTGTCAGATACATAAGGATAATTACTATAAAAAATGAAGAACAGACATCTTTTATTCGCCGAGTTATAAACAATTGTTTCTATAAAAATGCATATTTTTCTAGTTTTTTTATTATCCTGACTGTCCTGAAGGGATATTGGCAAATTTGTTACTTCTCGGATGTTGTCAGATACATAAGGGTAATTATTATAAAAAATGAAGAACAGACATCTTTTATTAACCGAGTTATAAACAATTGTTTCTATAAAAATGAATATTTTTCTAGTTTTTTTATTATCCTGATTGCCCTGAAGGGATTTTGGCAAATTTGACACTGCTTGGATGTTTTCAGATATATAAGGATAATTACTATAAAAAATAAAGAACAGACATCTTTTATTAACCAAGTTATAAACAATTGTTTCTATAAAAATTCATATTTTTCTAGTTTTTTTATTATCCTGACTGTCCTGAAAGGATTTTGGCAAATATGATACTACTCGAATGTTGTCAGATACGTAAGGATAATTACTATAAAAAATGAAGAACAGACATCTTTTATTAACCGAGTTATAAACAATTGTTTCTATAAAAATGCATATTTTTCTAGTTTTTTTATTATCCTGACTGTCCTGAAAGGATTTTGGCAAATATGATACTACTCGAATGTTGTCAGATACATAAGGATAATTACTATAAAAAATGAAGAACAGACATCTTTTATTCGCCGAGTTATAAACAATTGTTTCTATAAAAATGCATATTTTTCTAGTTTTTTTATTATCCTGACTGTCCTGAAGGGATTTTGGCAAATTTGTTACTTCTCGGATGTTGTCAGATACATAAGGGTAATTACTATAAAAAATGAAGAACAGACATCTTTTATTAACCGAGTTATAAACAATTGTTTCTATAAAAATGAATATTTTTCTAGTTTTTTTATTATCCTGATTGCCCTGAAGGGATTTTGGCAAATTTGACACTGCTTGGATGTTTTCAGATATATAAGGATAATTACTATAAAAAATAAAGAACAGACATCTTTTATTAACCAAGTTATAAACAATTGTTTCTATAAAAATTCATATTTTTCTAGTTTTTTTATTATCCTGACTGTCCTGAAAGGATTTTGGCAAATATGATACTACTCGAATGTTGTCAGATACGTAAGGATAATTACTATAAAAAATGAAGAACAGACATCTTTTATTAGCCGAGTTATAAACAATTGTTTCTATAAAAATGCATATTTTTCTAGTTTTTTTATTATCCTGACTGTCCTGAAGGGATTTTGGCAAATTTGTTACTTCTCGGATGTTGTCAGATACATAAGGGTAATTACTATAAAAAATGAAGAACAGACATCTTTTATTAACCGAGTTATAAACAATTGTTTCTATAAAATTAAATATTTTTCTAGTTTTTTTATTATCCTGATTGCCCTGAAGGGATTTTGGCAAATTTGATACTTCTCGGATGTTGTCAGACACATAAGGATAATTACTGTAAAAAATGAAGAACAGACATCTTTTATTAACCGAGTTATAAACAATTGTTTCTATAAAAATGCATATTTTTCTAGTTTTTTTATTATCCTGATTGCCCTGAAGGGATTTTGGCAAATTTGATACTTCTCGGATGTTGTCAGATACATAAGGGTAATTACTGTAAAAAATTAAAAACAGACATTTTTCATTAACCGAGTTATAAACAATTGTTTCTATAAAAATGCATATTTTTCTAGTTTTTTTATTATCCTGATTGCCCTGAAGGGATTTTGGCAAATTTGATACTTCTCGGATGTTGTCAGATACATAAGGGTAATTACTGTAAAAAATTAAGAACAGACATTTTTCATTAACCGAGTTATAAACAATTGTTTCTATAAAAATGCAAATTTTTCTCGTTTTTTATTATCCTGATTGTCCTGAAGGGATTTTAGAAAATTTGATACTTCTCGGATGTTGTCAGATACATAAGGATAATTACTATAAAAAATAAAGAACAGACATCTTTTATTAACCGAGTTATAAACAATTGTTTCTATAAAAATGCATATTTTTCTAGTTTTTTTATTATCCTGATTGTCCTGAAGGGATTTTGGCAAATTTGACACTGCTCGGATGTTTTCAGATACTTAAGGATAATTACTGTAAAAAATGAAGAACAGACATCTTTTATTAACCGAGTTATAAACAATTGTTTCTATAAAAATGCATATTTTTCTAGTTTTTTTATTATCCTGATTGTCCTGAAGGGATTTTAGAAAATTTGATACTTCTCGGATGTTGTCAGATACATAAGGATAATTACTATAAAAAATAAAGAACAGACATCTTTTATTAACCGAGTTATAAACAATTGTTTCTATAAAAATGCAAATTTTTCTCGTTTTTTATTATCCTGATTGTCCTGAAGGGATTTTAGAAAACTTGATACTTCTCGGATGTTGTCAGATACATAAGGATAATTACTGTAAAAAATGAAGAACAGACATCATTTATTAACCGATTTATAAACAATTGTTTCTATAAAAATGCAAATTTTTCTCGTTTTTTATTATCCTGATTGTCCTGAAGGGATTTTAGAAAATTTGATACTTCTCGGATGTTGTCAGATACATAAGGATAATTACTATAAAAAATAAAGAACAGACATCTTTTATTAACCGAGTTATAAACAATTGTTTCTATAAAAATGCAAATTTTTCTCGTTTTTTATTATCCTGATTGTCCTTAGGGATTTTAGAAAATTTGACACTTCTCGGATGTTGTCAGATACATAAGGATAATTACTGTAAAAAATGAAGAACAGACATCATTTATTAACCGATTTATAAACAATTGTTTCTATAAAAATGCAAATTTTTCTCGTTTTTTATTATCCTGATTGTCCTGAAGGGATTTTAGAAAATTTGATACTTCTCGGATATTGTCAGATACATAAGGATAATTACTATAAAAAATAAAGAACAGACATCTTTTATTAACCGAGTTATAAACAATTGTTTCTATAAAAATGCAAATTTTTCTCGTTTTTTGTTATCCTGATTGTCCTGAAGGGATTTTAGAAAATTTGATACTTCTCGGATGTTGTCAGATACATAAGGATAATTACTGTAAAAAATGAAGAACAGACATCATTTATTAACCGATTTATAAACAATTGTTTCTATAAAAATGCAAATTTTTCTAGTTATTTCATTATCCTGATTGTCCTGAAGGGATTTTGGCAAATTTGATACTTCTCGGAACTTGTTAGATACATAAGGGTAATTACTATAAAAAATGAAGAACAGACATATTTTATTAACCGAGTTATAAACAATTGTTTCTATAAAAATGCAAATTTTTCTAGTTTTTTCATTATCCTGATTGTCCTGAAGGGATTTTGGCAAATTTGATACTTCTCGGATGTTGTCAGGTACATAAGGATAATTACTATAAAAAATAAAGAACAGACATCTTTTATTAACCGAGTTATAAACAATTGTTTCTATAAAAATGCAAATTTTTCTCGTTTTTTATTATCCTGATTGTCCTGAAGGGATTTTAGAAAATTTGATACTTCTCGAATGTTGTCAGATACATAAGGATAATTACTGTAAAAAATGAAGAACAGACATCATTTATTAACCGATTTATAAACAATTGTTTCTATAAAAATGCAAATTTTTCTCGTTTTTTATTATCCTGATTGTCCTGAAGGGATTTTAGAAAATTTGATACTTCTCGGATGTTGTCAGATACATAAGGATAATTACTATAAAAAATAAAGAACAGACATCTTTTATTAACCGAGTTATAAACAATTGTTTCTATAAAAATTCAAATTTTTCTCGTTTTTTATTATCCTGATTGTCCTTAGGGATTTTAGAAAATTTGATACTTCTCGGATGTTGTCAGATACATAAGGATAATTACTGTAAAAAATGAAGAACAGACATCTTTTATTAACCGAGTTATAAACAATTGTTTCTATAAAAATGCATATTTTTCTAGTTTTTTTATTATCCTGATTGCCCTGAAGGGATTTTAGAAAATTTGATACTTCTCGGATGTTGTCAGATACATAAGGATAATTACTGTAAAAAATAAAGAACAGACATCGTTTATTAACCGAGTTATAAACAATTGTTTCTATAAAAATGCAAATTTTTCTCGTTTTTTATTATCCTGATTGTCCTGAAGGGATTTTAGAAAATTTGATACTTCTCGGATGTTGTCAGATACATAAGGATAATTACTGTAAAAAATGAAGAACAGACATCATTTATTAACCGATTTATAAACAATTGTTTCTATAAAAATGCAAATTTTTCTCGTTTTTTATTATCCTGATTGTCCTGAAGGGATTTTAGAAAATTTGATACTTCTCGGATGTTGTCAGATACATAAGGCTAATTACTATAAAAAATAAAGAACAGACATCTTTTATTAACCGAGTTATAAACAATTGTTTCTATAAAAATGCAAATTTTTCTCGTTTTTTATTATCCTGATTGTCCTGAAGGGATTTTAGAAAATTTGATACTTCTCGGATGTTGTCAGATACATAAGGATAATTACTGTAAAAAATGAAGAACAGACATCATTTATTAACCGATTTATAAACAATTGTTTCTATAAAAATGCAAATTTTTCTAGTTATTTCATTATCCTGATTGTCCTGAAGGGATTTTGGCAAATATGATACTTCTCGGATGTTGTCAGATACATAAGGGTAATTACTATAAAAAATGAAGAACAGACATCTTTTATTAACCGAGTTATAAACAATTGTTTCTATAAAAATGCATATTTTTCTAGTTTTTTTATTATCCTGATTGTCCTGAAGGGATTTTGGCAAATTTGGCACTGCTCGTATGTTGTCAGATACATAAGGATAATTACTGTAAAAAATGAAGAACAGACATCTTTTATTAACCGAGTTATAAACAATTGTTTCTATAAAAATGCATATTTTTCTAGTTTTTTTATTATCCTGATTGCCCTGAAGGGATTTTGGCAAATTTGATACTTCTCGGATGTTGTCAGATACATAAGGGTAATTACTGTAAAAAATGAAGAACAGACATCTTTTATTAAACGAGTTATAAACAATTGTTTCCATAAAAATGCAACTTTTTCTAGTTTTTTAATATCCTGATTGTCGTGAAGGGAATATGGCAAATTTGATAATTCTACGATGTTGTCCGATACATAAGGATAATTACTTTAAAAAATGAAGAACAGACATCTTTTATTAACCGAGTTATAAACAATTGTTTCTATAAAAATGCATATTTTTCTAGTTTTTTTATTATCCTGATTGTCCTGAAGGGATTTTGGCAAATTTGACACTGCTCGGATGTTTTCAGATACTTAAGGATAATTACTGTAAAAAATGAAGAACAGACATCTTTTATTAACCGAGTTATAAACAATTGTTTCTATAAAAATGCATACTTTTCAAGTTTTTTTATTATCCTGATTGTCCTGAAGGGATTTTGGCAAATTTAATACTTCTGGGATGTTGTCAGATACATAAGGGTAATTACTATAAAAAATGAAGAACAGACATCTTTTATTAGCCGAGCTATAAACAATTGTTTCTATAAAAATGCATATTTTTCTAGTTTTTTTATTATCCTGATTGTCCTGAAGGGATTTTGGCAAATATGATACTACTCGGATGTTGTCAGATACATAAGGGTAATTACTATAAAAAATGAAGAACAGACATCTTTTATTAACCGAGTTATAAACAATTGTTTCTATAAAAATGCATATTTTTCTAGTTCTTTTATTATCCTGACTGTCCTGAAAGGATTTTGGCAAATATGATAATACTCGAATGTTGTCAGATACATAAGGATAATTACTATAGAAAATGAAGAACAGACATCTTTTATTAACCGAGTTATAAACAATTGTTTCTATAAAAATGCAAATTTTTCAAGTTTTTTTATTATCCTGATAGTCCTGAAGGGATTTTGGCAAATTTGTTACTTCTCGGATGTTGTCAGATACATAAGGATAATTATTATAAAAAATGAAGAACAGACATCTTTTATTAACCGAGTTATAAACAATTGTTTCTATAAAAATGCATATTTTTCTAGTTTTTTTATTATCCTAATTGTTCTGAAGGGATTTTGGCAAATATGATACTACTCGGATATTGTCAGATACATAAGGATAATTACTATAAAAAATTAAGAACAGACATCTTTTATTAACCGAGTTATAAACAATTGTTTCTATAAAAATGCAAATTTTTTAAGTTTTTTTATTATCCTGATTGTCCTGAAGGGATTTTGGCAAATTTGATACTTCTCGAATGTTGTCAGATAAATAAGGATAATTACTAGAAAAAATGAAGAACAGACATCTTTTATTAACCGAGTTATAAACAATTGTTTCTATAAAAATGCAAATTTCTTAAGTTTTTTTCTTATCCTGATTGTCCTGAAGGGATTTTGGCAAATTTGATACTTCTCAAATGTTGTCAGATAAATAAGGATAATTACTAGAAAAAATGAAGAACAGACATCTTTTATTAACCGAGTTATAAACAATTGTTTCTATAAAAATGCAAATTTTTTAAGTTTTTTTATTATCCTGATTGTCCTGAAGGGATTTTGGCAAATTTGATACTTCTCGAATGTTGTCAGATAAATAAGGATAATTACTAGAAAAAATGAAGAACAGACATCTTTTATTAACCGAGTTATAAACAATTGTTTCTATAAAAATGCAAATTTTTTAAGTTTTTTATTATCCTGATTGTCCTGAAGGGATTTTGGCAAAATTGATACTACTCAGATATAGTCAGATACATAGGGATAGTTATTATAAAAAATTAAGAACAAACATCTTTTATTAACCAAGTTATAAACAATTGTTTATACAATAATGCACTAATTGCAAGATTTCATATTATCCTGATTATCCTTAAGGGATATTGTTAAAATTTGTACTGTATAAATATTGGCACATATATATGGGTAATGTATTTAAAATATAAAAGAACAGACATCTTATATTAACAAAGTTATAAACAATTGTTCTTTGAAATATATATTATGTTTCTCAATTTCATATTTGGCGCTTCTTTTGTCTAGGTCAATGTTCAATGACTCAATTGCAATTTGATATACCCTGTTAAACATTGTTTTCTCATTATTTAACAATAATTTTGAACAGAGTAATGATATGTGTTGAGAGTATGACTGAAATGAGTATACAATGGTATATTATTGAATTTTAATAATATTTAACATATTTAGTTGACCTTGGTATTACAATGATGCGCGCGCATCTTACTGTGTTTACATGGGCTACTATCCCGAATCGTCTGCTGCGAATCGTCTGCCAATTTCACCGTCATGTTTAATTTTATATTCCAACTTCTTCCTGCTTGTCGTAAGCCGTAAAATGATTTATTTAATCTGCATTCCTTATTCCCTTTCTTCATTTCTTGTAGCATATGTTTAGATATCTTAACAATATTTTTATCAAATTTGTTGCTTGATATAATTATTTGTAAAGATTCTTCCAACTGTTTTGGCGGTTCCATGAAATTTTTTTCTTTTAGTTCTCCATTTAAGTAAGCAGTTGTTATGTCAAGCTGATAAATTTTCATTTTTGAAGCGGCTGCAATGCTAACTAGAGTTCGTATTGAACTTGTGCGATCTACAGGGGCAAATGTTTGATTAAAATGAATACCTTCTTCTTGCGAAAATCCTTGAGCTACAAGACGAGCTTTTCGTCTTTCCAGTGTCCCATTTGTTTTATATTTATTTCGTAGAACAATTCTACTTCTAATAGTTATTTCATCATTTAGGCGATCAACAAGGTTCCATGTGTCATTCTTCACTATTGAACTTATTTCTTTAGCGATTGCTTCCTTCCATTCATCTGCTTCTGGTCCGTTCATAGCAGTCTTCATTGGAATTTCGGCGAGAAAACACAAATTATTATTGTCTTCTTCTAACATATTTGTAGATTCATGTATATCTGTCAGTGTTTTTATTTTGTTTTCTTTTCGTGGTTTGCCTCTTGATCCATTTCTTATAATTCTTGTTCTCTCACGGGATCTTCTTTCGCGTGCAGAATTATCTTCTTAGATTTCTTGATCCTCTGGTTTGGTTTCTTGAAATCTTCGATCTTGAATTCTTATATTTTCTGTATTATTTTCTTCAGGATTATTCTCTTGAATTCTTGGATCTTCTGGCTTGGTTTCTTGAAATCTTCGATCTTGAATTCTTCTATTTTCTGTATTATTTTCTTCAGGATTACTCTCTTGAATTCTTCGATCTCCTGGCTTGTTTTCTTGAATTCTTCTATCTTCTAGTGAATTAGATTATTTTATCTCAAAATAATTTCTTTGATTTTCTTCTTTTTGATTTTCATTTTCTGGCAAAAATTCAAGTTCAATTCTCATTACAGTTTCGACTTTTGAAAACTGTACATCTCTTGATAGTTCGACCTTTTTATTTGACGGTATCCATACTCTGTATCCTTTTGACTTATCGTCATATCCTAAGAATATACCTTCCTTAGTTTTTCGTTCTAGTTTTCCAATATTATATTTTCTATTCAATATAAATACATGTTTTCATTTAATTTTGGCTTGTTCCCTGTCCACGATTCGAAAGAGCTCAATCCTTTTAAACCCTTTGTTTGGTATCTATTTCTAATAAAGTTAGCAGTATATACCGCTTCAGCCCAAAAATATGCAGGTAAATTTGCCTGTATGAGTAAACATCTTGCAGGTTCCATTAAAGTTATGTTTCTTCGTTCAGCTACCCCGTTCTGTTCAGGATTATTCGGAATAGTGAGTCGTCTTGTAATACCTTTACTTTTTAGATATTTTTCTAATCCTTTACATACTGTAACGTTTTTATTTATTTGGGTGAAGTGTAAATATTAGACAATTGTTATTAATGAAAATAAAAGTTTATTATAATGATAAATAGATATTAAATATAATTAAAAGATGATAAATATAACGAACACTACGATTAAACAAATATTAAACTCTAATTAAGACTAAGAATATTATAAAATACTTAAACACTAAGATTATTTATTTAAACAGTATATAGATCACTTATTTATTTATACAACTGTATTTATTTATATTTAGCACTCGTCGACTATCTGTTTATATCACCAACTGTTCAACACGCGACACTTATTTATATCAGACTGTCCAATGCCTTCACTAACAGTCCTTATATACCTCGGCATCCGTATTCCAGAACTCACTAGAAGATTTCTAGACAAAACACAATAGGTTACATCAACCGCGTAATTAAGCAGGTGCCGACACGTCTGCTGCGTCATCGTTAACAATAGACACTCGCTCGTCCCTGCGACAGCGACGGGGACAGAAGCGGTAACAGTGGCGGCGACGGCGGGCACTGCACATAACAATACGTATTCAGTTCCATTATCTGTTTGAAGACACTTTACTCTTCTTTCCTTTTGATTTTCAAATAATTCTAGAACTTCTATGGTTGTCTTCGGAACTTTATCTTTAGATTTGACGAATCTGACTTCACACCATCTTGATTTATCATCTATATATGTGATAAAATAACGAGCCTTTCCTAGAGATTCAACCCGCATCGGACCACAAACGTCAGAGTGAATTATTTCTAGTTCTTTAGTGACTCTGTCAGATTTGCTGGTGAAAGGTTTTCTTGTCATTTTTCCTTTTAGACATATGTCACACTGAAATTGATTGATAATTTCTGAAGAACTTACATTGGGAATTTCACCATCGTGCATAATTTTTCGCATATCTGTCACGTTCAGATGTCCTAGACGCCGATGCCATGACGTAAACAGTTTAGATATGTCTTCTATAGATGCAAGAATTTCTTCCCCTTGAAAATTTTCATTTTTCTCGCATGCATAGTATAGATTTCCAATTCGATCAGCTGTTACTTTGATGTCACCTTTTCTGTCGCAAACAAAGGCTTTAATTCTCTTGAATAAAACTTCAAAATTCTTGTCTGTTATCTTACTAATTGATAACAAAATCGTTCATAGATCAGGTACGTACAGTGTGTCATCCAATGAAATATTCTTTGTATTACCATTGACGTTTGCGAATAATCTGGTAGTACCAATTCCAACAATATTTGTAGATTCGTTGCTTACGAGATTTAATGCTCCGTTCTTAGCATATATATATATATATATATATATATATATATATATATATATATATATATATATATATATATATCAGTGAAATCGCTTGATTTCTTGCATACGTGTGTAGTTGCACCACTGTCCAAGCACCAATTCGTCATTTTTTTGGATGTACTACTACTGCGTTCTTGACTTCAGATTTTGTTTTCCAAGATCTATATTCAGCAGCCTTATGACCGATTTTCCGACATTTTTGACATCGAAACTTGAAAAATTCTTTTGTATCGCGATTTCTGGTTTCGAAAATTTTGGTTTATTATCGCGAAAGTTAGATTTATTGAACTTTCGTTGTGAATACATAGCACTTTGAATGTTTGCATTTACTTCGTCTTTATTTGCGCGCGCGTCACTTTCTTCGACAATTTTAATTCGTAACACTTCGGGAGTAGGCAAAACGTCACGGGATTCTATAGCACATCTAAATTTTTCACCTAATTTGTCAACTGCATCAAAACATCGATTAATATGATCTCTAATATCATCATTTTCGTTCATTTTCTGCAAATTTAATTGTTTTAATAACGTAGCTTTACGAGCTGGACCTTTCGATGCGTAATTCTCTTCTAGTTTCGACCAAACGTGGCGCGAGGTTACACAGTTTTTAATTAATTTAAGTTCAGATGCACAAATGCATCAATACGCGTAAAACTTTTGATGATTCATTGTAACAGTTCAATGTCACGACAAACTAAATACACGGTGAACGGTCACAATATTAGTTACAAAATTTGCGTATGCACTCTGGGCCCCATAACCTGTTAAGAATAAATGGAGAGCACGCTACACAAATTAGATAAACTTATATTTTTCAAACATACATTATTCGGATCTATTCTGTAAATAATAACGCATGATTTAAATTGAAGGTCAGAGTTACAAATTTTAACACACATGTTAGCTGAACATTTTCTGTTCTGTAATATTAAATGTGTTATAATAATTAAACATGTGCTTTAAGTTTCAACGTTAAATGTTATTATTTAACACTATACAGGGTGCCCCATAACTTCAGGTACACATTAGAAGGGCATATAGGAATGGCTGCCGATGACAGGTCGATTTGAGTAGTTTCAAAGTTTTTATTGCTGCATGCGATTAGGACACCCCCACCTCGGCTAACGCCCAATTCTGTCATTCGACGATCGCTGCGATATACAGAATAGTAGGGAGGGAACATTTCTTCATTATTCACATCACTTGATAGCCAAGATTCCGTAAAACATACAATTCCAAACTCACAATCACAAACAGCCGTATTCAGTCTTTCTGTTTTTGAATTTAGACCGCGCACGTTTTGATAATATACTGTAATACTTATGTCCTTAAACAAACAACTATAACTATTGGGCAGTATTAGTTTAAATCATTAGAATTAACTATTATTGGTACTTCGTTTACATATTTAATTTTGATATTAGTTTCCCCGTTATCAAATCTCGATTTTAATTCCTCTTTTATTAATTTTAAATAATCTAGTTGTCGTTTAGTTTTGTCGGATGTTATAAAGACATCTTTAAAGTTTGTATTCGACTTTATTTTAATTGCATTTCGCGTAATTGTGCGAGCATCATTTTTTGACTGTAAATATACTTTTATCGGGCGTGTTTTATTTTCCTTTTGTTTGCCTATACGGAATATTTTTATATCATTTAAATTAATTTCATTATTAACATGTTGTAGTATAGTTTTTGTATTAATAATATCGTTATTAATACTCGATTCGTTCACACCAAAAATAATTATATTATTTTTTCGTTTTTCGCGGTCGTTAATTTCTGAAATTATCTTTTCGACATCCAGTGTTTCCGTAGCTGGCGTAGTTTGCAAAGAGTTCTTTAAAATGTCTAATTCCTCTCGTAAGTTTATTATTGTTGCTTTAAGTTCACGAATACTGTTATTTAAATCACCGCACGGAGTACAAGACCACAAAATACTTTTTTTAGCGTTTATAAGTCTTGTTTCTGAAGCCGATAAGCCCACACACGAGTTTTTAAATTGTTTATTGCACATACTGCATATTAGTAAATTGCATTTGTCGGTCGCAGTCGAACAGCACGAACAAGTTAAGGCCATAGCCTGAGGTCTTTGAACTGTCTTCACTGTTAATTAGTTTTAACTTGTAAATTTTAAGTAAGGTAAAAACCTTGCTTATGTAGCTCTATATTTGCAGAATTATAACAAAGTGAGACTTTTTTCGGAGATCACACCTCGCGCACTTTGTAGGCCGAACTATCCCGACACAATGGTATTAAAAATAGTGCAAAATTATGCTGAAATACCACCTTAAAATTAGTAAAAACTCAGAGGCACCGATCACACGTCTGTCACTTCTGAATTTATAGAAGACTTCTATATACATCCTTATCGCACTCGCTAGTAGTCTTTGCAAATGAGACAGATAAATGTATATCAACTTGTTAATTCGTTTATGTTACAAATGACATTTATCGGATTTCTTTCAAAATTTTTACTATAAATAGATTACCAGTACAACAATGTATGTACACTTAACTGGCAACCTCGCAACAATAATATATTCCATTATTGTAACAGTATTATTTAAATACTGTAACGTTTTTATTTATCTGGGTGAAGTGTAAATATTAGACAATTATTAATAATGAAAATAAAAGTTTATTATAATGATAAATAGAAATTAAATATAATTAAAAGATGATAAATATAATTAACATTACGATTAAACAAATATTAAGACTAAGAATATTATAAAACACTTAAACACTAAGATTATTTATTTCAACAATATATAGATCACTGTGCAGGAGATACAAGGTGGACTGTATAATAGGTTATAAGGATTGCGCGTTGATATGAGGCGCTGCAGAGTAAAAATCAGAGTACTGACCTTGGCTTTTAGGAGATAGGAGACTCTAAGGAAGACGGGCTGCTGGAAGCGGGTTTGGAGGACGGAATGTAGGATTTGGATGATCCTGACGACAGAGTCCCAATGTGGACGCTGTCTGCTGCTTGAAGCGGTGATCAGGGGGGCGACGTGATTCAGGCCTCACTTCGCTGTGAGGCTGGGTGATTCTCTTGTAGAAGAAGGGTAGTGGAGACGATGAGTGCAGCGGGAGCTGCGCGAATGGTTGGCCGCTCAGAGAACTGAATGTGACCCGTTGTTCTTTGAACCAACGAGTTCTTGAAGCACAACACTATTCACTTACACTTAAATCTGAAATGTAATTTTGTCCCCAACTACAAAGAAAATGCCAGAATAGGGAAAAAATCATGTTTAATCTTGATTTGAAGACATTATATTGATCGAAGAAGAATGCAGAAATGAAAATATATGACAATTCAGGAGTAAAATGAAAACACGTCTGAACCCCACTTTGGTTCGATACCGACTTTTTGTTTATATATTTTTTGTTATATATATCGTTAAGGTATTTTCATTGTTGCATCCATTCTTTTTTTACATGCTGCTAGCTATGATTACAATATATTGATACAGAGTTTTCTTGATTTTAGACAAATAAAAATGATAAATTGTTTTGCCGCAGTAACTCTGATCTTAGCCGGCAACACCTCATATCAAAACGTAACAATCACTTATTTATTTATACAACTATGTTTATTTATATCCACCACTTGTCTACTATCTGTTTATATCACCCACCGTTTAACACGCAACGCTTATTTATATCAGACTGTCCAATGCCTTCACTAACAGTCCTTATATACCTCGGCATCCGTATTCCAGAACTCACTAGAAGATTTCTAGATAAAACACAATAGGTTACATCAACCGCGTAATTAAGCAGGTGCCGACACGTCTGCTGCGTCATCGTTAACAATAGACACTCGCTCGTCCCTGCGACAGCGGCGGCGACAGCGACGGGGACAGAGGCGGGGACAGAGGCGGGGACAGAGGCGGTAACAGTGGCGGCGACGGCGGGCACTGCACATAACAATACTATAGTAACAATACCATTATTGCTATATTTCATCGACATATGAGCACGCACGAATTAGACAGACAAGCGATTACTATGTATTACAATTTTTAGAAACCAGCAGCATCCTTTTTGATATCATTTTTACCTCTCGCTAAGAGAGGTATTGTATTCATGCTAAAAATCGCATATCCAGATTTTAGTGAAAAAGCACGTTTTAAGGTCCCTAGAATCCGATTATAACATTTTTACGATGATGTCCGTATGTATGTATGTGTGTGTGTGTGTGTGTGTGTGTGTGTGTGTGTGTGTGTGTATGTGTTTGTGTGTGGGTGTGGATGTGTGTGTGGATGTTGGATTCACGAAAACTCAAATACTATAAGACTTAAGATATTTTTAACTACGGATTCTACAATCTAACAATAATGGGAAGAGTTGATTAAGTTTTGGTAACAATTGGCCAACCGGAAGTAGTAGTTACAAGAAAAAAATCATCTAAATATTTTTTATCGAAAATTTATGTAAATACTTATATTAAAGAATGTTAAATTCTTTATTCGATAAATATAAATTCATTATTATATCTTCTACAGATTTAGAGATAAAGAAATGCATATAAAATAATTTGATGTAAAAATTCTCAAATCAAACTACTCCAAGGCAAGAAATTCAAATGTTTGTAATTGACACACAAATATCACTGTCAAAAATATTTGTATGCCGCTGTCAAAAATATTTGTACATTATTATGAAGATTATGAAAATAAAAAAAGTCAACAACGTAAAAGAATATACGTAAAAAAGAATATAAGAGGAATTTGCGAAAAAATTACGTATATAAAGAAAAAGAAAAGGTAAGTAGAAAAAAAAATTCAGGATATTGAATACTTATAAGAAAATGTATGTATTGTACATAATTTATATTAAAATATCCCATAGATTTTGCAAATATATGTGAGAATTATTTTGTAGTGAGACATGAACATATGTATTTGTATTTAAAAATATTTTTCGTTTTATGCGTACAACCAGGTAAAATATCTGGCGAGAGGTTATGTGCTGGCCACATCAGATTTTTAAAATTCGGGGTTGAGATACCGGCCATTATAGCTTTTGGGCTATATATGGTCTTGGAGGGAAAATGGGAGGATTCGTTGAGGGAAAACGAAAACTAAATTAGGTAGGTAAATGAAACTGATTTATTAATATGATTCATTTAATATCAGTAATACTAGATTTAGAAATATGCACCAAAACTTCATCACATTTAGTATTGTCTCTTACCGTAGATAAAATTTTAAACTGACACAATATGAATTTTTGAAAGTCAAGCGAGTTATCCATCCTTATGGCACACGCTTTTTATGAGAGATAAATATATCTCAATTTGTTAATTCATTCATGATACAGATGACCTTGATCGGACATCTTTCAAAACTTTACATTGCAATTCGTCCATCAAATCAAAAAATCATTGTACAAAAAGTTCATAAATTGTATAACACTCCTCTGATCTAAAATCCCTGGATTTTTTTATATGGAATGCCATTAAACAAACAATTTATGAAGCGCTAAAAAATGATGTATTCGCATTGCGAAAAAAATATTGACGCCTGTGCATCAATAACACCGGAGCAGCAACTGCATGCTTGTTCACGTGTTCAAGGTTATCATTTTGAACAAATTGTGTAAAATGGTATGTAATGGGCTACTTTTTTTTATTATTTATTTATTCTTATCCGAAGGTTTAGAACCTACATAAAAAGTTCCCTGACTTATTATTTTATAAATACATTTGACTATCTACATTTCATTTTCTTCTTTTGTCTAAAATATACCTCATCCATTCTTCCCCTGTGCTTGACTCATCTAATATACCCTTCAATCTTCTCTTTTCTTTTATTCCTTCTTCACATTCATACATCATATGCCACATTGTTTCGTCTTCCTTCGTGCACATTCTACATAATTTACTTTCTTTCGTCATCCAGATTTTATTCACATTCTCTTCATTTCCGCACCTGAAACGTGCTATTATTTTCGTAGCTCCCGATTGGCCCGATTTGAGCAGGTATCTTGGTGTTCCTTATGTTAGTATCCTCTTGTATAACGAGTTGTATTTCGAGTTCATTATTCTATTATGTTGCTCTTGTTTTTGTTAATCTTCATCCGTAACAATCAATTAAATGTTTATATTTTTTCCATCTTGTCTCAATCTTTCTACTTCTTGTGATGTATTTCCGTTCCTTTCATAGTAATTGTTTTTTTTCTTCCCATTTTGTTAAATGTTGATTATTTTTTCCTTTTTTTTACCTCTTTCCAACATTGTGCTAAGTTTGACTGTTCTTCTTTCATTCTTATTTTTTCTTCGTATTTCATGGCTCTTTTGTCCGCTTCAATTCTCATTTTATTTCGTTTTGTCTTACGAATAATATACTTCGGTATTTGCATGTCTAAACTTAATATCCATCGTAGATATTTTTCATAAATATTTTCCACCTTCGTATGCTCTTTCCATCCCCATATCTCTACTCCATAGAACATTACGTTTCTTATCATTGAGTCGAACATCTTAAGTTTAGTTTTGAATTTTTATGTAAATTTTCTCTATCCCCTATCCCCCACACTTGTGCCATAATTACCGCAGCCGTTTTAGTTGTTTGTGTATGTGCTCTTCTTCGTTGTTGTTTCTTTGAAAGTAGTAGTCCAAATAATTTATTTTTCTTACATTTTCTATCTCTTTTCCATTCCAATCCCATTGTTCTTTAGTCTCTTTCTTCCTTTTTCGAATATAATTATTTTGGACTTATTTGGGTTCAGTTGTAGTTCTTTTGTAGAAAGTTCTGCAGTTTTTCATGAGCGATCTCATCTCTACCTCACTTTTTGTTATTAAAGCTATATCATCTGCATATGCTAAAGACCAGAGTTTCGTGTTTTCTATTACCATCCTTCCTGTTTGCCCTTTTTGAATATGGTCTTCCAAATCTCGTATGTACAGTGCGAATAAGATAAAGCTGAGAGGGCAACCTTGTTTTTCGTACAAAATATATTTGTTTGCCATTCTCTGACTTTGCACGGTTAGCTGTCTATACAGGGTGTCCCATAACTTCAGGTACATATTAGAAGGGCATATAGTTCTTAATGTCCTGATTACGGAACAAAAAGTTTTTTCTTCAAAATTCCTATAATAAAGGGTAGTTCACTTAAGAACATTTTTTGTACCCCTGGATACTATAATATTTGGAATAGTGAAATTAGTTATAACTATTACATAAAATAATTTAACAATGAAATTAATTTATGCAATTACGTAAAGCTTTGTCATAACAATTAAGTTTGGGAGATGTGTATCTAATGAAAAAAATCAAATTATTTACTTTATTTTTACAAAAACTGTTCAAAATTATTTTCATTAACAGCTAAACATAATGCAGCACGTTGAATTAAAGATATTGAACAAGCCCGATGAATTGCATTCTCTTGTCTAATTCTTTCAGCACAATTTCAACTCGTTGCCGTAATTCTTCAAGGGTTTCAGATGCCTCTTGATTATCATAGACGAGGGATTTAAAATTACCCCACAAATAAAAATCTAACGGATTGAAATCCGGGGATCTAGGGGGCCAAGACGCGGGACCTCCTCGACCAATCCACCTGTCCTCAAATACTCTGTCAAGATGATGTCTGACATTTCTAGCAAAATGTGACGGCGCACCGTCATGCATAAACCATGTATTTTGACGTACATTAAGAGGAATATCTTCTAATAATTCTGGCAAATTATTCTGCAAAAATTGTAAATAATCATTCCCAGACATTCTGTTAGGAAGTATGTATGGTCCCAGTAACGATCCGTTTACCATCCCAGCCCAAACATTTAGTGAAAATCTGTGCTGAAAATGACTCCTGACAGCAGCATCGCTTCGTCGGAAAATATTACTTTTAACGTAAAATTGCCATCCTGAGCATGTTGGTTTAGAAGCCATTCACAAAACCTTACTCGAGAGTAATGATCGGATTCAATTAACGCATGGACCCGTTGAAAATGATAAGGATGTAAATTATTATTCCTTAAAATTCTCCAAATTGTCATTCGTGGTACACCTGGACGAGATATTCTCCTTATGCTGATTGTTGGGTCATTGCGTACCAAATCTAAGACAGCATTTTCAACATTTACTGGTCTCCGATGAGCCCCGCCGTCTCTTCCCCGATTAGGTTGCAAAGAACCAGTGTCGCGAAGGCGTTGAGTAAGGCTTACAAATATGCGAGAATTCGGATGCCGGCGTCCTGGGAAACGTTCAGCGTAATAACGCTGAGCTAATCTACAGTTTTGCCCTGCTTCGCCATACATTAGCAACATGTCCACTAACTCACTGTTACTGTAACCATTCATATTTGTAACAATAATCAGAAGAGCAATATCAAAACTGTTATAAGAAACACAATTCATGTGGCCGGCTACTAGAAACCTAATGAAATGATTGTATTATGCAAACATTTCTTATTAATTAGATATAATACAACGTAATAGTTAATAATAAAACTACCTATTCAACCAGTGTCCCAAAACTGTTTCCTTCAAAAACCTCAAAAACTAATTTTGAATTTTGAAAAAATTCTTTTTGTTCCGTAATCAGGACATTAAGAACTATATGCCCTTCTAATGTGTACCTGAAGTTATGGGGCACCCTGTATAGTGTTAAATAATAACATTTAACGTTGAAACTTAAAGCACATGTTTAATTATTATAACACATTTAATATTACAGAACAGAAAATGTTCAGCTAACATGTGTGTTAAAATTTGTAACTCTGACCTTCAATTTAAATCATGCGTTATTATTTACAGAATAGATCCGAATAATGTATGTTTGAAAAATATAAGTTTATCTAATTTGTGTAGCGTGCTCTCCATTTATTCTTAACAGGTTATGGGGCCCAGAGTGCATACGCAAATTTTGTAACTAATATTGTGACCGTTCACCGTGTATTTAGTTTGTCGTGACATTGAACTGTTACAATGAATCATCAAAAGTTTTACGCGTATTGATGCATTTGTGCATCTGAACTTAAATTAATTAAAAACTGTGTAACCTCGCGCCACGTTTGGTCGAAACTAGAAGAGAATTACGCATCGAAAGGTCCAGCTCGTAAAGCTACGTTATTAAAACAATTAAATTTGCAGAAAATGAACGAAAATGATGATATTAGAGATCATATTAATCGATGTTTTGATGCAGTTGACAAATTAGGTGAAAAATTTAGATGTGCTATAGAATCCCGTGACGTTTTGCCTACTCCCGAAGTGTTACGAATTAAAATTGTCGAAGAAAGTGACGCGCGCGCAAATAAAGACGAAGTAAATGCAAACATTCAAAGTGCTATGTATTCACAACGAAAGTTCAATAAATCTAAATTTCGCGATAATAAACCAAAATTTTCGAAACCAGAAATCGCGATACAAAAGAATTTTTCAAGTTTCGATGTCAAAAATGTCGGAAAATCGGTCATAAGGCTGCTGAATATAGATCTTGGAAAACAAAATCTGAAGTCAAGAACGCAGTAGTAGTACATCCAAAAAAATGACGAATTGGTGCTTGGACAGTGGTGCAACTACACACGTATGCAAGAAATCAAGCGATTTCACTGATATATATATATATATATATATATATATATATATATATATATATATATATATATATATATATATATATATATATATATATATATAATATATCATTTTCGTTCATTTTCTGCAAATTTAATTGTTTTAATAACGTAGCTTTACGAGCTGGACCTTTCGATGCGTAATTCTCTTCTAGTTTCGACCAAACGTGGCGCGAGGTTACACAGTTTTTAATTAATTTAAGTTCAGATGCACAAATGCATCAATACGCGTAAAACTTTTGATGATTCATTGTAACAGTTCAATGTCACGACAAACTAAATACACGGTGAACGGTCACAATATTAGTTACAAAATTTGCGTATGCACTCTGGGCCCCATAACCTGTTAAGAATAAATGGAGAGCACGCTACACAAATTAGATAAACTTATATTTTTCAAACATACATTATTCGGATCTATTCTGTAAATAATAACGCATGATTTAAATTGAAGGTCAGAGTTACAAATTTTAACACACATGTTAGCTGAACATTTTCTGTTCTGTAATATTAAATGTGTTATAATAATTAAACATGTGCTTTAAGTTTCAACGTTAAATGTTATTATTTAACACTATACAGGGTGCCCCATAACTTCAGGTACACATTAGAAGGGCATATAGTTCTTAATGTCCTGATTACGGAACAAAAAGAATTTTTTCAAAATTCAAAATTAGTTTTTGAGGTTTTTGAAGGAAACAGTTTTGGGACACTGGTTGAATAGGTAGTTTTATTATTAACTATTACGTTGTATTATATCTAATTAATAAGAAATGTTTGCATAATACAATCATTTCATTAGGTTTCTAGTAGCCGGCCACATGAATTGTGTTTCTTATAACAGTTTTGATATTGCTCTTCTGATTATTGTTACAAATATGAATGGTTACAGTAACAGTGAGTTAGTGGACATGTTGCTAATGTATGGCGAAGCAGGGCAAAACTGTAGATTAGCTCAGCGTTATTACGCTGAACGTTTCCCAGGACGCCGGCATCCGAATTCTCGCATATTTGTAAGCCTTACTCAACGCCTTCGCGACACTGGTTCTTTGCAACCTAATCGGGGAAGAGACGGCGGGGCTCATCGGAGACCAGTAAATGTTGAAAATGCTGTCTTAGATTTGGTACGCAATGACCCAACAATCAGCATAAGGAGAATATCTCGTCCAGGTGTACCACGAATGACAATTTGGAGAATTTTAAGGAATAATAATTTACATCCTTATCATTTTCAACGGGTCCATGCGTTAATTGAATCCGATCATTACTCTCGAGTAAGGTTTTGTGAATGGCTTCTAAACCAACATGCTCAGGATGGCAATTTTACGTTAAAAGTAATATTTTCCGACGAAGCGATGCTGCTGTCAGGAGTCATTTTCAGCACAGATTTTCACTAAATGTTTGGGCTGGGATGGTAAACGGATCGTTACTGGGACCATACATACTTCCTAACAGAATGTCTGGGAATGATTATTTACAATTTTTGCAGAATAATTTGCCAGAATTATTAGAAGATATTCCTCTTAATGTACGTCAAAATACATGGTTTATGCATGACGGTGCGCCGTCACATTTTGCTAGAAATGTCAGACATCATCTTGACAGAGTATTTGAGGACAGGTGGATTGGTCGAGGAGGTCCCGCGTCTTGGCCCCCTAGATCCCCGGATTTCAATCCGTTAGATTTTTATTTGTGGGGTAATTTTAAATCCCTCGTCTATGATAATCAAGAGGCATCTGAAACCCTTGAAGAATTACGGCAACGAGTTGAAATTGTGCTGAAAGAATTAGACAAGAGAATGCAATTCATCGGGCTTGTTCAATATCTTTAATTCAACGTGCTGCATTATGTTTAGCTGTTAATGAAAATAATTTTGAACAGTTTTTGTAAAAATAAAGTAAATAATTTGATTTTTTTCATTAGATACACATCTCCCAAACTTAATTGTTATGACAAAGCTTTACGTAATTGCATAAATTAATTTCATTGTTAAATTATTTTATGTAATAGTTATAACTAATTTCACTATTCCAAATATTATAGTATCCAGGGGTACAAAAAATGTTCTTAAGTGAACTACCCTTTATTATAGGAATTTTGAAGAAAAATCTTTTTGTTCCGTAATCAGGACATTAAGAACTATATGCCCTTCTAATATGTACCTGAAGTTATGGGACACCCTGTATAGACAGCTAACCGTGCAAAGTCAGAGAATGGCAAACAAATATATTTTGTACGAAAAACAAGGTTGCCCTCTCAGCCCTATCTTATTCGCACTGTACATACGAGATTTGGAAGACCATATTCAAAAAGGGCAAACAGGAAGGATGGTAATAGAAAACACGAAACTCTGGTCTTTAGCATATGCAGATGATATAGCTTTAATAACAAAAAGTGAGGTAGAGATGAGATCGCTCATGAAAAACTGCAGAACTTTCTACAAAAGAACTACAACTGAACCCAAATAAGTCCAAAATAATTATATTCGAAAAAGGAAGAAAGAGACTAAAGAACAATGGGATTGGAATGGAAAAGAGATAGAAAATGTAAGAAAAATAAATTATTTGGACTACTACTTTCAAAGAAACAACAACGAAGAAGAGCACATACACAAACAACTAAAACGGCTGCGGTAATTATGGCACAAGTGTGGGGGATAGGGGATAGAGAAAATTTACATAAAAATTCAAAACTAAACTTAAGATGTTCGACTCAATGATAAGAAACGTAATGTTCTATGGAGTAGAGATATGGGGATGGAAAGAGCATACGAAGGTGGAAAATATTTATGAAAAATATCTACGATGGATATTAAGTTTAGACATGCAAATACCGAAGTATATTATTCGTAAGACAAAACGAAATAAAATGAGAATTGAAGCGGACAAAAGAGCCATGAAATACGAAGAAAAAATAAGAATGAAAGAAGAACAGTCAAACTTAGCACAATGTTGGAAAGAGGTAAAAAAAAAGGAAAAAATAATCAACATTTAACAAAATGGGAAGAAAAAAAAAGAATTACTATGAAAGGAACGGAAATACATCACAAGAAGTAGAAAGATTGAGACAAGATGGAAAAAATATAAACATTTAATTGATTGTTACGGATGAAGATTAACAAAAACAAGAGCAACATAATAGAATAATGAACTCGAAATACAACTCGTTATACAAGAGGATACTAACATAAGGAACACCAAGATACCTGCTCAAATCGGGCCAATCGGGAGCTACGAAAATAATAGCACGTTTCAGGTGCGGAAATGAAGAGAATGTGAATAAAATCTGGATGACGAAAGAAAGTAAATTATGTAGAATGTGCACGAAGGAAGACGAAACAATGTGGCATATGATGTATGAATGTGAAGAAGGAATAAAAGAAAAGAGAAGATTGAAGGGTATATTAGATGAGTCAAGCACAGGGGAAGAATGGATGAGGTATATTTTAGACAAAAGAAGAAAATGAAATGTAGATAGTCAAATGTATTTATAAAATAATAAGTCAGGGAACTTTTTATGTAGGTTCTAAACCTTCGGATAAGAATAAATAAATAATAAAAAAAAGTAGCCCATTACATACCATTTTACACAATTTGTTCAAAATGATAACCTTGAACACGTGAACAAGCATGCAGTTGCTGCTCCGGTGTTATTGATGCACAGGCGTCAATATTTTTTTCGCAATGCGAATACATCATTTTTTAGCGCTTCATAAATTGTTTGTTTAATGGCATTCCATATAAAAAAATCCAGGGATTTTAGATCAGAGGAGTGTTATACAATTTATGAACTTTTTGTACAATGATTTTTTGATTTGATGGACGAATTGCAATGTAAAGTTTTGAAAGATGTCCGATCAAGGTCATCTGTATCATGAATGAATTAACAAATTGAGATATATTTATCTCTCATAAAAAGCGTGTGCCATAAGGATGGATAACTCGCTTGACTTTCAAAAATTCATATTGTGTCAGTTTAAAATTTTATCTACGGTAAGAGACAATACTAAATGTGATGAAGTTTTGGTGCATATTTCTAAATCTAGTATTACTGATATTAAATGAATCATATTAATAAATCAGTTTCATTTACCTACCTAATTTAGTTTTCGTTTTCCCTCAACGAATCCTCCCATTTTCCCTCCAAGACCATATATAGCCCAAAAGCTATAATGGCCGGTATCTCAACCCCGAATTTTAAAAATCTGATGTGGCCAGCACATAACCTCTCGCCAGATATTTTACCTGGTTGTACGCATAAAACGAAAAATATTTTTAAATACAAATACATATGTTCATGTCTCACTACAAAATAATTCTCACATATATTTGCAAAATCTATGGGATATTTTAATATAAATTATGTACAATACATACATTTTCTTATAAGTATTCAATATCCTGAATTTTTTTTTCTACTTACCTTTTCTTTTTCTTTATATACGTAATTTTTTCGCAAATTCCTCTTATATTCTTTTTTACGTATATTCTTTTACGTTGTTGACTTTTTTTATTTTCATAATCTTCATAATAATGTACAAATATTTTTGACAGCGGCATACAAATATTTTTGACAGTGATATTTGTGTGTCAATTACAAACATTTGAATTTCTTGCCTTGGAGTAGTTTGATTTGAGAATTTTTACATCAAATTATTTTATATGCATTTCTTTATCTCTAAATCTGTAGAAGATATAATAATGAATTTATATTTATCGAATAAAGAATTTAACATTCTTTAATATAAGTATTTACATAAATTTTCGATAAAAAATATTTAGATGATTTTTTTCTTGTAACTACTACTTCCGGTTGGCCAATTGTTACCAAAACTTAATCAACTCTTCCCATTATTGTTAGATTGTAGAATCCGTAGTTAAAAATATCTTAAGTCTTATAGTATTTGAGTTTTCGTGAATCCAACATCCACACACACATCCACACCCACACACACACACATACACACACACACACACACACACACACACACACACACACACACACACATACATACATACATACATACATACGGACATCATCATAAAAATGTTATAATCGGATTCTAGGGACCTTAAAACGTGCTTTTTCACTAAAATCTGGATATGCGATTTTTAGCATGAATACAATACCTCTCTTAGCGAGAGGTAAAAATGATATCAAAAAGGATGCTGCTGGTTTCTAAAAATTGTAATACATAGTAATCGCTTGTCTGTCTAATTCGTGCGTGCTCATATGTCGATGAAATATAACAATAATGGTATTGTTACTATAGTATTGTTATGTGCAGTGCCCGCCGTCGCCGCCACTGTTACCGCCTCTGTCCCCGCCTCTGTCCCCGCCTCTATCCCCGTCGCTGTCGCCGCCGCTGTCGCAGGGACGAGCGAGTGTCTATTGTTAACGATGACGCAGCAGACTTGTCGGCACCTGCTTAATTACGCGGTTGATGTAACCTATTGTGTTTTATCTAGAAATCTTCTAGTGAGTTCTGGAATACGGATGCCGAGGTATATAAGGACTGTTAGTGAAGGCATTGGACAGTCTGATATAAATAAGCGTTGCGTGTTAAACGGTGGGTGATATAAACAGATAGTAGACAAGTGGTGGATATAAATAAACATAGTTGTATAAATAAATAAGTGATTGTTACGTTTTGATATGAGGTGTTGCCGGCTAAGATCAGAGTTACTGCGGCAAAACAATTTATCATTTTTATTTGTCTAAAATCAAGAAAACTCTGTATCAATATATTGTAATCATAGCTAGCAGCATGTAAAAAAAGAATGGATGCAACAATGAAAATACCTTAACGATATATATAACAAAAAATATATAAACAAAAAGTCGGTATCGAACCAAAGTGGGGTTCAGACGTGTTTTCATTTTACTCCTGAATTGTCATATATTTTCATTTCTGCATTCTTCTTCGATCAATATAATGTCTTCAAATCAAGATTAAACATGATTTTTTCCCTATTCTGGCATTTTCTTTGTAGTTGGGGACAAAATTACATTTCAGATTTAAGTGTAAGTGAATAGTGTTGTGCTTCAAGAACTCGTTGGTTCAAAGAACAACGGGTCACATTCAGTTCTCTGAGCGGCCAACCATTCGCGCAGCTCCCGCTGCACTCATCGTCTCCACTACCCTTCTTCTACAAGAGAATCACCCAGCCTCACAGCGAAGTGAGGCCTGAATCACGTCGCCCCCCTGATCACCGCTTCAAGCAGCAGACAGCGTCCACATTGGGACTCTGCCGTCAGGATCATCCAAATCCTACATTCCGTCCTCCAAACCCGCTTCCAGCAGCCCGTCTTCCTTAGAGTCTCCTATCTCCTAAAAGCCAAGGTCAGTACTCTGATTTTTACTCTGCAGCGCCTCATATCAACGCGCAATCCTTATAACCTATTATACAGTCCACCTTGTATCTCCTGCACAGTGATCTATATATTGTTGAAATAAATAATCTTAGTGTTTAAGTGTTTTATAATATTCTTAGTCTTAATATTTGTTTAATCGTAATGTTAATTATATTTATCATCTTTTAATTATATTTAATTTCTATTTATCATTATAATAAACTTTTATTTTCATTATTAATAATTGTCTAATATTTACACTTCACCCAGATAAATAAAAACGTTACAGTATTTAAATAATACTGTTACAATAATGGAATATATTATTGTTGCGAGGTTGCCAGTTAAGTGTACATACATTGTTGTACTGGTAATCTATTTATAGTAAAAATTTTGAAAGAAATCCGATAAATGTCATTTGTAACATAAACGAATTAACAAGTTGATATACATTTATCTGTCTCATTTGCAAAGACTACTAGCGAGTGCGATAAGGATGTATATAGAAGTCTTCTATAAATTCAGAAGTGACAGACGTGTGATCGGTGCCTCTGAGTTTTTACTAATTTTAAGGTGGTATTTCAGCATAATTTTGCACTATTTTTAATACCATTGTGTCGGGATAGTTCGGCCTACAAAGTGCGCGAGGTGTGATCTCCGAAAAAAGTCTCACTTTGTTATAATTCTGCAAATATAGAGCTACATAAGCAAGGTTTTTACCTTACTTAAAATTTACAAGTTAAAACTAATTAACAGTGAAGACAGTTCAAAGACCTCAGGCTATGGCCTTAACTTGTTCGTGCTGTTCGACTGCGACCGACAAATGCAATTTACTAATATGCAGTATGTGCAATAAACAATTTAAAAACTCGTGTGTGGGCTTATCGGCTTCAGAAACAAGACTTATAAACGCTAAAAAAAGTATTTTGTGGTCTTGTACTCCGTGCGGTGATTTAAATAACAGTATTCGTGAACTTAAAGCAACAATAATAAACTTACGAGAGGAATTAGACATTTTAAAGAACTCTTTGCAAACTACGCCAGCTACGGAAACACTGGATGTCGAAAAGATAATTTCAGAAATTAACGACCGCGAAAAACGAAAAAATAATATAATTATTTTTGGTGTGAACGAATCGAGTATTAATAACGATATTATTAATACAAAAACTATACTACAACATGTTAATAATGAAATTAATTTAAATGATATAAAAATATTCCGTATAGGCAAACAAAAGGAAAATAAAACACGCCCGATAAAAGTATATTTACAGTCAAAAAATGATGCTCGCACAATTACGCGAAATGCAATTAAAATAAAGTCGAATACAAACTTTAAAGATGTCTTTATAACATCCGACAAAACTAAACGACAACTAGATTATTTAAAATTAATAAAAGAGGAATTAAAATCGAGATTTGATAACGGGGAAACTAATATCAAAATTAAATATGTAAACGAAGTACCAATAATAGTTAATTCTAATGATTTAAACTAATACTGCCCAATAGTTATAGTTGTTTGTTTAAGGACATAAGTATTACAGTATATTATCAAAACGTGCGCGGTCTAAATTCAAAAACAGAAAGACTGTATACGGCTGTTTGTGATTGTGAGTTTGGAATTGTATGTTTTACGGAATCTTGGCTATCAAGTGATGTGAATAATGAAGAAATGTTCCCTCCCTACTATTCTGTATATCGCAGCGATCGTCGAGTGACAGAATTGGGCGTTAGCCGAGGTGGGGGTATCCTAATCGCATGCAGCAATAAAAACTTTGAAACTACTCAAATCGACCTGTCATCGGCAGCCATTCCTAATTCAATTGATGTAGTGGGATGTAAAATTAATAACCTTAAGAATAAATTGCTTATTTTCGTGGTTTATATACCACCAAATACTACAGTGCAAGATTTTGAGCAATTTATTGAAACAATTAGTTTATTGGAGGATATTAACGATCACAATACCTTATTTATAGGAGATTTTAATGTTCCATCTTTTACTAACAAAAATGATTGGTGTTCTAAGTCAAATATAATTTATAATTTTCTTGATCTCCATAATTATATTCAATTTAACAATGTGTATAACAATGACAATAGATTACTAGATTTGGTTTTAGGAAATATTAATTGCGAAGTAGTACAATCTGATGTAAATTTAATTAATGTAGATAAATATCATCCTCCTCTTCAAATAAATATTGAAATCAATGTAGCTAATAAGAAAATTTTTCCAGCAAACAAATCACAAAAAATTTAAAATTTTAAGAAGGCTAACTTTCCGGCATTATATCACTCTGTCTCCACTTTGGATTGGACTAATTTGTTATCCCTTAAAAATGTTGAAGATATATGTAATAATTTGTATGAAATCATTGAAAATCAATTCGACATATACGTGCCTACCTTTAAAAATAAAAAATCTAATAGATTGTACCCATGTTGGTTTGGTAAAGAAATTATAAGTAACATCAAAAAGAAACATAATGCTCATCAAAGATTTAAACGATATCATAGGACATCAGATCTACTAGAATTTAGAGCATTAAGAACGGAAATAAAGTTACAAATCGAAGAATCCCATAAATCATATATAGCGTCAATTGAAAACAACATTAAAAATGATCCACAACAGTTTTGGTCGTTTGTGCAATCAAAAAAAAGTAATTCACGGATTCCAGGGAGCATGCAACTAGATAATTTAGTTCTAAATGATCCTATTGCTATTGTGAAAGGCTTTGCAAATTATTTTGGCAGTGTATATACTCAACCAACTGAAGAAAATATTTTGAATATTGATACCGATTTTAAGAATTATTTCCCTAATATTACAATAAAAAATATAACTGAAGATGATATATATTATGCTATATGGAGGCTTACAAATAGGGTCACTGCTGAAATAGATCAAATTCCTTGTTTTTTTATTAAAGATTTTGCAAGTGCCCTTGTTTCTCCATTACATCATTTATTCAATACCATTTTAAAACAATCGTCATTTCCAAATATTTGGAAAATATCTAGAATGTGTCCTATTCACAAAAGTGGGGACGTAGATAATATCAAGAACTATAGAGCAGTATCCCTTCTGTGTAATTTTTCTAAAGTGTTTGAGATTATATTACATAATAAGTTGTACTCACAATTAAAGTCATTTATTTCTCCATTCCAACATGGTTTTGTTGAAAAAAGATCCACAACCACTAATTTAGCTGTATTATCACATTATATAATTAGTACATTAGATAAGGGTGACCAAGTAGATGTTATCTACACCGATTTTCAAAAAGCTTTTGACCAGATTGACCACAATGTTTTGCTACATAAATTAAATAACTATGGTTTATCAACAGAGCTAATTGATTTATTTAAATCCTATTTTTATGAAAGAAAACAATTTGTAAAATATAATGGTCACTGCTCAAACTTTTTCACGCCAACATCTGGAGTACCTCAAGGCTCCGTTTTAGGTCCATTTTTGTTTGATATATTTATTAATGATTTGAGCAATTTGGTCAAATGTAAACATTTATTTTTCGCTGATGACATGAAGATATATAGTAAAATTGATAACTTAAATGATTGTTTTTTGTTGCAACAACAATTAAATGAAATTCTGGCTTGGTGTAATGACAATAATTTAAAATTAAATATAAACAAATGTAAAACTATGTCTTTTCACAGAACAAAACAACCATTCTTATTCAATTACAATATTAATAACAGTATTTTGGAAAAAGTGTACTTAACAAAAGACTTGGGCATCTATTTTGACACTAACCATACTTTCTCACCACACCTACAAGACATGGTAAGATCGGCATTTAAAATGCTAGGGTTCATATTCAGAAATTGTAAAAGTTTTAGTAATATTAATGTCATAATTACATTATATTTCAGTTTCGTTCGTTCAAAACTTGAATATGGCTCATTAATCTGGTATCCTATATACGAACGATACAAAACAGAGGTTGAGAAAGTTCAGAAAAGATTTTTAAAATACCTCGCTTTAAAGGAAGATAAAAAATATCCTGACAGAAATATTGATTATAGTGTTTTTTAAATAGATATAAGTTTCAGTCTTTAGAAAATCGTAGACTCTGTCATTCAATTGTTTTCCTTTCCAAAATACTGCAAAATGTTATAGACTATACTGAGTTATTACAGAACATAGAATTGCATGTACCACGCCAGTCATCTAGGCAATCACTATATTTCCTTTGTCCAAAAGCCAGAACTAATATGGTACTTAAGTCACCTATCTACATTATGTGCAAGAATGCTAATAAAGTACTTAATAATTTCGATATTTTCATTTCATCACCAAAGCAAATTATTAAATTTATGTCAAACTTATTATTATTATTATTATTATTATTATTATTATTATTATTATTATAACACGTTTGTCATTCTAAAATTCTTATTGTTTTGACTAAGTAAGGACATTTCATTTTAAAACGATGCTCGTTGTTGACAATACTTTTGCTGTAACATAAGTTTATTCATTAATTCAGAATTATTACCTTGATTCATAGCCGTAGGAATAACGTTATTTTCTGTCCGTGTCACTGACACTGACACTGTGTCAGTATCTTATTTTTCACATATTTGGTTTTACATTTGGTAATAAACTTACCAGTTGACTTAGTTCTGAATTAAAAATAAAATTTCAGCTCTCCAGGCTTTGTAGACCCATGGCTTTTTGGACCACTTCCTTCCACTGGTCCCTGTTCGCTGCCTTCTCTTCCCATCTTTGAACCCCTATTTCTTGTAGATCCTCCTTTACTGCATCTATCCATCTTCTTCTGGGGCGACCCCTTCTCCTTTTGGCACCCGCTCCACTTTTGAGAATCACTTTAACTGTTCTAGTCTCCTCCATACGAAATATATGTCCCAGCCATCTTAACCTTTGTGCCTGAATTATCCCGGTTATTCCCGCACTCCCGAAAAGTTCCATTACCTTTGCGTTTGTCCTTCTCCATGTTATTTCTCCCACTTTTTTCCCACCAAAATTTTTTCTCAAAACTCTTCTTTCCCACACCTCTAGTTTCTTTTGTGAACTTTTATTTAAGGTCCACACCTCACACCCGTACAGCACCATAGGCCTGATAACCGTCTTATATGCTTTAATTTTCGCTGACCACGACACTTTCTTCTCTTTAAAAAATTTTGTTAATAGACCTATGCATCTACTGCCTTTTATTAACCTTATTTTTATTTCGTCTTCCTCCACGTTATTATTTGTGAAATTCACCCCTAAGTACGTAAAACTTGTTACTTCCTCAAATTGGTATATTTTCCCTTTTACCGAATTCACTTTAAGCTTAGAAATCTCTTCTTGTTGTTTCTCAATTACTTTCATGTACTTCGTTTTTGCTTTGTTGATACGTAGGCCTACTTCTTCTGCCGCTGCTTCTATCCTCTTGAAAACTGCTACTAGTTCCTGTTTGGATCTTGTTAATATAGCAATATCATCTGCATACGCTAATATCTGGTGTTTTTGCCCGTACAAAGTTCCCTTTGTGTATACTTTAGCTTTTTTCATGACCCATTCTAGAATTATATTAAATAGAATTGGTGACATCGGGTCGCCTTGTCTAAGTCCTTTCGCCGTTTCGAAGCTCTTCGATACATTTCCATCAACCAACACTTTACTGTTTGCCCCTTTTTGTGTCATTTTTACTAGGTTTATTAATTTTTCCGGAATATCAAAACCTTTCATAGCTTCGTACATTTTATTCCTCTTAACTGAATCATAGGCTTGTTTGAAATCTATAAAAAGTGCATGAACTGGCAGGCTATGTTCATAACTATTTGCTACTAGTTCTTTTATTGTGTAGATCTGGTCCATAGTTGACCTGTTCCGTCTAAATCCCGCTTGGTACTCACCTATGACATTCTCTGTTTTCTGTGCTAACCTATCTCTAATGCAGTTTGCTAGGATTTTGTACGCGATATTTAGTAGGGCTATTCCTCTGTAGTTTTCACAATTCGTTCTTTCTCCTTTCTTATGAATAGGGCATATAATTGCTTCAGTCCATCTATCCGGCATTTCTTCTTTTCTCCATATTTCTTGTATCAGCTCTCCTAGCTGTTTTTGTAACTTCTCTCCTCCTTTTTTATATATCTCTGCAGCTATCCCATTTCAGTTCTGAATTATGAATGCTTTTATTGTAACATATATTTTTATAATAATAAAATAACAGTAGTAGTATCTTAATGCACCCTCATAAAAACTAAGTGAACAACACTATTGAATTTGACAGAACAAAATCTTAATTCATACAATTCGTAGATGATCTTGATCGGACATCTTTCAAAAATTTTACTGTAGGTTCATTCAGCTAAACATACAAGGGAAATGTTGAACTATCATTATCAAAGGCACTGGGATGGTCGGGCAGGACCTGTATTGTGACCATCGTACTCTCCTGGGGTGGGATCCCAAGGCAACGCTATGATAGTGTAGCGAAAAATACGCCTTACGTTTCACCTTTATTTCCTAGCAATCTCCACGGTAGTTAGGAAAATTAAGTGTTATTTGCCGCTACGTTATCATAGCGTTTCATTGGGATCCCTAACCATGACATTTTTATATAGGGTGCCATTAAACAAAAAGTTTATAAAGCACCAATAAATGACATATTTTCATAGCGAAGAAAATAATTGCATCATTAACACCAGAACAATATCGCGCAGCAACTTTATTATTAGTCGATGCCAGGCTTGTTAATATCAAGAGTAGTTTAAATTTTAAGTTCGTCATAATTATACTGGAAATAAGAAGTGTAATATGTTTAGAACTAATTTTTAATGGAATTATAAATAATTGTTATGTACAATATTCACGTACCTACGTAAAATGCAATTGGTGGGACGTATTGTGCTGGTTAAAATAGATTTAAAGTCAATTTATGCAATATTTTTTGATTATTGGGAAGTTCAACGTCCATGTCTTTTTTAAAAAAATCTATTTTTTGTACATTTATAAGCTATTTTTTTTTAAATTGAATTTGAATTTTATTGACGATGTAGATGTAATATTTGTTAATATTTTCCTTAACAATTACTTATTTCCGATTGACATTAAAAGTGCGATTTTATTTACCTTTAACTGTCTGTAACATGTTACTTTTACTGCCTAGGCAATAAAAAATATTTTTAGTGACTATTACATAACAACCGTTCAACAAACGCATAGCAGCATAATTTGATGGCGATAACTCTCAAAATATGTATTAAAAATAATCACTAAATTAACATTAATTTTCAATCGGCAAAAGAATAATGTGTTCAATACGGCACTAAACACAGATTTTAGTGCCTAGTTAAACAAATAACTATTTAGCAAACTTGAAACTTTTACACTCCTATGAATCTAGTCAATATAAACTTGTACTATTTTTCCCTTGGACCCTTCATTTGTATCTAAATTTGTTATTTTCCACAAAAAAATTTTTTTACGAACAATTCACAATTCCAATTTATTTTCAAAGTGAATTAATTCACAAATCAAAATGAAAGTGTGAAAAAATGTAGTTTTTTGACGCTGCGGAGTGAAATAACGAAACGCTATGGCACTTTTTTCACATTTTTA
Organism: Harpalus rubripes; assembly: GCA_963082715.1. NCBI lineage: Eukaryota > Metazoa > Arthropoda > Insecta > Coleoptera > Carabidae > Harpalus > Harpalus rubripes. Next base: position 44,093,213 of record OY720455.1, on the reverse strand, counting down.
CCTCTCGCTTAAGAGAGGTATTGAATTCATGCTAAAAATCGCATATCCAGATTTTAGTGAATAAGCACGTTTTAAGGTCCCTAGAATCCGTTTATAACATTTTTACGATATGTCCGTATGTGTGCGTGGATGTGTGTGCGGATGTTGGATCCACGATTTCTCAAATACTATAAGACTTTAAACATTTTTAACTACGGACTCCTCAATCTAACAATAATGGGAAGAGTTGATTAAGTTTTGGTAACAATTGGACAACCGGAAGTAGTAGTTACAAGAAAAAAAACATCTAAATATTATTTATCGAAAATTTATGTAAATACTTATATTAAAGAACGTTAAATTCTTTATTCGATAAATATAAATTCATTATTATATCTTCTATAGATTTAGGGATAAAGAAATGCATATAAAATAATTTAATGTAATAACTCTCAGATCAAACTACTACAGGGCAAGAAATTGAAATGTTTGTAATTGACACATAAATGTCACTGTCAAAAATATTTGTATGCCACTGTCAAAAATATTTGTACATCATTAAGATTATGAAAGCAAAAAAAAAGTCAACAACGCAAAAGAATATACATAAAAAAGAATATAAAAGGAATTTGCGAAAAAAGACAATTATAAAGAAAAGGAAAGTAGAAAAAGAAAATTTCAGGATATTGAATATAAAGAAAATGTATGTATTGTACATAATTTATATTAAAATGTCCCATAGATTTTGCAAGTATATGTGAGAATTATTTTGTAGTGAGACATGAATATATGTATTTGTAATTTAAAATATTTTTCGTTTTATGCGTACAACCTGGTAAAATATCTGGCGAGAGGTTATGTGTTGGCCACATGCATTGACGTATTATATAAATGGACGCAACGTAGGTACTGCTTTACTGTATAAGCAGTGACGCACACCTTAGAAAAGGATGGAGCTAAGTTAGGGGCAAAGTCAAAATGAAAAATAACACAGAGTGCTTAGGAATATTCATCTCATTCATAATAAATGACAATGTAAAATATAGTTCATATTCGATTTAACATAAAATATTTCATTCGTATATTAAATTATTTGTAAAAATAACAAATATAGAAAAATACTTTTGCTTTAGCTAATATTATTTATTTAAAACTATTTTTATATACATTTTAGGTATAGTCCGTCGATTGAAAATGATTTCTGCATCACAGAATGTTTGGATGGCTTGAAATTGTGTCTTCTAACTGCAATAAGCAAGTCTGTTCACAGTTCATCTTTCGGAAATCTACTCGAAAAACATTCATATAAGATATGACAGTTTAGTTTACAGCGAATAAGAAAGACTTGTGAAATTTTTTGTCTTTTTGATAACGAACTGTGCATCCATTTGCACTGCATGACATTACCATTTTAAAAGAATTCTGAAATATAAATGAAATCACACTTATATGCATAGCATGAATGACAGAACATAACCTGAATTACCAGCAAACTACATTCAAATTATTTTTATTTCATATTAAATCAAAATTACTTACTTTGTATTGTAACTAACTCTTAGTTAGAGATATGAATATTATTTTTACTAATATTCTGAGGAAATATATTGCACTTTTACTAACTGTCACTATTGTCAGACCAGTAAACAAAACAACAGACCGCAACAATGTTCTTGTTTGACGTTGCCCCGCTTATCTATCTTTCCTTTTCTAAGGTGAGCGTCAATTCCTTTCTCTCTACGTTGGGTCCATTTATGTAACATGTCAATGGCCACATGAGATTTTTATTACATACATACATGTCGCAAATTTTAGTTGTATATTTCTTGTTTATTTGAATTGCTTAGCATCAATTTCAATGAATGATAAACGCCATACACGCAGATACTGCTTTTCTTCTAACACTTTCTTCCTGCCTCTAGCCTGAAGACGGTATCTGTACTGATTTGTCTCATATGGAGAAACCATCTTCTATTACTGTCTAAATGACGCGGCATTTTGACATTAATAAGAAAAATGACAAATTTACATATTCTCCTTACTAGGTATCTTATCATGTCCACTTTAAACTATAAAATATTTTGTGTGCTTAATTTTAATGCACAGAAGTATACATACATAAAATCACTCAATTCCCACTTAGTGGGTTAGCACAAACCCTAAAAAATAATAATATAAACAACAAATAAAATCTCTCTCTCTCCTCAACAGCATTCATACTAATCTGACATCATACAATAAGTACGAGTATTCCTCACTCTTAACATCCGGACCACAATAATAGTTACGAAACAATCGTCCCTCGCCACACATTCCTGTCTAAGCACACTTCTTTCGCCTCGGTCACATTCATAATCGTATTTATTCACGCTCTTCTTCTCTTCCCACTCGTGAGTAAATTATATCCTTTTTTTATTCGAAGGATTTGAATTATCGTAAAAAGCTCATTTTAGATACTATGTAATGGCCTTGTTATCCCAATGAAAGCGGTAATGAAATTCTAGTGTCGTACCTAATAATTAAATAAAATTTTGTAGGATATTCGTGAGGTACAACATTATTAACGCACTATGTCGTAAAAAACTATTACAGATGTGGTTTCTTTTCATAAGTTTGTGCTAAGTTTTGAATTTGTATGTATTTCGTTAGAGATTAGAATTGTACGAAGAATTCAAGTATGAGAATGTTTTCAATTAGCATGACTTAGGACTTACTTAAAATAGATGGATGACTATGGTACTTAAACGATAGCAGAATAACAAGACAAGGGTGCATATAAAATATTTCATCATTCATTAGTCATCCATTTATTTTGAGCAAGACATGCTATATTTCGGAGATTTCCTAGTCCTCTATTTGAATGGGTATTTGTAAAAAAAATTATACCTAAACGCGAGATTCAATGTTTCGCACAATCCTAAACTTCTCTAACAGGATACATAGAGATCATTTTCCTTTCAAATTCAAATCATAGGGCAAAGTTATGAAAAGAAACTACATATATAAAATAATTTAAACGTCAACTTTCTTTCGCTTATCGTACTTAGTAAAATTCCCTCAATTCAAGGAAAAACATGTATTTACCTTGCTAACAAATTATAAATTTATACAAAATTAATTATACTGCAAAGAACAGGCATCTCGCGTCCGTAAACATAAGGTTGAAGTCATAAATTTCCACTACGGGGCAATTAATAACCTGTATGCCACGTCACTACAGGACGGAAAAATGTCAGGTCCAACCATGACCATCATTAATTAAATAAACCTTACACTGTGTTATCTGTCAGATGACGAACTGACCTCAAAGTTAAATGTTAGCAGAGAAATACCCTTAATCCATCTATGACACACAGGCGAAAAGTTACATCAAAATTTATTAGTACCTACTTCTCTCCGTAAGTTCGTAAACTAAAATGTAATACAAACAGCAAATGATTGACTGAAAAAGCATCGAATACTCGTATATGTATTTTCTTGTGTTTTGTGATCTTTTTCCATTTCTAATATGTTTATATATTTCATAACAATTCACACTCTAAAAATGCAATTAACATTGGTTTCTTAAACTTACTTCTCAAAGCTGTTGTACAGAGATGCCATGTTATAATAAAATTGGTACAAAACATTCAGGTTTGACCTGGGTCGAATTCGAATTCGGGCAATCCCTACATCCGGTCATGTAATGCATTCAATTCACGCGGCTCCAGACAATCAAATAAGAAAATCGAGAAACTTCGCCAAGAAACTGTATAATTGCCTTATTTCAGAGAATGCAATACTTAACAATATACAATCTATATTATTGAAAAGTTATTAACTATATCAGCATACGTCATAATAAATCAAAATGATTAATATAATGTTATTATTATTATTAAATGTTCAGATATATGATCATTCGATAATATATTACATATACCTACCTAAAAATGAATGCTAATACACAATTAATAATTACTATATCTTCATTTATATGCAGGCAAGCAAATATATAATATTAATGTTTTTTATTCTTTCTTTATGTTACATATTCAAATTCACAAAGTACAATATGTAAGGAGTGGACAAAAGGTTCTAAAAAACATCACCCATAATGTAACAGACGATTGAAGAGAGAGATATATAAAAGTAGGCAGCGTTGAAAACTCAACGTTTGTTGTAACAATTTTACAGTTATAGTTTGCAACATAGCCATGCCAGAAATTTATCCCTTTAGTACAGAACATTTATTTTATTTTTACCTCCCGCTACCCTTGGTAAGGGAGGTATAGGGATCGTGCTAAAAATCGCATATCAAGATTTTGGTAATGACCACGTTTTAAGGTCCCTAGAATCCAATTTTAACATTTTCACGATGATGTCCGTGTGTATTTGTGGATCCTCCGCTCAATACTATAATTCAGAAAATTTTGAAACCTTGTATCTCGACCTCTTTCTAATATGCAAAAAGCCCATTATATATATATATATATATATATATATATATATATATATATATATATATATATATATATACTTATGCCGGAAACTACTAAATTCCTTTTCTATTGTTCTATTTACTTTTTTCTTTTTAAAACGTTACTAATATTATGTTGAAATGATTAGTTCTTTGATAGTGACATTTATCTGTCAGTTACATACATTTGAATAACTGCGTTTTTTTGTTTAAAGCGTAGGCTCTGGGATTTAAAATATGGAAAATTTTATAGATTTATCCATAAAATATATAGAAAAATATTATTGCAAATCTATAGAACATTTAATAATTTTTAATTTTTATAATAACATTAATCTCGAAAAAACAACATTTAAAGGTATTTTTTGAAGAAAAACTATTCTGAGCTTCTAGTAAAGTGCCATTTCTAGTTATCCGATTTTCACCAAAATCTAATGGGCTCTTTCCATTACAGAAAAAGTTCGAAATACAAGATTTCAATTTTTTTTTTTTGAATAATAGTATTTGAATTAGAGTGGAGGATCCATACACAGATAAACACAGACATCATCGTGAAAATGTTAAAATTGTATTCTAGGGACCTTAAAACGTGGTCATTTACCAAAATCTCGATATGCGATTTTTAGCACGATCCCTATACTTCCCTTACCAAGGGTAGCGGGAGGTAAAAAGTAAGTAGAACAATAGGAAATGAAATCAATACAGTTTCCAGCATAAGTAAATATGTACGTATGTATTTAGATTAACAAAAATTAATGATTTACAGAAAAGTTTCCCCATATTGAGGGACTGCAAATAAATAAACTTTATCGCCACAAATCTTATAGGCACTCTTGCAGTTTGACACAAAACACTTTCTTCCCATTTTATAATTTCACGTCGTCGTGTCAGCTGGGCCATGTTGGCCTGTCTCAACCTATCTTTCTCTCTACCCTCTTTGTCTTTTATTTTACACTTTGGGGGACACTTTTCAGTATCGACTAAATACGATTTGTCCTATCCTTAGTTATTATACTTCGTGTTCAGTTTATATACTTATCATTTATCAATAAAATAATTTTAAAAATTGTACATATTGTCATTTCTGTATCTTTATACAAAGGCGAATTATTGTGGCATATAAGAGAAAAACGGGTGTACAAGGGACAGTTCACGTTTCAGCTGAAAGTATCGACGCGCACACACAAATGTTCATCAAGTGTCAACAAATTAGTAAATAATTTATTTATTTAAATATACAAGGAGTACCAACAGTCGTTAAGACTAATAATAGATACACACCAATTTGCAAAAAATAAATTGCTGGATTACAAAACTGCAGATAAGAAATTGAACACAATAATAGTCGTAAACATTAACTTTGTTTTAAATTACAAGTAATGCAAGTTTTATATTTACTAAGAGAAAGAGTGAAAAAATCAACATGATAAAAAGTTGAATTATAATTTGACATCAACCTGTTAACCGGAGAGTTTTGATAGTTATTTGTATTAGTACGAGGTAATTGAAATAATTTGTTGGATCTAGAACATTTATAATTGACATAAAAATCAAAGAAGTATGCCAAGATTAAATCTGTGTATAACATATTATTAAACACTTTATAAAGAAACATTATATCTAGCAAAATTCTTCGGTTTTCAAGAGACAAAATATTGAAATAGTTCAGTCTGTTATGGTAATGAGAAAATTCGATATTATATTTATTATATACGATTCTAAAGAATTTTTTTTGTACATTTTTTATCATATTAATATTACAATTATACATAGGGTTGCAGACAGTTCGATCTAATTAGCGAGTTAAATAGACAAACAATGCCATCAGGAGTATTGAAAAAAGTTCTTAATATGAAGCCCATGACACTATATGCTTGTTTTACAATAGATGACTCATGTTCATTAAAAAGTAAGTTTTTATCAAATGTTATTCCCAAATCTTTAATTCTTGATTTGTTAGCTAAAGATGTGTTGTTGATGTTATAATTATGTACAAAAGTTAACAACGAAACATTTCGAAATATTTAGGGACAATAGATTGTTTGTACAATATTGTTGTAAATTATTTAAATCGCATTGCAAATTTAACGCATCTTGGTCATTTTCAATAATCTTGAAGAATTTTAAATCATCAGCGTATAATAGGAAACGGGAGTATTTGAAGCACGTGGAAATATCATTTATGAAATGTGAAGAATGAAACGAAGAATGTATCTTCTTTTAAATCATCAACAGCCTTGATTTTTTTTCAGTAAAACTATCAAGATTTACTTAGAAATCATCGATTTTACGAAAAGAGAATTCAATTGATTTATTTAGTTCGAAAAACATGTTGTAGACTACATCAGATATATTTACTTGTATTTCATTATTTGAGATTTTTTTGGGAGTTGATGTTGATACCGTTTTACAATTATTACATGTCCAACATAAATTAGGAAGTGATGAGAGTGCTTGCTTTTCAGTATGTGATATTGATGAACAACTGTAATGAAAGTCTTGCCGACATGCAGTACACATTAACATTATTTTTGCATTTTTGACATTGGGACACAATAATAAGTAGTTATTGGCAACGTTTTCAAAAATTAGCTGTCCTGTTGAAGGTAATTGAATCCAACCAATGTAGTGAATGCAATGTTTATACTTGCGTGCGCCGAAGGTACTTATCAAAAAAGATTTTCAAAAATCGCCCTTATTGACAACACCTTTTGTTCAAAACAACTTATTTAAGAGAAACCAGAGCACTGAGCACAGAACTGACTACAGTAGCACAAAATAAGAGTGTTTTACCAACCCACCTGCACAATTTAACAATTAACTTTTCGATATTCATCCACTAAAAATCAATTCAAGGTAAACACACAACTCACAAACGACTCTACAAATTTGCATGTCTTGTTCATAATTACAAAAATTAAACTAAATAAATAAATATATTACCCATTCCTGGTTGTGCCAATCTGCTTTCTACGCAGATATCGGGTAATGATGATGACATATTTGTACCGTTCCTTAAAATCGTTAGTTTATATATTTACCACGATTCACTAAACCTATTAATTTAAGTTAAGATCTCATATCCAATTATTCAAATAATTTTTGATGGAATTTTTATTATTTAACGATAGATACCAGTAGACTAAAGCCCGTATGTCATGATCTATAATTCTGCACCGAATTATGGACATAATTAAAGACAGAATTTTATAAACAGACGCAAAAAAATTATTTAAACAAACCACAATACGTTAAACTATTTGATCGAAATATTCTTTGAAAACATATGGCGAAATAATGAACAAATAAAACTGTAAATATGTTGCTATGGTTTCAACAGCCTGTAAATTTTCTAACGGGCGGAGCCCGTAAAAACCTTCCTAACCACTAGAGACAGAGCTCTGTTATAAGAGGTTTACGATTCAGTATAACGTAAAAAATATTATGAGAGCGTCAAGGAATATAAGGTTCGAGATAGTAATAACTGTAGAAAATATTAGCCGGTTAACAGTGATTACTAGCCGTGGGTAACCGGATAAGCGCGATAGTCGGTTTTTCGCTGTTAACAGGCTAACCGTGATAACCGTTCAACCGGCTAACTGTAAGTTGCTGGTTTAATCGCGAAAACTGGCTAGTGTCAACCGATTAACCGGATAACGGCGGAAAACCAGCTAATCACATCCATATAACAATATGTAACTGGTCAACTGACTACTTGCAGGTTACCCGACTAATTATAAATAGTTAAGTAATTTATGATTCACAATAACCCACTAATCGATTAATCGAAGGAGCCGGTTATGCTAAACAAATTTATAGTCGGTTAACCGTTCAACCAGTTTTGCCAAAACTAAATGTAACCGATTAATCGAATATTTCTGACAGCTATATTTTAATAGTTATTTAACAATCAAGTGTGTTAATGAGGGCGATTAATGATTGAGACATTTAACGTGCTGTAAGCAAAACGAATTAATTGTTGAGATCATTAATCTCCAATTAACATACGTGTTGCTTACAACATTTTCATATCAATTTTTTTTAGTTTAATAACCCTTGGCACAAGTTTCGACAATAACTATTCAGCATTAGTATTTGGTGTCTAGGGTTACCCACTAAACCTGTTTATTAATAGAAATCATGCATTCATCGGGTTCATTAATGAATACATTAACCTACTAATAAACGGTTAACTGAAAAATTATTTTTTAAAATTTAAAAACAAATAATAAGTATTTATTTTATAAAGCTTGCTTACAGAAGGTTTTATATATCTTCCAGAGACTGTAGTGGCCAACATATCTAAACGAAACTAGTCATCTCATAATAATTATGAATTGTATTGTATTTTTCCAGTGTGTTAATATTCTATTAAAGTTATTTGAGTTTTCAGATATTACAGTAAAATAAAAATTGAGTAATAATAATAATAATAATAATAATAATAATAAAATATTTTGGACATAAATCTTTAAAAATGATAGTTGGAACGTAGGCAGTACCTACTCCGCCATTTTCCACAATCCTGCGGATAAAAGCAGACAATAATAACATTAATCACAATACTGAGCAGGAGTAAGTACAGCAATTTCAAATGTCAAAAGATCAGCCGTACTGAATTATTCCCAGATAAAAACCAAGCAGTGCCAAATAGCACAAAAGCTGTAACTTACAACAAAATACTTGTAATACTACTTTATAATTGAAAATTGTGCACCTTTTAATTATATTAAAACAATTCAGAACACCGTTTTCCTTACAAAGCAGTTTGCTAATACATTAAGATACAAGTTTCGTAAGACATGCTTTTAGCACACGCGTCTTTGTTAGAAACGAGCGGCTTGCCGCGAGTTTTCTAAAGGGAGAAGTATTTTATACTATTTTGGTCCTTTTGTCAAACAATATTTAAAAATATATGTTATTTCATATTTAGGAATTTCTATTTCGGTTGTTTCATAAAGTACATAATAAAGAACCAAAATAGAAAAATTGATTTTATAGTAATGTTATAAAAGCTTTCTTCGAATACTCTAACAAAAATCTTTTATAATAGTTTTATAGAGGTTCTTATAATCTCTTATATAGCATTAATAAAGTATTACGTTTTCTCTTTTAAGGTGTTATTAATTAGTGTTAAGCACATTTATAAATAAAAATTATAAAATATTTCAGCTATAAAGCACATTAATAAATAAAAATTATAAAATATTTCAGCTATAAAGACATTTTATTATAATTTATAAAAGTACAAAAAAATAAAAAGGCTTCTTATAATATAGGAAGGTATTGAAAAGTACGTTTAGTAAAGCATTATAACTTTAGTCATGTTTTATTTTTTATCTGATTCTGCCATTCGGTACGAATGGAAATATGACTATATCAAGCTGGAAAAAAGTCAAACGTGCAGGAAATTTTCGTAGAAAAGTACAAGTTAAGTTAGAGGATAATTTCTTATATCTTAGAAAAAGAATTATAGTACTTAACATTATAATACATTTTGTTTAATTCTGACGAAATTCCTACAAAATTATTCTAAAAATCAAGCTGTTTGTAATTCAAAATTTATATTAAAATATTGTTAGCGACTCATTCTTATACAGAGAGATTTATGCATATACAAAATGAGCATAGTACTTTGTAAAACACAACTACAGAGAGTTGAATAGTAAATATATTTTTATTTCAAACAATATATTTATTATTCAACTTTCTATAGTTGTATTTTTTTAATTAATGTACTTTTTAATGGAAACTCAGAACCTTTAAAGAATAATAAAAGACATTTATATACCATATTGCGTGTATGAGTAACTAATATATTTTTAAGAATTATATAATTGCCACAGATGTTTTATAATTTAGACGGTCATATTTCTTATGAAAATATGACACAATGTGGCCATTACATGCAAAGAAAATAAAATAATGATGATAAATTTATTTAAATATACATTTTCATATTTTTTCAGTCTTCTACAAATGTGTTAGAGGACAACAGATACAATGGGATCCTGCACAAAAAAAATGTACATTTTATACTTTAATTACTACTCAATAAACAGCGATTAAGGTGAAAAAAACAATTTTTAAATAATTACTTTGCGAGATATTTGAGGTTTGTTGTCAGTGCCACTGTGACGTCACATTAATGCTACCTTTCTTTTGCTGCCTAATATAGAGCTTGTACGAGAGAAAAATATAGCAATAGGTATCGCCGTGACGTCATGTTGACATTAATAATCAAATGCAGTTTAACTAAAAGCAATTAAGACTTTTTAATACTTCGAATTGCTTCAAAATTTTAAAAAACCTTCATTTAAAATAATTAAAAAATCAGAGTGCAGGACCACAAAGAAAAAAATTATTTTTTATTATTTCAAAATATTTGTTTTGGTAACATTCAATCTGTATTATTCCGTGAGCGCGTTTATTTTTTCCGAGTACATTCCTATATTTTACAGTAACTTCGGCTTCGCACACAAAATAGTAGAATAAAGAAATATTCCAAATTATATTACTATTTACAAACATATTATTTTAGTTCTTGTATCTGTTGCATATAAACTAATCCGCTTGATTAAACGTCTGATTAAGATTTACCAACTTTATTAGTTATATTTTATAACATGTTCACCTCACCCTTCTTATTTTAACAGGAAAGCTGGACTACTTTAAATAACAATGAAGTCCCGAATGATTTCAATGACAGCTGTGTGTGTGTACATTCAAAACGAATTATGTACAAATTCATGTATATGACCAACATATACAGTTTGATAATCCATCCAAGTGTTATTGACTAACGGTTTTGCATGGCACATGGTCACATGGAACATATAATGTTTTCACGTCAAAAAGTGACTTAAATAGTTCAAATATTTAACAAAACGCATTTTGGAAGTCTACTACTTAAATGTAAAATATAAATTTCTAAATAGAACAGAATATTAAATTGTAGTAAAATTAATGTTTATTAGCTATTTTGTCCTGAAACTATCTACATAAACTATGATTTAATCAAACGGACAGCAAATTATTCGGTTTTTGTTAATTTTTATAATACAGTGTACCAGAAAAATTACTGATTGTGAGGCGAACTAATTTTACCTCAATCAGTCATGAAAAAGTAATATAACTTAACCTTACATAAACTAACCGGCACTACTATTTTACAAGGAATTTGGTAAGTCTTAGCAAAGTTGCTATAAATTTTAACCAATAAAAACAAATGTAAAGCTTGTCATTTTCATGTTTTATTCAGTGTTCTCAATTATTATCGGTTATTTGCTATAACAACGTTGCTAAGAAATAACAACTTTCTTACAAAATAGGGTTGCGTATGATTTTGTTTTTATAATCATATTTTGTTTACACTTACTGCCCAAAGAGTTATTTTGCTACTCAGTTAATTATACAGAGTATTTTTAAACAATATTACAAAAAAATTAAAAAGGGATATACTTATATATATTTTTTTGAGATATTCGGGCCTATTCTGTAACTCAGTGGTTAATTTTTAACAACTGGTTAAAAAATTTATCCAATAGTTATTGATTTCACAAGTAAAAATTCAATTTTTTGTTATATATCAACATACATGATTGGTCAAATTTTTTAACCAGTTGTTAAAAATTAACCACTGAGTTACAGAATAGTCCCTATTGATTGTAGTAAAAAGGATTTTTTATCTTGAAGTGTACCTACATTTTTAGTCTCACTGGCCGACTCGACATTCTAAAAATAATCTAATCATAAACTGATGTTGAATAAATACAAATTAATTTCTGATTATTTTTATTAAAAATTTCGTGACAGCTAGGAGCCAAGCCTTAATTTTTGCGAATTTTGGACAAATTCCTCTTGCAGCGCAATCAGTATGTCAAACAACATATACACATACTCGTATAACCCTAATATTTTATCTAACAATGTATATGTAAGAAGTAAGACTCGTTGTAAATTTAATTTAATTACATGGAAAAAACTAAGTAAAACTTAATTTGAGTTTAAACAATATGGTTTTATTTATTATATTTTTATTGTAACTGTAAACTTTATTGATTTGTTTAAAGGTACTAATATATTTTATACATTTATGACAAAGTGTACATGTTACAGTAAAAGTAGGTACATAGTGGGATAATGTTCACATTATCGGTAAATGTAGAAACTTATTGTACAAAACTACATTTTTCTTACAATTCAATTAAACACTTCAACAATAAGATCACATGCCGCACAAAAGTCACTCTTGGAAAACTCGGGGTTAGTTTTGTGCGTTAGGTGACGTTATTGTTTTTATATTCAGTTTAAATGCAAGCGAAAACAATTTTAAGCAAATCTCTAAATTTGCCGGGCAATGTGCACATCACCCCACTGTGTACGAGTACACTTATGCCCGGTTGCAGAAACGTTCATCAACGCATTGTTCGGTTAACGGTTCATCAAAACGAACAAATTCGAATCAGTTTCCTTGTTATTATGACATATAAATCATTGCTGTCAAAAAATCGCGTTGCATTTGTTCGTTTTGATGAACCGTTAAACAAACAATGCGATGATGAACGTTTCTGCAACCGGGCATTACTGTAACAACAAGTTTATAATCTTTTATAATATAATTAATGAATAGTTTTTTTAGAGCATATTTCATTCAAATCAATACTGGCATATAAAAAATATGCAATAGGTCGTTGGTAATTATGACAAAAAATTATGTTTCATTATATAACAACACTATTGTGAAAAATGATAAATTACAAGTTAGTTTGTAAACATCATGGATAGCAATTAATATAGTGTCAGACGTTTAATAAATAGCCGTGTATACCTATAGAGACTTAATTTCTTTTGTAGACGTAAGGAGTAAGGAGTAACAATTCTTGTAAAAGAAAAGCAATTAATATGATTCAGAAATTCCCACAAGACTTTTCCAGTCCTATAAATTTTTTTATCTTCAAAAAGGTTTATTATTATGGATCATAGTTTATATTTTGATATTTATACGGTGATTATTTGATTTATGGCCAATAAATTTTAACTGTTGGTTAAATTGACAATATCGTATCGAAACGAAATGTCAAATGAGTTGTTAACTATTAGTGTCCAAATTTCGATAAGCACTTTTTTTTGTTAACCTGTAGTTAAGACTTTTAGTCCTAGTTTTACCATTGCTAATTAAAATTTAAGTAATAATTAACTAAAGTTATATATATATATATATATATATATATATATATATATATATATATATATATATATATATATATATATATATACAGAGTGTCCCATTTAAGGTACGAATGCATTGGGATCTCGAGAACCGTAAGAGCTACGAGGTTGGTTAAATTAGACAAAAGTTGCTTCATTAGGAGACCATTTTAATAGTATTTTGTTATTTGCGAAAAAATACATAGGTGACTAGATCTAGGCGAAAATGTAAATTTTGCAGTTTTTTATTTTTGCAAATAACTTCGAAGTGTGAAATTATACTGGATTTTGGTGTGCACACTTTTTTATGTTCTTTCGACTGGCGATGCTCAATTTTTTTTTATCAATGTTGGTTTTCGAGGATTGATGTCAAAGTTTTAATTTTTATATGGACGCCATATTGGAAAGTTACGCCATTGAAAAGAGAATTTTTTTAGCTTTACAATGATATAAAATAGTAATAATTTATTTTTATAATTAACAGAGAAATTAACAAAAAATGTTAGTAATACTGACATAAGTCCTCGAAAACCAACATTGATAAAAAAAATTGAGCATCGCTAGTCGAAAGAACATAAAAAAGTGCCCTGAAGATGTGCAAACCAAAATCCGGTATAATTTCACACTTCGAAGTTATTTGCAAAAATAAAAAACTGCAAAATTTACATTTTCGCCTAGATCTAGTCACCTATGTATTTTTTCGCAAATAACAAAATACTATTAAAATGGTCTTCTAATGGGGCAACTTTTGTCTAATTTAACCAACCTCGTAGCTCTTACGGTTCTCGAGATCCCAATGCATTCGTACCTTAAATGGGACACTCTGTATATATATACAAGGTGTCCCATAACTTCAGGTACATATTCGAAGGGCATATAGTTCTTAATGTCCTGATTACGGAACAAAAAGATTTTTTTCAAAATTCCTATAATTAAGGGTAGTTCACTTAAGAAGAACATTTATTGTACCCCCGGATACTATAATATTTGGAATAGTGAAATTATTTATAACTATTACATAAAATAATTTAACATTGAAATTAATTTATGCAATTACGTAAAGCTTTGTCACACCAATTAAGTTTGGGAGATGTGTATGTAATGAAAAAAAATCAAATTATTTACTTTATTTTTACAAAAACTGTTCAATATTATTTCCATTAACAGCTAAACATAATGCAGCACGTTGAATTAAAGAAATTGAACAAGCCCGATGAATTGCATTCTCTTGTCTAATTTTTCAGCATAATTTTCAACTCGTTGCCGTAATTCTTCAAGGGTTTCATGTACCTCTTGATTATCATAGACGAGGGATTTAAAATTACCCCACAAATAAAAATCTAACGGATTGAAATCCGGGGATCTAGGGGGCCAAGACGCGGGACCTCCTCGATCAATCCACCTGTCCTCCAATACTCTGTCAAGATGATGTCTGACATTTCTAGCAAAATGTGGCGGCGCATCGTCATGCATAAACCATGCATTTTGACGTACATTAAGAGGAATATCTTCTAATAATTCAGGCAAATTATTCTGCAAAAATTGTAAATAATCATTCCCAGACATTCTGTTAGGAAGTATGTATAGTCCCAGTAACGATCCGTTTACCATCCCAGTCCAAACATTTAGTGAAAATCTGTGCTGAAAATTACTCCTGACAGCAGCATGTAGATTTTCTTCGGCCTAGTAGTGATAGTTATGAATATTATGTATACCATCACGAGTAAATATCGCTCGTCGGAAAATATTACTTTTAACGTAAAATTGCCATCCTGAGCATGTTGGTTTAGATGCCATTCACAAAACCTTACTCGAGAGTAATGATCGGGTTCAATTAACGCATGGACCCGTTGAATGATAAGGATGTAAATTATTATTCCTTAAAATTCTCCAAATTGTCATTCGTGGTACACCTGGTAGTTAACGAGATATTCTCCTTATGCTGATTGTTGGGTCATTGCGTACCAAATTTAAGACAGCATTTTCAACATTTACTGGTCTCCGATGAGCCTCGCCGTCTCTTCCCCGATTAGGTTGCAAAGAACCAGTGTCGCGAAGGCGTTGAGTAAGGCTTACAAATACGCGAGAATTCGGATGCCGTCGTCCTGGGAAACGTTCAGCGTAATAATGCTGAGCTAATCTACAGTTTTGCCCTGCTTCGCCATACATTAGCAACATATCCACTAACTCACTGTAACTGTAACCATTCATATTTGTAACAATAATCAGAAGAGCAATATCAAAACTGTTATAAGAAACACAATTTATGTGGCCGGCTACTAGAAACCTAATGAAATGATTGTATTATGCAAACATTTCTTATCAATTAGATATAATACAACGTAATATTTAATATTAAAACTACCTATTCAACCAGTGTCCCAAAACTGTTTCCTTCAAAAAACTCAAAAACTAATTTGCGAATATTGAAAAAATTCTTTTTGTTCCATAATCAGGACATTAAGAACTATATGCCCTTCTAATATGTACCTGAAGTTATGGGATACTCTGTATATATATTATCTGTTTTACAAGTAGTAGTTAATCAGAAAAGTGCTAATTATCTGTGAATTTCGGTAACTAAGACCTACTCCGTTAGTTAAGTTGTAGTTATTCAAGTCACAGGAGTCACATTCCAGTGACAAGTTACTAAAATTAATTGGGATTTTGATGCCTTTGATGATCATGATGATCATGAAATTTTATTAAGACGTCCTAAAATTTATTGTTAGAGTGTAGTACCAATTAAATATTTCATTTCCATGTTAATATTTGTTATTTCCGCAAAATCTGGGGGTCCTCTGCCAGTTCGTAGCATAGGGCAGGAGCAGTCATATATGACTTTGTTGTCCTTGACAAGCAGATATGGGGGCCCGTGTCAGAATGACAGCTAGTAATTTTGTTAAATGTCATCTTTTTTCATTCCAAATTTCATGATTTTCCAATTGGATGTGGTTTATTTTCCTCGACAAGTAAATTCCACACTTCTGGTGACAAATCTACGTGCCAACAAAGTCACATGACTGCTCACAACCTATACAATTTTTATTCGCAGAAAATTTGAGCTAACACTCCTTCTTCATATTTCTAAACTTATTGTATGTGCATCAGCATTTCGAAAGACACCCTTATTATTTTGGCTATTAAATTTCTTTACAATTGGTAGACCCACATTTTTCTTCATGTCCCATATCGTTTGGCCACTCTTTATTTTCTATAATGTTTCAATTTACGAATGACATAGTTCCGTAAAATTACTATTTTCTTTTCTTTTTTATTTGCCGCTTCTTGTTTTATACAAACATCAAAAAGCACAATGATCACAAAAGAAAAGTAATTTAAAACAATGAACACTTTTCATAGCAACCAAAATAATGTGCACACGTCCTGTTCAAATTAGTACCAACATGACAAATTTCAGACAAAAGTTGTAATTACGTAACCAACACTTGAAAACATATTGATAAACATCTTAGAATTTAACTAATAGTTAACTAGTATATAAATATAACTATTAGTTATTCAACTACAAATTAAACACAAGATTGAAAAACTGGGCCTAAGAGTGAAATGTATTCTGTGTTGCCTATTTTTAAATTTTCAAGCGACAACTGATAAAATGTCACCCTCTAATTTTTATAACTTTATATAACATTTATTTTCTTACTTACTGTTTTGATAAGAATTTGTTAAAAAAATGTAAAGCTGTTTCCTTTTCTTTTTACTCATTAAAATCCACCATTGAATTATTATTGGTTTTTGGAACATGTAATTAAAATTTAATTAACTCCCTTCCTTTTTGTTGCACCTTTTGATAGCAACGAGCGCACGCCACTGCTTATGCAAAGAGAAATAAGAAATATTGAGGAAGAAATGTTAATTCAGAAAATTATTAGCAATTACGACGTAGCTGAAGGAATATCTCTTTCGCCTGAAATGCTATTAATTTATAGTTTGAGTTAATGTACTGTGTCTTCAAAAAGCCTGTTCTTTGTGATTTTCATATAAAGAAGAAATATTGAAACAAAGGAATATAATTTGCTCTAACGATAAGATTCCAAGATCTCGCATTGTGAATAAAGAAATAAAATAAGATAGGACTTCTTTGTAATCCTTAATTGGATTATTTTTTATTTTTGTAAGTGTACTAAAATACTCGTATAAGTAAAGGTTTCATTTAAAATTTATTACAATAAACAAGTTGAGTTTAATACAACTGGTTCTTAAAAAATATATACTTTAATCTTCGTAGAAAACAGAAAATATCGCTCCAATAACGTATTTTCAAATTGTCAAGTATTATATAGCTATTTGTGTATTAAGAGCGCAAAATGGGACATTGTCGATTGAGGCATCGTGCGGCATTCTCTCGAAATAGACAATGTCCATTTGCGCTCGAAACACAAACAAGATTTTTTCTACAGTCGCCACATTGGGGTCCTCCACCATAACAAAAATGTATTTGTTTCAAACATTAAACTAGTGCAGTGAAAAAGTGGATGTCCATCACAACTGTTCATACAATTTATTTTATATTTAATTTTAATTTATTGTTGTTTTCTTCTTGAGCTATTGCTTCAATCTAATCTAAGCATTTTATACTTTCGTTTTTGTAAATAAATGCCATATTTTAATTTCACAGCAGTGCGGCATTTTGTTTGGTTATGTTGTTATGTAATATACCGACAGAGCAGTGTGTCAGATTGACTTGTGAATGTGGTAAATGTGTAACTACAGTGCAATTAGTTCCTGACTAAACGTTTGCATTAAGAATGTAGACAAATGACATTTCTCAACATTGTATAGTTAGAAATTTGGACAGCGATCGTTTTTCTACTTTGTCGCGCATGAGCGGCAAAGTGACATATTGCGCACTCTTTTGTCAACGCAAAATGTCACTTTGCCGCTCATACGCGACAATGTAGAAAAAACGCTCGCTGTCCAAATTTCTAACTATACAATGTTGAGAAATGTCACTTGTCGGGAACTAATGGCACTGTAGTTACACATTTACCACCTTCACAAGTCAATCTGACATACAACTGCTCTGTCGGTATATTACATAACCATACAAAATGCCGCACTGCTGTGAAAATAAAATAGGGCATTTATTTACAATAACGAAAATATAAAATGCTTAGATTAGATTGAAGCAATAACTCAAGAAGAATGAAAAATAACGATAAATTAAAATTAAATATTAAATAAATTGTGTGAAGAGTTGTGCTGCCACCTGCAAAAGTATGACGTGACGCTCCCCATGGACATCTACTTTTCCACTACACTACTTTAATGTACTTGAAAGAAATAAATTATAAAAAACTTATAATATTCATTACAAAATTGGCATTATTTTTTTGTAAAAACGAAATCCAAAACAATATCTTGAAGTCATATTTAAATACGTTCCTATCTTCACTGCAAAACTATTGGGTAGTACTGTAAGTAAAAAGTGTACATTTTATTATTTTTTTGTTATGGTGGAGGACTGTAGAAAAAATCTTGTGTGTGTTTCGAGCGGAAATGGACATTGTCGATATCGAGAGAATGCCGCACTCCTGCGTCGCGCGTCAACAACCTCTCAATCGACAATGTCTCATTTTGCGCTCTTAATACACAAATAGCTATTTTCACTTTCAGGGGTAGAAATCGATATATCTGATATCAAAATCATAAGAGAAGTAAAAAATGTTGCCTCTACAGAAAAATTTGTCAAAATAAACCCTATGGAGTTTATATTATTTTAACAGTTTAATTGTTTAATACGTATCTAGGATATAGGCTGCATCGTACATAGTTTTTCAATTTTAATTTCAGAAGAAGTAGATTCGTTGTCAGATAAAAAGCTAAATTCATTTTCAGAAAACTGACAAGTAAATTTAATTTCAGAATGTATTTTTGTATAAAAAAAATTACACACATATGCAGTGTTAGTGACAGTCAGCATATACATTAAATATTTAACATTCATTAATCTGAAATTGAAATTCTGTAATTAAATTTGCATTTCCTGAAATTGAAGTTGAATAGTATATTAAAACATAAGTCACAGAAAGTAATGTAATCTAGCACGAGTTACAAATTCGCTCAGGAGTGCGCAGCGGCGAGTGGGCGAACGAACGAGTGCTTGAATTGCTTTCTGTAATGTTTGTTTTATACTATTTTCTCTGAGGCTTTCATTTACATTATTTCTTTTTAATAATATTAAACAATTTTTATTAAGGGAAATTTTTGGTAGAATTATTACGTTGGTAACATTGATTTATGTATTTTATTCTGTCCGTTCCCTAGATATTGAGCGTTTTTATTGCACTTATGCCAATCTCAAATATCAAAATATCACCAAAACTCGTTTAAGAATGAAGCTTCTTCCGAAACAGAGAGAAGGTACTTATAGATTTCGTTGGTCAGCAACATTTCGTTTAGGGTTCTTTTGAAAGTAATTTACTATATTATTTTATTTCCATTTTCGAAATCATAATTCATAATTCTCAAAATAATATATTTGTGAAAATCGACTTTGCTTATAATTTAGACAGCGGAATAGCGCAGTGGTAGTATGCTAACCTCTGCACTCAGAGGTCGTAGGTTCGAATTCGGGTCAGGTCGGAAATTGTTCGAGGAATTTTTCTCGACTGGCCTTGATCGATGCATACTCCCGTTACCTTTCCAAGTTTAGATACAATTAACTTGGCAACCAAGAAGCTATCTGGCACCGGCTTCTGGTTGTAACAAGGGCTTGCATCGGGCGGGCAACACACATGGCAAATAAGTAAGAAACGTCGTGGCAAAATGTAAAAATATAATTAATAGATGTCATGTGTTATCTATAATTTTTCAACTACAATTTAAAAAAATCTGACGTGGTCAGCACGTAACCTTCCGCCAATTCCATGTTTAAAATAGCACTGGGCTTTAAGTAAAGTTTCACTTCCGATTGATTTTGTTTCAAATTATATACGAATTTTAAATAATAAATGTGAGAAGTTTTTTCTAGAAAATCTGTCTATAGCTTTAAGTAAAGTACTATTTCCGGTTTATCAATTTTAGAAAAAAATCTAATATGTTGTTTTCATTAATGTAAAAGTCTTAAATACCAAATTTGAAAAGTTTTGGAATATCTCATAATATATTTTTCACGAAAATCTGTTCAGAGCTTCAAGTAAAGTATCACTTCCGGTTTATCAATTTTAGCCAAAATCTAATATGTTGTTCCCTTTCATATAAATATCTTAAATGCTGAATTTAAAAGGTTTTTAAACATATAATATATTTTTCCTGAAAATCTGTTCAGAGCTTCAAGTAAACTACTAATATCACTTGCGGTTTATTAATTTTAGCCAAAATCTAATATGTTATTCCCCTTGATATGAAAGTCTTAAATACTAAAATTTTGGATTATATTTTTAAATTATTTTTCATTAAAAACTGTTATGGGCTTCAATTTTACCCAAAATCTAATCAGCTCGTTATATGAATGTAGAAAGCTTAAATACGGAAAATAGAAATTTTCGGAAGTTTGTTTTAAGAGTTATCGTGGACGAAAAAATCGCCGCACACACACACGCACACGCACACACACACACACACACACACACACACACACACGCACACACACACACACACACACATCATCGTAAAAATAGTAAAAATATGTTGTGGGGACCCTAATTCGTGCTTATTTACTGTAAACTCACCATCGAATTTTTGGCACGATTACATTACCTCCCTTACCTACGGTATGACGGGAGGTAAAAATTAATTTCAGAAAAATTCATTTTCAGAAAAATTTAGTTTTTTATAAAAATATATGCATACAAATAAAAGTTATAATCATCGTATGCCTATTATTGTCATTCCTCAAACCCAAATTTATTTTTTGTAAAAAGTTAAATAAATGTGTTTACTTTTTCTGAAATCGACGTTACTTTTATCGAAAATGATATTACTATTTCGGAAATTGATATGTTTTTTTTGAAATTGAATTTACATTTTCTGAAATTGTATTATACTACCCCACCATACTTTATACTCATGTTTCATAAGTAACTAATTTTAGTCTACATCTCATTGTTTGAACTCAAAGAAAAAACTGCTGTTTTAAAGTTTCAATTTTTTTTTTCATGTTCAATTTGTCCGGGAATTTGTAATCTAATTTTGTGGAGGTAACACTCAACGTCTTTTTCATATTGTCAGGTAAGTCAATAAAGTCTATGTTAACCGACGATGTAATTTAAATATTTGTGTATCTACTTATAAAAATGCAAATAGTGTGCTGCGAATGCCATGGCGAATTTGATCGGAAATGTAAATACATCTACATCTATACGAATTCGTACGATTTGTACGATCTGCTCAATCAATCCCAATATATTTTATACAGCACCCGTTATTGATTTATAACTTGCCCGAGCTGGTATATGTCATAATAGTTAATGTGGAAACTTTGTAATGTGTTCACAAGTAAAAATAGAATCATCATCGAACAGTTTTGTTTTATTGACATTTCTTCCAATAAAATGAAAAATGTGTGCTTTCTCGATAGAAGTCATGTGCACACTGGTGCACAATAGTTTATTGAAAGATAAGTGTTGCAATGACCCTTTTTATAAAACAGTCGAGATACGCAAAGTACGAGTATTACAATGGCGTCCTCCACCATAGTTACAAATTAGAACAATAACAAAATTTTAAAAATTAGTTTTTAAAATAATCCAGTTTTTAATACCATTTCCTCATCTCTATACAGGGCCGTAATTAGGGTGGAGCTAGCGGGGCTCTTGCCCCGGGCGCAGCTGTTTATAGGGCGAAGAAATAAGTTCTTCATTTGATAATTCTCAGAAAAATTCTTAAATATAAACCAAGCACACTCTTCGATTTTTTATTGCACACTTTGCAAATTAATACTGTATTTCTGTACACTGTGACTTTTAAAGTTCGCGTGCAATGCACCCCCAGCGCGTGGCAGTCCAGTCAGTGAATGTGTCGGCAAAAGAACACAGACTAAAGATCGGGCTTGCCTAAAAAAATTACAAGTTAGGATTGTATTATGATGATTTATTTTACCTTGTAGAACCCATATCTCAGTTTTTTCATACTTCTCAAACAAGTGTCTTTAAAGATCGATCTTCCAATCACATTTACCCATTTGACAGGCAAATCTGGGATAGACACTCGGCGATCTTCTATAATAAGTGCCCGTAGTCGTAGAGTACGGTCATCCCTTTTCGCAATCATCGAAAAACGCCCAGTTTTAACGTTAGTCTCAATATTTCCGGTATTTTTAAACTGCAAAATTAAGTTTCTCGTCGTTCCTGATGAATTCTTAAGTTTTTTACAATTTTTTGCCTAGAACGCTCAATTTATGCGCAATAATAATAGAATTTCGTATATTAAAGGATAAAAGTTTTAAGCAAACCTACTTTTTTAACAATCGTACTGCATTGACATGTTTATAGTTAATAATAAGTTTTAATTGGTTTCTTAATGCAAAATCAATAATATATTTGAAGAAAAAAACGCATCTTTGTGTTGATCAAGATATAAACATTTAATTCTAATTCTGCGTTCCAATTATAATTATTGTAATTGAAATATACATTAAATACTGTTAATTAATACTAAAACTATATAGTCCACTCGCCGAGACGAGAGAATATGGAACTAAGACGAGAAAATATGGAACTATTTCTTGAATAGACACAAATCGTTATGCTGGTCAAAAGAGAATAATTTTGTAGCCGAAATTACATTTTTATGTAGTTATATTTTTTTAATAATAATTTGCTAAAAATAAAGAGGAAGTGGCGCAATTTTATATTCCGCCCCAGGCGCAAGAATAGCTAGTTACGGCCCTGTCTCTACATCTCGGTCACACATTCACCCCATGCCAAATTATTACTACTTTCAAGCCTTCTGCTATCGCCTTTTTCAGAATCTATTTTCAAGTATATGAATGTAGAAAATTAGAACATAAAACAACGGAAGTAAGCCAAATAACACTTGTTTAAATTTATGATGTCACGACAAACTTCATGCGTTGGTATAATAGTGGATAGATATGTTCAATGACATAGGCTTCTTACTAGTGGTAAACAAAACTCGGACTATAATATACATCATGTCCGGATTTCGAAGGCCACAATTGGAATTTCGGAAACTATAAAAGATACGACTTCGATTAAATAGGACATGTGGTGCACCTTTGGGGGGCTATCTTACATGTGCTTTTGTTTTGACAAAAATTCTCATAGGTTACTTAAAAATGTTTTAAATAAAAAAAGTTAGATATTTTTATTGCCTATCCAGTAGCGTACGAAAATAATTTTTTTATCAGCAAATTTTCGAGATATAATACAAATTTACATTTTCTTAAATGGAACCCATATTTGAATTTTGCTTCAAAAAAAAGCATATTTTTTTCTTTCGATTGGTGGTAAGGGTTTTTTAAAATAATTTTTTTAATCATTCCAGGTGTACCGACTTACGTAAATTTGAAAATATAGAGTATCTTTTTTGTTGATTAATATAAAATTAGTAGAAGGTTTCATTGCGATTTTGTTCATTATTTACAGATTTACAGATCTGTAAAGGTGCATTCACAAATGAAAATTAGGTTTAGATTTATGGTTTATACTTTAGACTTAAAGAAAAGATTTTGGCCGCATATTATGTAATGACTCCATTCACACTGCTTCAGAATTTAGGGTCTCTAAATCCAAATCATAAAGCTAAACATTGCAAGGTCCAAACTTTAGGTTTATGATTTAGTTTGACGTCACAAACTTCACCAATGAGAACGAGTCTGAAATGATATAGATATATACACCCATATTTATTTAGTATCCACTTGGTGGATTCGGCTTTTTACACAAATGCGAGAAGAACATGGAGACTGTCATAACTTAATTGCTGAAATATAACTAATAATGCCAAACGGCGCACATGTGTCTTGTTGAGTACTGCTGTACCGATAATTTAATCTTGTTTTTGAAACATTTACATAGATGTCTATCCATATCAAGACTAATTTTCAGGTAATTTAAACTTACATTTATGAATGACTTACTTAAACCTAAACAAAAACCATAAACCTAATTTTCATTTGTGAATGCACCTTAAGACTTTCAGATTTGTTCAGAATTGCAGCAGCATAAATTATCTAAGGAACCGGGTTCGATCCCGACCGACGCCGAATATTTCGAATTTGATATGACACAAAATTGATCCCTGTGGTGCATTAATTACAATTTGAACATAATAATATTAATCATCATAGGATATTGTTAACCATTTCTGGCCTTCTTAACTTTATTCACTAACACGGCCTCTCCTGACGGTTGACGTCCCCGATCACCAAGGTGGATACATGGGCTAAATCTCCCGATGCCTCAGTGTTACCGGCTAAACATACAAAACAAATTATTACTGGTTTGTTAACATTCAGGTTCTAAATCAGAGATCCTATTGCAAATGTGAAAACTTCGCACGTCGTCAGGCTACCCAATTCATTTATTGGAAAATACACATGACAAAGGCATACACTAGCATGTCATCTTCGGCAGAGGCACACAGTAGCATGTCATCTTCGGCAGAGGCATACAGTAGCATACTGGAACACCATGACAAAGACATCTAGTATAGAGTGAAAATATTCGGTGATTGACTTTACTCGGTAACCAGAAAGACTGGCCTTTCTCAGCGGGGAGTAAGGTTGTTTGGCGTACAGGCACGGGTTATAAGAAATCTTACACTTACGAATTACTTTATCCGATTATAAAAAGCCAAATTATTTACATTTTTCATACTAGTATTTTTCAACACTTTTTTCTAAGCAAACTATTACTAAAACTATTAATTAATTTTTATTCATTTTCCTGTTGATAGCAATACCCATGTCAAATTTGAATAAAAAGATAAACAAATGCTTGGCATTTTATCTGTCAAAATATTTTAAAAATATCAATTAACCTATTCTGACAGATACAGTGTCAAGCATTTATCTTTTTGTTCAAATTTGGCATAGCTATTTCCATTAATGGGAAAAAGAATAAATGTTAAAATTAATTTATGGGTTTAAAATATTGGATAATTCCACGTATTTGGTATTTTCTGATGTAGAAATTTTTTATCTTTGAATTGACATCACAATCATTGTCATAAGTTAAAACGGGTGGCAACGATTTGCAAAAAACTGATTTCCCATGTTAATCTCCTATGTACACCTTGAAAAAAATCACCCTGTATAATTTTTCTTTATACCTTATTTTTGTACTTTTATGTCATAGTAAAATATATAATACAATATATAATTGTACTTAGGTATTTAATTAAAAAAAATCCATGAATGAAAATAACTAATATAAATAAATATATAACTTTATTGATATTTTTAATATCTTAATGTTGCACTGATTAACGATGACTTAATTAATTATTTCATTTTTACCTCTCGGTAAGAGAGGTATTGTATTCATGCTAAAAATCGCATATCCAGATTTTAATGAAGAAGCACGTTTTAAGGTCCGTAGAGTCCGATTATATCATTTTTACGATGATGTCCGTATGTGTGTGTGGATGTTGGATTCACGATTTCTCAAATACTATAAGACTTAAGACATTTTTAACTACGGATTCCTCAATCTAACAATAATGGGAAGAGTTGATTTAGTTTTGGTAGCAATTGGACAACCGGAAGTAGTAGTTACAAGAAAAAAAAATCATCTAAATATTATTTATCGAAAATTTATGTAAATATTTATATTAAAGAACGTTAAATTTTTTATTCGATAAATATAAATTCATTATTCTATCTTCTTTAGATTTAGAGATAAAGAAATGCATATAAAATAATTTGATGTAAAAAATCTCAGATCAAACTACTACAAGGCAAGAAATTCAATTGTTTGTAATTGACACTTAAATGTCATTGTCAAAAATATTTGTATGCCACTGTCAAAAATATTTGTATATTATTATGAAGATTATGAAAATAAAAAAGTCAACAACGCAAAAGAATATACGTAAAAAAGAATATAAAAGGAATTTGCGAAAAAATGACGAATATAAAGAAAAAGAAAAGGAAAGTAGGATATTGAATATAAAGAAAATGTATGTATTGTACATAATTTATATTAAAATATCCCATAGATTTTGCAAATATATGTGAGAATTATTTTGTGGTGAGACATGAATATATGTATTTCTACTTAAAATATATTTTTCGTTTTATGCGTACAACCAGGTAAATTATCTGGCGAGAGGTTATGTGCTGACCACATCAGATTTTTAATATAGGTAATTTGTATCTGTTTGTGAAAAAATCAAGTGAAAGTATATTTTCAAATACTGCCCTGGTAAGTGTTTAACGGTAAGACCTGTCATATTTCTTTAATCCTCTTATCGTTATACCTGCTGAGAAAAGCTAATGGAGTCAATCGCCAAATATTTTCGAACACTCTATAGCATATATATGTCATCTTCGGCAGAGACATGACTGTAGCACATACCGGAACGGACATGACAGAGGTATACAGTAGCATGCCATCTTCCACTCAAAGCTAATAATTCTGAGGAATTTAACAAAGATGACCAATCTCCAGACCAATGCCTCAATTGTTCCTTAGTCACTTTTGTTATAAAAGTTTTGTCGACTCTTCAAAGTTTTTATTAATCATACTTGTGGATTTTCAACCATCAACTCGACCAGCCTGACTATACGAGTATTGTGGTCCCAACCTACAGAAGATTCATTATTATACGCATTAACCGCTCACCTAGAAATTAGAACATTTATTTAAGTGTAATGTAATAATACGTATTACCAAATGAATCTAAACACTCTGGCATGTTTAAACTTGAAACAATTTATTCCAGCGTCGATCACGCTGCACTTAGGCATGTCAAACATTGAGGAGACAAATACTTGAAAAGCAAGTCTATATACCGTGTGTCTGTCTTAAAGGTGTACATAGGAGATTAACATGGGAAATCAGTTTTTTGCAATTTCCTGCTCGCCTAATTATTTTAAGCAAAAATGCGTCAAATAAAAGTTTTAGGGCATAAAATTCTGCATCTAAATCAATAAACAGAATTACCTTTCCATGCATTGTAACGACAGAAATTAAATATGAAAATATCGAAAATTACGTTTAAAATATCGACAGCCATGGAATTGAACAAAAAATAAATAAATGCTTGACGTTTTATTTGTCACAACGTAAGTTACTTATATGACGTTTCTGACAATTTGATTTTGTCTCTAGTTTTATTGTCTGAAATGATTAAAAAATGAACATTTATACGAATGAAGAGCTAAATTCGTGACAAAATTTGATAAAACTGCTGTGTCTTCAAAAAATACACGTGAGCCGCGTAATCAGAGTATAGGACGAGCAGAACATGCGTTACTCTAAGAAAGAGTGTTAGAAATGATAAGTGTAAACCCCTTCTGTAGTACTAAGGTAGATGTATTGGAAATGAGTTGAGAGTACACATAACTGCATCATACACAATTTTGTTACGCAATGTTGAATTTTTGATATATTCATATTATTTAAACAAAACTGTATTTTCTTAACTTTATTTATTAATTTTATATTTCTATTATTTCCATAATTAACGACATTTGTTCAAATCAAATTGTCAGAAACGTCAAATAAGTTAACCCTTTAAGAGTTTCTGTAACCATATGGTTACATTGATTTCAAATGTTAAATTTACGCGTACCTTATATATTAGACAGTACCGTGCAGAGTAACCATACGGTAACAGTCTATTTTGATTGGTTGCGAGTTGTAACGTGTTAAAATATAAGCTCAGAATTTTTATTTCGGCACAAATTTTATACAGTGTACATCATACCAGACAAGGGCATTACATAGTGAAACGTAATTGTATGTTTTGGTAAGTAAAACTTTTATACCGTGTTCGTGATTTATATTGGTGATTGTTTAGATAATAATTAACTTATTTCATTCATTACATAAACTAACAGGTGTATAGTTGTTTAGTAATATGCATATAAAATCAACGTATCCATATGGTTACATTGGCCAATAAGTGCTATATTGAATTTTTATTTTTAGCAATAATAATGAGTGAAAATTTTGATGGTATATCGGCGAAATGTTTTTATGGAAGAGACAGAGACAAATTTAGATTACCACCAAACCCGAACATCTCCGATACATCAGACAGCTCCGATGATGAGGAAATTGCTGTTGTAGAGGCAGTCGGATCTAGAGGTATTTTTATAAATATTTATGAAATGAATATGCTATTGTAAATAAATATTGTAGATATTTTCGATTCTACTAGCTCTGAGGATGAATCTACTACTAGTACTGCTGCCCAAACAAGAGTTCCTGAACCACCAAAGAAAAAGAAAAAACAGAAATATATTTTTGTTGGACAAAAGAAGATCTGTCTGTAGACCACAGCTTTGAAAGCAGAAATAACTTTATTCCTGACACTAATGAGGAACTGCTATCTCCGCTTGAATATTTCATGAAATTTTTTTCAATGGATATTTTTGAACATATAGTTACGCAGACAAATCTGTACAGTACGCAGGTGAAAGGGCAATGTATTGCCACCAACAATCAAGAAATGACTGATTTTATATCGATTCTTCTGATGATGGGCATAATAAATTTACCTGCTTATCAAGATTATTGGGCATCCGGTAGTCGAATTGAACAAATCGCGGAACTAATGTCACTGAAACGTTTCAAAATTTTGAGGCGATTCATTCATTTCAATAATAATGAGCTTATAACAGAAAATACGAAGGACAGATACTTCAAAATACGCCCTCTTATTGAGAAGATACGCGAAAATTGTCGAAAATATCATACTGAAAATGATTATTCTATTGACGAGACCATGGTGGCTTACAAAGGTACTCGTGCGGGCAACTTACGACAGTACATAAAAAACAAGCCACACAAATGGGGGTATAAATTTTTTGTACTTGCTGGAGTTTCGGGAATTATTAGAGACTTTATTCCTTACCAGGGTTCAACTACTTTTGATGAACTAAAGGATTCTCAAAATGAACTTACTGACGAAGAAATTTCAATGGGGGTGGGTGCTTCTGTTGTGATTTCCTTGTGTAAATCTATTCCTAATCCTTATACTGCGATAGTTTACTTTGACAATTATTTTTCTAGTCTGCCCTTGTTTATTTATCTCAAGGAAAAAATGAATATATTTAGTCTAGGCACATTGCGTAGCAATAGAATTGCTGGCTGTCCTATAGATACTGACAAAGTTCTGACTAAACAGGGTAGAGGTACATTTGATTATAAAGCAGACGTTACTAAAAATATAATTGTCGTCAAATGGGTAGACAACAAATGCGTTTTGATAGGCAGCACTTTATATGGAGTAAGTCCCACAAGTGCAATAAAAAGATACAATAAAACAGAAAAGAGAAAAGTAGACATTAATTGCCCATGTATAATAAACAGTTACAACAAGCATATGAGTGGTGTGGATAAGGCAAATGCTTTGATGGGACTTTACAAAACTCCTAGCAAAGCTAAACGCTGGTATTTCCCAATATTCGCCTACCTAATCGATATATGCGTAGTAAATGCCTGGATTATCTACAGACAGGACTGCACTTCCTTACAGGAAAGGTACAAACCCCTTAAACATTTTAGAACTGATATTGCACAAGCTCTGGCAAAAACGGGCAAGGAGACACGTCGAGGAAGGCCAAGAACATCGCAGGATTTACCTACTCCACCAAAGATAAAACATCCAGTTGTGGAAAGACCAAACGAAACTTCCAGAATGGATTGTTATGGACATTGGCCCATCCACACAACAAAAGGAAGATGTAGGAATTGTACGAAAGGGACGAGTCGCATAAAATGTGAAAAATGCGATACGAGGTTGTGTCTTACTGAATCAAAAAATTGTTTTTTATCCTTCCATAAATGAATTTTGTAATTATTTACAATGTAAAATAAGCCGTTAGAAAAATAAAATAAATAAATTAGATAAAGTATTTATATAATTTGTATGATCCTTATTGGGCAATGTAGCCATATGGTTACATTATCTAATTACTAAATGCGTATAATTAGACACCTAATCATACCATCAGGGACTCATATTTATCCCTCAGATACTGTATACCAAATAAAAAAAATTTCCTACAAGTATTAAGCAACTTGCTCCATAAAGGGTTAACTTACGTTGTGTAAAGCATTCATTTTTTGTTCAAATCCATGGCTGTCGATATTTTTAACGTAATTTTCGACATTTCATATTTAATTTCTGTCGTTATAAAGCATATAAAGGTAATTCTGTTTATTGTTTTAGATGTAGAATTTTATACCCTAAAACTTTTATTTGACGCATTTTTGCTTAAAATAATTAGACGAGCAGGAAATTGCAAAAAACGGATTTCCCATGTTAATCTCCTATGTACACCTTTAAAATAGACACACGGTATATATATATATATATATATATATATATATATATATATATATATATATATATATATATATATATATATATATATATATATATATATTTCACAATACACGCCAAAGGTGAGTTCTTTGTAAACTAGTATAAGCATTAATTGTTTTATTACATACAACATTGTATAAAATTATTAGGTCTCCGTTGAAGATGAGGGTTTTGAGTCCTCAACAACCGATTATATTAATAAATATGAATGCCAACACAAAGTCTTTCTTCCAAACTTTTCAAGAAGGGAAACAAAAGTTAATAAATCGAACATTTATCGTAAATTACAGAAGTATCCTTTATGAATATATAACGCCCGAGTCTCTTAATCCTGTGATCAGGGGCATACTAAAAAGTATTTTATCGGGCATTCAGTTAATTTATGCAGAAAAACAGTGTTTAAATCTTCGTTAAGTTGGTAGTAGGGGGTTGGTAGACATGTTTATTCCTTCGGGCGGGTCCGGGCCCTGTTTAATGTTATCTGCCACCTCGGCAAGACAAATGCAAATCGCCAAAACCCACTGTGAGAACATGGAGGATTTGGTGATCAGAGTAAGGAAAGATGGACCATTATAAATATTCCTAGATGTTTCTGATATTGTGGAAGAGAATATAAACGCGCTAAACTTAAATGAAAAAAGAATACGAAATCTACATTTTTAACTTTATTTTTCCTGTTGAGTTTGTTACTCAAAGCAATATTTGAATAATGTGTGAATATTTACGAGCATTATACCGGGTGTAACACGAAAAGCGGGCCGTAGGCGTTTAACATGGGAAAATGCTTTTCCTTGCACAAAAGTGGTGTATTAATTTTAGACAATAATGCTTCTTCAAATACATTTTGTATATAATTAAATTCTGTATCTAATTCAATAATTACATTTTATTTTGCATATAGGTATACTGTTATTATATTAATACAAATATAAATCAATTGCAACGGGTACCTACTAATAATCTATATAGAAGTTAATGTACTCTTGTGAGGAGTTATTTCAGATTTGTACACGGAAAAGTTCTGCCTGCCAAGCCTTAAATTGTAAAATTGATATAAGCGTGTTCCACGTGCGTAAGATGATACGGTTTATTTTTTTAAAGATATCTGATTAAGATATTGTAAGAATTAAGCATTAAAAATTTAAAAATAGATCAACTGGTGAGTTTATTCGCAAATGTGAAACAAATAGGTACTTATGTCAAGAATAAGATATTGACACTGTGAGAAAATAACGCTATACGCACGGCTTTAAATCAAGTTAATACATCCAAAATTATCAATGAACTTACATTACAGTGACAGCATTGTCAACAACGAGCATCGTTTTAAAATGGCATGTCGTAACATTGTCGAAACAATGTATATGAATTTTTATAAGACAAGCGTGTTATATCCATCCTTATCGAATCTGTACATATTTGTGTAAGAGTACAGTGGTACTTTGTCAGATTGTCGGTTAAGAAAGTATTGGCGAAAAAATTCAAAGTGCGTGACGTCTGGCGGCGGTTTTGTGAACTAGAGGAATAAGGAAACATTGATAGCATACATTGAAACGTATCTAATTTTAAACAGGTTTAATTTATATTTGTTGTAAAAGAAAGTGAGATATATAGTGTATATTACATTTTCAGGTTTAAATAATGATCAGTAAATGCCGTAGATACTGCTCAGTGCCACAAAGCAATAATTACAAGTCATAAAGTGTAAGTTTACACTATATTTCAAGTGACAAAATATGATCTCGAAATTTTCTTCCCTTAGTTTTGACGCCTACAATCGGTTCTATTTTTTTCTTGTTTAAAACAGGATCCCAAAATTCTTATAATTTTATAGCCAAACTATATTGTTTGTTATCCTTTTTAATAAGTTTTCCCCTTACTTGTTCCAAATCTGTATAACTTAATTTTTCTATTTCTGCTACTTTGTAATACACAAACCCATAAACAAATAAATTATTAGCATAATAATAATAATCACATTTGTTGTAAAACAATAAATATAGTTTTGATTTTATCCTGTTTATATGCAACAAAACTGCAACAATATGTTTGCATTTGCCTCCCAATTCTACTCTACAACTAAATTTGCTTTCCATTAATTTATATTCTCATTTAATAAAATTTCAATAATATGAGGATCTCCACTCAAATAACTGGTTTTTAAACAAGATCCCAGTATTGTACCTGGTCCAAAATCTTTTATTCCATCAAAGCAATACATGTCCAGCCTTAAAAACTGCTTCGTCTTCCTTTATAGGACGTGCAGAAGCAATGTATTAAAAAATATAACTTAAGTTTATTTTAATTTTCTCCATATTAAATACTTTGCACTTGGAAATGCATATTGCCAGCAATAAGGAATGAGAGAACTCTCCTTATTCCTCCGCCATCTTGCTACCGTCCGGCCTGCCATCTATAGTTCAGTTTTTTCGCCAATACGGGGCGCGACGCGTAGTGGAGCGCGGTAATTTTTCGAAAGCGACAATGAAACTTTACTATCGTAATACACATATTATTTTTTCTACGTTTGTTCTAGCATATTTCTAAAAAAATCTAAACCAGGAAATAATGAAATATTTATCTAATATAATTTTGAGCTCAGGAACTAATATTAAAACTTGTCAAAAGTGTACAACCTATTATTGTAATTAATTAAATAAGTAGTTATTCATTTAACTAGACTCTAAAGTACCAGATTTACAGCAGAGGCTGCCGTTCCATTAATAAATGCTGTCGAAGCTGTAAATCTGTGTATAGTGCCGCGTTGAACACATTATTTTTTTGTCTATTGAAAATTAATATCAATTTAGTGATTATTTTTAATACCTATCTTGAAAGTTATCGCCATCAAATTATGTTGCTATGCGTTTGTATAGCAGTTGCTATGTAATAGGCAGTAAAAATAATTTACTGTCTAGGCAGTAAAAGTGATATTTTACACACTGTTAGCTGTCAAAAAATTGGACTTTTAATGTCAATCGGAACAAAATTATTTTGTGAGCGAGAAAATAGTTATTTGTATACCTACGCCCTAAAGTATAATTTTTTATTATGAATATGAAATAATGAAAATAGAATAAACCATATGAGTAATAAAAATACTTTAGTGCTGAGGTATACATTACATTTTTTTCCGAAATCGTTAAATTATTATTTAAAACATAAATAAATAGCATTATGTTATGTATTTGTAAGACCTTAGATCAAATGAATGCTAGCTGTTGCGATGGAGATGGTTGTGGTAACAAAAGTACTGTCAAATGTCTTAAGATCTGTCAAATACTTTAACGGCACAAACATCATTTATTTCTTTTGCCATTCCAGTTTACCACTAACTTAAAAATGATTAGTTAGACGTAGTCTTCATCGAATTGATTGGTATGTGAACATGAATATCCAGTGAAAGAAAGTTTTGCAGTATGTTCATTTTTTTATAGTAGTTAGATTTTTTTGACATAAGAGTATTTTTGACAGATGAGTATGTAAAGTTAAATTTTGACATAAGAGTCTGTAAAGTTTTACTTTAGCTACTATATTTTGGCTAACTTCAGGGAGTGGTATCGTGTACTTTAATGTCGATTTTGGAAAAAAGAATTTTGTAAATGTCTATTTTTCATAGCACTCATAAAAAATATTAGGTCCTATTTTGTATTTTCGCCGAAAAGTTTCTAATACGTCAGATAAAAATTATTAAAGTACCCGCTCACTACGTCGTTTCGTGGCACGTTAAAACCAGCGCGAACAATGCGGAGGAGATACACGCACTTGGCTTGCGCGCTCGAACAGCCATTAGCATAGCATTTGCGAGTGCCCAGCACATCACAAACATGGCTGATACTGAATTTTCAAATTCACTCGAATAATGCTTAGTTTCATTTTGATATTAGAGTAATAAAAATCAGAAAATTAACAATTTTATTCACCTTAATATTATTTATACATGATGAACATTGATATACAATAAGTATTTTTTAAAAGCCGCAAACTTGGAAATCCGTATTATTGGGCACTCTTTTTGTCAATACAAATATGAGAGAGATAAATGTATGTCAACTTGTTAATTCGTTCATGAAACAGATGACCTTGGTCAGACATCTTTAATATATATATAACTGTACATATATTATTATTAGTAAGGAGTAGTAAAGATAAAAATTGAACAAATACCAAATATTTGAAAACTAACAATAATATGTATTTAGAAAGATAGGCGCAGTTATTGTTTACATTTTTTTCTAGAATATTTAAAAAATATATATAAATTGGTACATACATCTTTTTGAATTAAGAGTTTCAATTAAGCTGAAAGTCAAAATGTCCTAAATGAGGTAAACAACATATTTGAAAATACAGTCATGTTCAATGAAAACAGGCCATTTTTATTTTTGTTTTTATTAACAGAATTGTTTTCAAAACATTTTAAATAAAACTTTGTCCAATGAAAGACAGATTATTGTAGTGTACAAAAAGGTAACAGATAGTATTAATCGGTTTATTTAATGGACAATAATAATTATTTATTATCAAACATGAAATTGTAAGGTTTAGTAAATATTGCGGTTTGAAATCCAATAGTGATAAAAATGAGTATCGCCATTCTAATGATCTTGAAAAAGTGCTCTAAAGAAGAGCAAATTAGAATCTGGAGTTAAATCACACTTAGATGATTTGCAAAAACAAAAAACTGAAAAATTTACATATTTGTCTGTATCCAGTGACCTATGCATTTCTTTTGAATAAAAATGACATGAAACAAATGGATGACACGTTTCGCACATTTGCTACATCGTGGTTGCTTAGGTTGTATACTTCTCTAACAAAATTGTAAACTTTGAATATTAATGATACTAGCTGACTCTAAACAGAAAAATACTGGAATATTTTTCTATATTAGAGCATAGGGTAGAAATTTAAGAGCAAATACGTGTCCAAGTCTAATATCATTTAATTCCGTATTACTTTGTGTCACAAACAATTTTTTAAACAAATCGGAAATAGTTGTCCTTAATAAGTTGTTATCAAATAATTATATAAAACATTAAAAAAAATTAAGCTTTAGTTATAATTTGTATGGTATAAATGAGAGAAAGAAATATGAAAATGTCACCCCAGTACTACGAGTAAAGAAGTAGAAAATTAGTGAAGTATAAAACTTTTTTACAATAATTAGAATAATGTAATAATTCTGAGTAATTACTTTCACTTAGTGTTGCCGCAAGACCAAAACCAGTCTTGGTCTTGTCTCGTCTCATCTTGGTCTTGTCGACACAAGACCATCATTTTGGTTGCGACTAAAATGTCAAGACCAGACGAGACCAGTACCGAGTCTTGTCGAGAGAGTCTTGAAGTCTCGACAAGACTCTCGACTTAAGTTCATCGGTATTATTTCAAAATATTTTCTAAAAGTTCTTCAAAAATTAAGATGCTGTTTGAAAATTCATAAAAATAATAAACATATTAATTTTTTAATTTTATGTTCCTGAAACATTAATTTATGTAAATATAAAAATTCAAACACTATTAGAAATTCGCAGATTAGGCTGGAAGCTTGGCTTAAATTTACAAAAATTGTAAACATTACAAAATAGGTATAATACTCGTATTCATGTAACATCTACACATTACACAAATTATGAAATTAAAGCATATTTACTGCATAGATATTAATATAATAGATAAATTCAAAAACCATTAAACCGATAAATTACAATGTATAAGTAGGATATAAACTACCCAGTAGAGGTGGGCGCGTGAGTAACTTTTTGTTCACGATCACGCACGCTCACGGAACTAAAAATGTAATCACGACCAATCACGCACGACTTTTTATGTTTGATTCACGATCACTCACGCTCACGATTTTATTTTGGCACTCACGCCCGATCACGCCCGGCGGGTCACGATCGTGTCACGTAATTGTTTCTATATATATTTAAGCCTGTTTAACACAGTCATAAGTTGTTATCAAATTTGTTAACAAATTCGTAATAAGTTAGGTAACAGATTTGTTTCTTTGGAAACGAATGTTTATGGACAAATATGTTGTTCTATTCCATCACAAATATCATTATAAATTTGGTAACAAATTTGTTAACAAAATTATGATCGTGTTAAACGGGCTTAAAGAGTTATATATCTTTAGTGAAATCGGAGCAACTGTATATACAATTTTGGATACAACAATAACACTATTTTTATGCAAAAAATACTGTTGATGACATATTTGGACATAATAATAATAACAAGAATGTAAAGTAAAAGATGGAAATTGACAATTTTTTAAATAAAAAATAGAAGAGAACTTGTACTCACGCCCGATTAAATTTCAATCACGCCTGATCACGCACGATAATTTTTTAGTGCCTCACGCTCACGTCCAATCACGACGCAAAATAGGGTACTATACCGTAGTCAAATTTTAACTATTTTAAATAAGAAGACGAAAATATACATAAATTAATGAGTATTAGTGAAAAAAAATTGTTTCAAAATTGATTAGGTCGCAGACTACAAGCGATTTAAGTTGATTACTAATTGGGTATGACGCGTTAGGTCCTAAGAATTTGATTGGTCGCCTGATTTTAAAAACGAGATTAGCGCGTCTGCTGCGGTCACCTTTGAAAGATTATGAACTGTCACGTTGTTATATAACCTAACAAAGAATTTACAATTTTATATTTCATGACTTATCTCAAACATTTTTTGGAATTTTCTAATCGCGATTGTACGGTTTTTCTAAGATATTCATGCACTATTACATACAATTATATTAAAGCATTTGTTAATAGACGCAGTCGAGAGTCTTGTCGAGACTCGAGACAAGACGATACTGACTTCAAGTCTCATCTCGACAAGACCAAGACAATATATTTTTGTTTCATTGAACAATTATCTATTAATTTAAATTGATAATTGTTCATTTGAACAGAAAATACAAATAATATTAAAAATAAACTAACCTAATTTGACACACTTGACAGATAAACCGTTAGATATTTGTTAATTATTTTGTCTCAATTCCATGGCTATACCGCTATTTTTGGGGTGATTTTCGACATATTCATAGTTAATTTCTGCCATTACAAAGTATGCAAAATTAATTTTGGCTATCGAGTTAGATGTAAAATTTTATGCTCTACAACTTTTATTTGAAGCTTTTTAACTAAAATATTAGGGAAGCTGGAAATTACGAAAATCTGATTCTACATGTTAAATCCCTACGTTCTGATGTTCGAGTCACCGATCTGTATATGATGTACAGTGCTACAATGAGTGAGTGCGTATCCTGCACGTAACAAGGCATACGGCCGGTTTTCGGCTGCAGTGCAACCGAATATCATTTTTACTGGAGTGGACACTGTCCTATCAGAACAAGGATCTAAGCAGGGAAATTTAAAATTTGTTCCAATGTAAAAAAACAACAGACGGTTTTGTCATAAATCCCTATTATCTTTTGCCCCTTATTTCTGGTTGTATATTAGATTGCAATCGCTTCATTTTTCCGGTGTTAAGTGCGAGTTTTTAATGATTTCGCAATGAAAATAAAATAAAAAGCAAGTACAGTAGTTTGTTTTTATTTCACTGGTTTAAAATAATATGGTCCACGTACTGACTGACTCTCACAATATCATAAAATCACATATATCACAAAACTAATTATTTAGGACACTGTGACATTTACAAATTCTATATAAAAGAAAATGATTAATATGTTACTAAACTTGATTTACGGAGAAATCACAATATATTAGCGTATTAATACGATTTTTGCAAAAGGTTTTTATTTATTTAAATGTGGTTTAAAATTTATACTAATTGTTTATTTACTTAATTTATTTATAACACACTATTATTTTATATATTACCATAACTTGGCTGTAATAGACAGACTTATTAAGGAAAATCAGTGGATATTCGTATTTGTGCTATTTTTTATACACTTGTATTGCGGGATACGATTAAATTAATCCATAACTTTTAAGTTTTATTTCTTATCATTTTTTTAAAATTATTGTGTACTCTATATAATAATAAGCATGTTACTCATTTGTTACCTTCCGTCACCTATAGGTTAGGAAGGAATTGTTTTTAGTCAAAAAATTCGATGATAAGTTTTTAATGAATAATTGCAGGGTCCATAGAATACGATTTTACTAGAAAAAAGTGTGTGTGTGTTTGTGTGTGCGTGTGCGTTTGCGTGTGCTTATACGTTTGCATGTGCGTGTGTGTATGTGTGTGACGATTCTTGCGGCTCGCATAACTTCGATACCACCTTTCCAAAAATTAAAATTTTTGCGTATTCTTAGACTTTTCATCCATATGAAAAGGTCATTAGATTTTGATTATAATTAGTCAACCCAAGAAACCGCATTTGACACATAAATATAATTTTTCCACATTTTATTATAAATATTAAAGAATATTTTATTCTCTATATGATTTTTTTTGCATTTTGTGCTTCATATTCAGTGGACGTAGAGTTAAAAATCTGATGTGGCCAGCACATAACCTCTCGCCAGGTATTTTACCTGGTTATACGCATAAAACGAAAAATATTTTTAAATACAAATATATAATTCATGTCTCACTACAAAATAATTCTCACATATATTTGTAAATTCTATGGGATATTTTAATATAAATTATGTACAATACATACATTTTCTTTATATTCAATATCCTGAAATTTTCTTTTTCTACTTTCCTTTTTCTTTATATTCGTCATTTTTTCGCAAATTCCTTTTGTATTCTTTTTTACGAATATTCTTTTCATAATCTTCATAATGATGTAAAATATTTTTGACAATGGCATACAAATATTTTTGACAGTGACTTTTATGTGTCAATTACAAACATATGAATTTCTTGTCGTGAAGTAGTTTGATCTGAGATTTTTTTACATCAAATTATTTTATATGCATCTCTTTATCTCTAAATCTATAGAAGATATAATAATGAATTTATATTTAAATTACAATCCATGATTGAGTTTGATTTTAAAATTTAATTATAAAAATTGACTGAATGTAAATTTCACTTTTTCTGACTTGAAAATGGCCATAACCATGTGCCGAAACGTCGTCTTTTAGTTGTTACAATAATAAACAACTTTTAAAAAACATTTGAAGCTTTCAATCCAATAAACCTTCCAATTAGCAAAATTCACAGCTTCAGAAACTTTACAAGTAAAAATGTTATAATCGGATTCTAGGGACCTTAGAACGTGCTTATTCACTAAAATCTGGATATGCGATTTTTAGCATGAATCCAATACCTCTCTTAGCGAGAGATAAAAAATAATAAAGAAATTAAATTTCATATAGCCAGCTATGCTATAACCATGGAAACAGCTACTAAGATTAAAACAAATCTGATTGAAAGTTGGCAGTATCAGGTGCATTTGACATAATTTGTTTGTTTTCTAATTTTTTTGGAAATTTACAGAGTGGTCAAAAATAATTGATTTTACATATCATTTTTAGAATAAATATAAATAGGTTATATCAGAGTAGAGACCTGACAGCTACTATAATAGGATTTAGAATGATTAAAATACTTTAGATTCTTGCTTTGTGGCTAATGTAAAAAATAAAATGATGTGGGTAAGGGAAACAACGGCATTTTAATAAAAATTGTTAGTTTAGTAAAATTAAAAATTTTCAAATGTCAAGTAATTTTTTATTGCCTACTGAATCTTATTTTTAAACACTCGGTAGAAACATTCTATATGGAATATGTACAAAATACATACATAGAACTGACAAAAGATAAAAGGTACCTAATGTACTGGAAATATAGAATCTTTTGCATTAAACTTTCTGTATGGAATTTGCAGAAAATACATAGAACTGACGGAAGGTAATGTGCTGGTCACATCAGATTTTTTTATTTGTAGGCGGACACCACAAAATGCAGGGAGTTAATGAATATATGTTACAAATTCATGGGGTATGTAGGGGATGCAAAATAGACTAACTTTTACTAATAAACTCATATCAAAAAATGCACCGTTTTCGAGCTACACGGCTCTTAAAAGAGTAATTAAATTTACCTTAATTTTAGTTGGCTGTGGAGACCAAGTACTTGAGTTATTAATTTATTTAAATTAAATTTTATATACATATTATATGTATAATAATTCCTCAAAATGACGACCATCAACTTCAATGCAAGCATTGCACCTTCGGAGCATATTTTGATTCTTTCATTCAAAAAAACTAGAATTTGTGTAATTTTTTTATGTTGCCGGATACTATTGTAACGTGCGTGAAACGCCTGCCGCCGTCTCCGCAGTCGCAGCCGGGCCGCAGCAATTAGCGAGTGTCTATTTATAGCGATGACGTAATCGCGCTAGCCGGCCGGGCTACGTAAGCAAACAGGTCGCGACATGTTTACTTATTTCCGGTCGCCTGAACCTTTTGTATTCATTGTTATTATGCGGTCGAACATTCTAGACCTTTTCTAGAAGATACTGGCAGCTGTATAAAGGGACGTAGCTATGCTCGGGAGTTAGTTAGTTACATATAGTTATAAAGTTAGTGATATACAGAGTCATAGAGACACATGGAGTGTTAGAGAGTAAAGTGTTAGTGAAAAGCACAGCAGTATCGTAGTGAGCGTATGCAGTAGGTATCGAGTAGGTACTCGGGAAGTTACTGCTATATTGGGATAGCTGTGGATGTGAATACTCGGTAGTGTTGACGAGTATTGGGAAGCTATAGTGTGCAAGGACAGTAACGGCGAGTCGGGAAGTTACTGGTATACCGGAATAGCTGTTAAAGAGAATATTCGGTAGTGTTGAAGAGTATTGGGAAGCTAGGTATACGGGGACAGTAACGTTAAATGGAAGTGAATACTAGTAAAAGTTAGCCTATTTTGCATCTCCTACGTACCCCATAAAGTTGTAACACGTATTCATTAACAGCATGTATATGCTATTTATGATAATGTGTCACATTACTTCAAGAATGAATATTTTTCTGGAAAAGCTACTTTACTTACAAAATGAGCGAAGGAACACTATACTTATAAGTTATGAACATGCAAAAATACGATTCCGTTTAATTAAAGTTCAAACTTTCTTACAAGGAAAATATGAAATATGCGACACTGTAAAGGATACTTAATTAAATGAACAGGGAATATTCACAGCACTCTATATTGTACGAAGCGTAGGAACGTTTGCACCTTGCTAATTTTCCGGGAAATGGTTCCATTTGTTACAAGTTTATTATTTATTGCAAGAAATAGTAGGTACTAATTACAAGACAGATGTAATTCAGAGCAAGATATTTATCCAGAGTAATCATATTAAAACATATTAATACAATGAAACACTTACAGGTATAACTGTTAACTACGTAGTAATAAATTCTGATTTGTAAGGAGTAGGAGATGTAGTAAGATGAAGTAAGAATAGTTGTGTTCATTTAAGTTACAAGTAACAATTTAGTATTAAAAGTTGTAAACATTTTGCTAATTCTATTCTTGAAAAAAATTATAAATTGATTTTTCACCAGAATAATATCAACTTGTAACCACGAAAGTTCCTAACATTTTGCCGGCCGAAGCCTGTAAAATAGTGTTTGTGGACGTTTTAGTGTAAAGTAAAACTATTTATACCGGCCGGAGGCATATAAAATTGATTTCAAATATAATTTAATCTCCTAAATTCAATAAATATTATCGTAACTTTGTGAGATTAATGATTATTGTCTTATTGTTTTTATAAATAGTGTGTTAGGTTAGGGGTAG
Source organism: Harpalus rubripes (assembly GCA_963082715.1). NCBI lineage: Eukaryota > Metazoa > Arthropoda > Insecta > Coleoptera > Carabidae > Harpalus > Harpalus rubripes. The sequence continues at coordinate 44,050,321 of OY720455.1, read as the reverse complement.
ACACGAGAGAGGGTCGCATGTTATTCTTGTTGGTTATGTTATGAGATTAGTTGCGATGATGGTTTGTTCATAATCAATATGCCAGACAAAGAACGTGGCAGGCTTACAAAGTTTGATAAACCTACTTAAGTTATGATTCTAAACGCACCATGTTTTACGATAACATCTTAAAATTCTTGCCTTTATTATCAGACGTGAAGCGTGAGGCTTTTAACAAACATAATCTATATAAAGATATAGATAGATAATACCTATGTTTAACCAATGTTATAAAAGAGGATAGGGTGTAAGATTGACTACTTAAGTGAACAACGGTGGTTCTATCAATTCATGTTAGAATAAAAATAATAGTATTTTACTAACCGAGGCAGAAAGTGTTTCATTACTGCCGAGAGCGAAGATAGCTAATCGTAAAGCGCCGAGGTTAGCTATAGCCCGAGACGTAACAAAAATTTTCACTGAGGTTTGTATATTATTCATAACCAGAAATTAATAATGAGTAATTGATATTTCAATAAAAATAATCCGTGGTTTGTTCAATAATTTAGTGGTTTCAGAAAATGAAGACATTATAAATAAATATTATTCTTTGAAATTCTCTTTAATGCTACTTTTAGAATACGATGATAAACAGAACAATTATTTTGACATTTATGTCAATATAACAAATATTCAAATTATGTGATTTATTCCTCAAGTTTATTATTTTCGAATAAAGTAAACCATTACACTTTTTGATTACAGTTCATTCATTAGTCCGATGTCTTTTATGAAGTTGATGCTGCTGTTGATAATTATCCTTATTATTGAATGCTTCTTTCAGTGATTGTTGAATGTTGTGGTGTATTCTGTTTGTGTTGTATTTTTGGCAGTCGATGATGATGTGCTTCATTGTAAGTGGTGTATTGCAATTTGTAGGGTTTGTTTTCTTGAATAGATGGCTCTGTGTTAATCTGGAATGTTCTATTTCTAGTTTTGTGAGTAGTATTTGTTCTTGTCTCTGTTTTACTTTCGGCTTCCAAGGTTCTATTTTATCTTGAATTTCTCTTCGTTTGTTATTAGTTGTTTTTTACCATCTTTTCTGCCATATTTCTGTGATTTTGGTTTTTATTACAGTTTTCATCTTCTAAGTTATTTAATTGTATTAGATCTCCATCTTTCGTGGCTTCTTTGGCAGTTAGGTCGGCTTTTTCATTTCCCTCCAGTTCTATGTAGTAGGGGATCCAGATGAATGTTACGGAGTTATTCTTTTTGTTTATGTGGTAGAGAAATTCTTGAATTTTTCTTATGATGGGATGTTTTGTGTAGAGATTTTTTATTGATAGTAGAACACTTGTGGTTTTGGGTTGACTCGTTGTGGATCAGTTTGTTGGCTTGGAATATAGTAAACATCTCTGCCGAGAATATACTTGTGTGATCCGGTAGTTGGTATTTGTGTATGGTTTGTTCAAAATATATCGCTGATTCCGTTTTTCTTGAACTTTTGAGGCGTCGGTGTATATAAGTGAGCTGTTTTGATGATCGTCTATTATTGATTGGAACGTGTTTTTAAAGATCTTAGGATTGGTATTATTGTTATTAAATTTATGTTATTCTTCCAGGGGGGAATGTTTGGTTCTGAGCTGGGGTTTATATCTGGCAACGTACAGTGTATGGATTTAAGTAGGTTGGTGACGTGGGATTGTTATGGGAAATAGGATTTTAGTTTTGTCGTGGGTTAGGATGTATCGAAAATGTATGGGTATATTGGGTGTGTTGGTTGTTTTGATAATTTGATTATATATGCTAGTGTCAGCCTTTTTCTTCTCTCGTCAAGGTTTGGTTCATTTGATTCACAGTAAATGCTTTCTACCGAGCTTGATCTGAATGCTTCGGTGATCATTCTTACCGCAGTGCTATGGAGGGTATTTAGAATTCGGAGATTGGTGGGTTTTGGTATGCCTTATACAATTGAGTCGTAGTTGATTTTGGTTCTAATTAATAATCTATATATGCGTAGCAACGTTTGTCTATCAGCTCATCAATTATGGTGTGATAATGTTTTAATTATATTCAATCTTTTGCATATGTCCGTAGTTAGTTCTTTAATGTGAGTTTTTCAAGTTAATTTGTAGTTAAATATCACGCCTAGGAACTTTATTTCTTTTACTTATGTGATGTTCGTGTTGTTTATATTGACTGTTGGGCTTATATTTCTTTTCCTGTGTTTACTAAAGTGCATAGCTTTTGATTTTGTAAGTGAAAATTTAAATTGTTTTATTTGACCATTCATAGAGTTTGTTAATTGTTTGTTGTATCTGTTGTTGTATGCAGATGATATTTTTATTTTTATGATAGATAATTAAATCACCTTCATATAATGCCTTGGGGAATTTCGTTTTCAAGTGGTCTTTTGTCGGAGAGCTCTTACTCTAAATTTCCTGTTGATTAAAAAGTTTTTGATAAGGTGTAGTGTGTTGCTTTCTACTCCATATTGCTGTAGAGTCTTAAGTATGCTAAATTTCTACTTGGTGTCGTAGGCTTTCTCCAGGTCAAAAAATACTGCTATCATATGTTGTTTGAGTTTAAATGTCTGCTGTATATCTGATGTTAGAATCACTAAGTTATCTGCAGTACTTTTCCCAGCTCGTGCTTGTGTTAATATTTCGTTCTTTTGGATATCATTTTCTCGGTAACTTTGTTAAGGCAGTTTATTAATGATATTGGGCGATAATTGGTAGTATTGGTTTTGTTCTTGTTTCATTTTGGGATTGGTATAAGTATGGCTTTTCGCCATAAATCTGGAAAGGTTTGGGAGGATAAGATAAAATAGTTAATTTTTAGAACGTATGTTTTGGATTCTATTGAAAGTTTTTCTTTTAGAAAATTGGTGGAATATTGTCTGGACCTGGACTGCTTTCAATTTTCATTTGGTCAATGGTGGTTGTAAGTTCCCATAGAGTAAAGTTGATTTATTGTATCACTGTTTACTTGTATACTATCGTTTTCCGTTTTGGCTTTTAGATCGATAAATTCTTTGGTGTAATTATCATTGCCTGATACTTTTTCAAAATGATTGGCTAAATCGGCGGAGATTTCTTTATTTTCACTAGTATCGTGTCCATTAAATATCTTGTAGTTGATCTTTTTAGGTGACTTGTTTCCTTTGATTTTGTGAATTTTTGAGCATACAGTTTTTGTCGGGGTATCGGTATTGATTGTCGATACAAATTGTTGCCACGATGCTTTTTTGAGTTCTATTAAGTTTTCTATTGTTCTGTATTTTTTGTATTTGTAAAGAGCAGTTTTTTGACGTTTTATTGCTATTTTACAATCTTGATTCCGCAACGGGACGTTTTTCAATCGGAACTGTTCATCTAATACCCCTATTACTGTCTCCGCTGCTTGTGTAATTTGAGTTGTGATTTCTTTATCACACGATTTATATCGGTGAGGTTAGTTTCTTCTTTTATATTTTTCATTATTGATTGGTATTGAACTCATTGAGCATTTTTAAAGTTCCAATTTATCTTTCTTGTATGTTATCATTGTGACGCTGGGTAAAATTACCAAAAACTACTGACCCAAAAGATGGAATGGAGGGTAATGTTTCCCATATCAAATCACTTGCTATTCTTGGATGTGCGAAGCTTAAGTCTATTGTGCTGAAATTACATGAGCGAGTAGATATATATGTTTCTGATCCATCATTGAATAGTACAAGGTTATCAAGTCGGGTATCTTCAATGACTTTTCCTCTCGAATTGTTGTGATGTGATCCCCATAAAAAGTTATGTGCGTTGAAGTCTCCTAAGATTATGTATGGATATGCCAGTTGATCGACTAAATCTTGTATTTCGTTTATTGTTATTTGTCTGTCAGGGGACAAATACATATTACATATGGCGATTGGTGTTGGGATATATGTTTTGATTACTACTGCTTCTATTTCAGTGTTTAGGTTGAATTCTTGTATTTCAATATTACTCTTGCTTAGTATTGCCACTCCGCCGCTGGCTATTTGGTTGTTTTGCCTATCTTTTCGGAATATGTCATAATTGTTTAATTTGAACATTTTGTTTTCGTTAAGTCTTGTTTCATGTATACAAGCAAAGCTTGGTTTGTATTCTTTGATTAATATTTGTAATTATGGTAAGTGTGCATAAATTTCGTTCTTGTTCCACTGAATTATATTCTTTTACTACTTTGTTGTACTGAGATATGTAGGATTATTAATCGTATGATTTTTGAGTTTGAGTTAGGTAATAATTCTGGCCATTCTTCCTTTTAGTGTTTTGTCACTTATTTTCAGTCGAATGTCGTCTAACATGCAAATCAGGTTGTTGATGTTATTCGTGTATTCCTTAGCTATTTGTAATGATTCATTTGAGACATATATATTTTCATAGAAGTCCTTTAATTGGTCGTATGTTATTCTTATTTATTTGGGTTATTGATGATGTCTTCGTATACTGGGGCTAGTTGTTCATCGATTGTCTGTTTTGGTACTGGGCTTTGTGTTCTTGATCGGGTACCCGAGGTTTCTTTCTTCGGTTTCTTTGTCGGGGGTTTGAATGGTGTTTCTGATGTGTTGGATTCTGTCAGCATGAGAGTTTTTTCATTATCTATGTCGTGTTGTTCAGCTGTGTCTTGTGTTATTGTTACGTTTTCAGTTATCACTTCTTGTATTTGTTTGGTGGATTTGGTTGTGTCGACCTTAATTGTGTCTTCATTATCTGAGTCTGGTGCTGGTCGTTTGTTGTATGCCAGTATGTTTTTTATTGTGTAATGTTCACATTTTGAATATACTCATGTCCGATATTGTTACATAGGTGACATTTTACATTTTCCCCAGTTAAGAAAATTCTGTATTCCGTGTCTTCGAATTTGAACAGTAGACTGTTTTGGATCAGACTACTTTGCCTTGTTTTAATTAGCTTTCTGAGCATTTTGATATTTTCGGTTTTGTTATAGAGTAGATAATTCGTGGCCCTATGAATTTTTTTTGTGTCTGTGACCGATTATATACTGCCATATTTTATTCTTATAGGTAACATAGTCGTTCTGTTAAGTTTCTAAGATTTGTTTAGGTTAGAATTAAAATATTGATATAAGTGGTTGATTGGGAAAGAAACAAATTTTGGGAATTGTACAGGCGATCAAGATGCGTTGAGATAAGTAAGGATGTATAAATAAATACCTTAATTTAATTTGCTTTTTACACCTTTGACTCTCTGTAGATTCACCTTTCACTCGTTCTCACAATCTTTGACCAACTTCATTTTTAAATGTTATATAATTTTTAACAGAAAATTAAAAGCAAATTCTCTGTTTCTTTGTTAATATAGCTGTGAAACGCAAACTATCGTCCAGTATTAATGAAATCTGACATACACTTCATAGATAGTGGTACGTACTAGTTCTGATAAAAATAAATGAAGCTCAATCGAAAATGAAATACCGTACGATTATGAAAAATTTTCGTTACTATTTGATCAACCCTCGTATATTCGATTATTGGTTCAGCTCACAACCAACTCTCGTATAGACTATAAAAATTTAAATAATAATAATAATTATAATAATATATGTAGTGTAAAAATACAGAAAATATTGTAATAGACAAGAATAGAGACGATTATTTAAATTTAAAATTTTCTATTTTAATATTTCTTCAAAATAAATATAATTGTTTTAATTTCTTTTTTATAAATTTTTCTGAATTGGTAAGTATTGGCAACTTGGATTAAGCATGAGACATCTAGCGAGAAAATTAGAACTATTAAAAGACATACCAAATTGAATTTCTAAAATTCAGGTGTATTTCTAAAAAAAATATATAATTTCGCGATACAAAATAAATTTTCTTTTCATATTTGACAAATGTAATCACAAAACAACAATAGCTGTCATTCGGTTATGTGGCTGTCGTTCGCCATTTTCGCTTCCGACAGCAACGCCGACATCGGTGATTTGAGTTGCCTATATAATATCTTTGTATGAAATTAAAATCATTTTAACAATTCGCTACATTATTCTAAATTTTCCAGCAAGTTTACAACTTATACAATAAATTTGAATACTGCGCCACAGATACATATCGTCCTAAAGGGAGTATGTTAGACTTATACGTAATACATTATAATTTGAATATAGGTATAATATCTAGAAATTGATAATATTGTATTAAAAGTAAATGTATTGTCAACATTCCTATTTATATCTTAGGTATACATGAATATTGTTTGTAGATAAATGTATACGAATGATATACTCTGGTATTTTAGTTTTGGAGCAATTATCAGTCGACATTTTAAGAAGAGGCGTAGTTACAATGGAAATGGAGTAATAATAAATAAAATTCATTAGACATTGAAAAAGTTTTGTAGTGGTTCAAGCGTATACTAACATATTCAGCGAGTTTTTCCTATTCACTTATTTTATTGACGAATGCTTAAAAAATACTTAACAAATTTTACTACCTGTACAAAAAATAAGTGTTGTCACTTCCTAAAAGGGATTAAGGGTCTAATAAAACAAGCCACTTGTCAGGAAGTGTGGGCGCGGATAGAAAACAAGTAAAGCAGGTGTAGGATTTATCCAACAGCTTAACTAGCATTACATTACTAGCCAAATAAAACATTCACCCCCATCTCGTAGCAAACTGCATTTTGGTGTTTCTACGACATCTGAAACAAAAAAGATTAATTACAGAGAATACAATAAATAGTATCATGAATGTATCACAGCTTTTTACATAGTACGGAGTTAATCTATTTTATTTATGTACAATATGCATGTTTCTGACAACACAGTTTAGCCAATACTTTGCTAAATTGCTCATAATAACAGAACAGAACGCTTTGTTTGATTTGGATGAAATTTTGTGACATTTCCTATCAGTATGATTAGACAAGAACTTTTTAAAGACAATGTCGATAATGTAAAATTTATTTTATTTTTTATATATGAGTAATATGCCATGATGATATATTTATTTATTTGCATGAGAGATATTAAAGGCCTTTAAGTTCCATATTGTTGTTGATATTATTTTATTCAGACGTTTGGGTCAATATTTGACAATCCTTAGTGCAATTTTACAATTTAAATTAGCATTATTACATTGAATGTTAATATAACAATTTATGTAAAATCATCTTCGATAATAGATTACACATGAAAATATCATGTACCTTAAAATACAGTGTTCCGTTTGACCAGCCCACGCTCATTTTGAGCGAGGTTAGGTTATTCAAAATGTTTTGTACATCGCTTTCCAATTGAGTTTTCTTAATAAATGTTGGATTTATCATTACATATATTTCATAAACTGTATTTTAAGATACATGATATTTTCATATGTAATCTATTATCGAAGATGATTTTACATAAATTGTTATAATAACATTCAATGTAATAATGCTAATTTAAATTGTAAAATTGCACTGAGGATGGTCAAATATTGACCGAAACGTCTGAATAAAATAATATCAACAACAATATGGAACTTAAAGTCCTTTAATATCCCTCATTCAACTATAATTTAGTTCCCAACATTAACTATATCAATCATATATTTATTTATTTAATTTTATTTTTAGAAAGATACACCTTCCTGTATCTTTGTAATTAGTGACATCTGTTCATAAATAGTGATCTAATCACTTCAGTTGTTTTGTAATTATATTGTTTTATGTTATGCGATTAGATACGTTCAATGAAGTAAGCAAATGCTACGTAAGCAAACGAGACTTGTTGCTTAGTACATTGAACGGTTTGCTACTTTTAACCATAAACTGTCATCCACACCTGTAATCGGAAAAGTTGTAAGTTGTCAAATATAACATGTGTATCTCTCGTATCTGTTTTCTTGGTCTGCGAACTTATGGAAAATGAATTTATACATTTATTTGCAAATAGTGTGATTAATTTGTGGCTTGGATTGCTTGCGAGCAAATCAAGCAAATGCTAGGCTAGCAAAGTCGTTCAACAAATTTTACTTCCGGATGCTTGTTTTGCTGAGCTTATTGAATGCACCTGACAGGTGTCAAAATTTTGTATAATTTTTACCTTCCGTCACCTTTAGGTAAGGAAGGTATTGTCTTTGGTCAAAAAATTCGGTGGTGAGTTTTTGTTGAATAAGCACGTTTTGGGGTCCCTAGAATACGATTTTACTATTTTTACGATGATGTCTGTATGTGTGTGTGTGTGTGTGTGTGTGTGTGTGTGTGTGTGTGTGTGTGTGTGTGTGTGAGTGTGTGTGTGTGTGTGTGTGTGTGTGTGTGGATGTGTGTGTGTAACAAAATTTTCGTCTACGATAACTCTAATACTACAACTCCAAAAATTATAATTCTTTCGTATTCCTCTTCGTTGCATCCATATGAAGAGCTGATTAGATTTTGGTTATAATTGGTCAGCCGGAAGTACCCTTATTTGCAGATTTTAACAGTTTTTCTTGAAACAACGATGTTAAATATCATTTTTTTACATTTAATGTTATTATAAATATGAAAGAACATTGTATTCTCTATACGATTTGACTGCATTTTATACTTCATATTAAATGGATATAGAGTTATAAATTTATAAAGAAATTAAATTTCATAAATTAGCCAGCTATGCTAGAAACAGTTACTATATTAAGAAAATTCTGATTGAAAGATGTCAGTGTCAAGTGCAATGACATATTCGTAGTATATTTGTGTCAATATAGAATTTAGAATCTTTTGCAAGGAACTTTCTGTATGGATTTTATAGAAAATACATACTCATTTACGAAAATTCTACCGGTAGATACCGCATCTACCGACTGTGTTCGAAAACACTACCGGATTCATGAAGAATCTAATCTCAAAAAAAGGTAGTGATGCAAAGCGAAGCGTGCGCGGTAAAAGTGGAAATGTGTTCAAAGTAGGACTCTGCTCAGTTTGTTAACTACGTCAAATTTCTAACCTGTTTAAAATTTTCAATTATTCATAGGTTATGGATCTACCCTGTTTACCACTCACGTTCTTAAAATAACGATTCTAGTAGCTATAACCTGATAAACAGCTATTTACTGGTAACAGTTTACCGGTACAATTTTTATAAATACCATATAAAACTGACGGAAGGTAATGTGCTGGCCACATCAGATTTTTTATTTTGATTTATTATTATATTATACGTTTAATTTATTTTGTGTTTTTTTTTATTTCGACATCATTATCTCTAAAAATAATCATATCCAAGTGATGGATTTAATCATAGTAACAAAAGTAAAGTAGGTACTTATGTAATTATCATTACTATACTCTATCCGTTTTAATTGTAGACTGGTGGAAAGAAAGGTGCAGTTTAATGTTGTTGCTTGACTGGATAATATTAGGGTATTATCCAATCAAAATACAGGATCAAACTGCACCTATCTTCCCACCACTCTATAGTTAAAACGGATAGAGTATAATTGTCTCTCAATTTCTGACTTTAACAACTATCAAAATTTGCAAATAGAAATTTAAATATCTATTTTTTATGAGCTGGCACACTTTAAATTTGATCTCTTGAAATGTGACTTACCTGCTTTTTGGATGTTAACACAGATACATTGACAGTGCGGTGACAAGTTATAACAATAGTTATTGGTATCACTAGGCGAGAAACTGAACATTTGCGAAAACGAGTTTATTTTGATAGGCCGAGCTGAAAGCGAAGCCTGCAAATACGAGATCTCGCAAAACAGTTTCTGGGCGTGTGATACACAAGATTTTTTGTGCCGACATCTCCATAAATTCTTCGTATATTTCTCAACACTTTATTCTATTTTAAATAACCTAAAAAAATGAACATATATTTTTATCGGTTTTGCATTGCACGTTTAAATATAATTACTTAAATTGAGCTTAAAATGTGTAATTATTTTATATTTATTGAAAATATATCATACAAAAATTAGTTATATATATATATATATATATATATATATATATATATATATATATTATAACTTATATATATATATATATATATTATAACTTATATATATATATATATATATATATATATATATATATATATATATATATATACAGAGAATTTATTTTAAAATGCAACATATAGTTTATCACTTCCATGGTTACACACCTTGGTTATACACTACTGTCAAAAATTGACAGCAATGTAATATTTGTCCATTTTAAAATGCAACATTATAAATAGTATTGCAGCACAGGAGATACCTCCAGAACACATCACAAATGGTGTCAATTTTTTCTACGAGCGACTAGGATATTGCCTCAGTGTGAATGGAGATATTTTTGAACATTTATTACATTAAAATTATGAATTTTTGTAAGCCAAAGTTTGTTAAGCTGTGCTACAAGTTTTGATTTTTTGTTAATAGTATGTAGGCTAATTTATTGGAAATTAGTATTTATAATACATAACTACAAATTTTTGTTTGTTGCATTTTAAAATGGACAAATATTACATTGCTGTCATTTTTTGACAGTAGTGTGCAGTAACCATGGAAGTGATTGACCATATGTTGCACGTTAAAATAAATTCCCTGTATGTATATATATATATATATATATATATATATATATATATATATATATATATATATATATATATATATATATATGTTAACACATAGCTTTCCCACAATTCCGCTGACACCGCATAGGAATATTCCACATCCGCGGAATAAACCATCCCATCATACAAGGGACGCTGACCCAGCCATCTCAGGTGTCTTCCTTCGAAACCGAGACACACAGAACGTGCAGTCTAGTCCAGAATCTCCAACACATAACATTAACTCTGATATATCATTTTCTTGTAAATCTGACAATACATACAGTTGTAACTTATAAATTTGTAATAATATAAATATTTTTTTTGGAATATAAATAATTTTATATTATAACTTATATATATATATATATATATATATATATATATATATATATATATACATATATATATATATATATATATATATATATATATATATATATATATATATATATACTTTCGCATATTTTCAATGACAAATAGCGGAAACGAGAAGTTAGTTGTAGTTACAAAACAAACGAAACAAATTAGTCCTAATGTTGGAACGTATAATTAATCTATTCGAGATGACAGCAATGGCAGCATATTATTATTTTTATTACAAAATTTAGTTATTTAAGTTACAACAATTGAAGATTTAGCCCTAAATTTGTAAACCTTTTGCTAATTCTTGTGTTGATAATAATCTTAAATTGACATATCACCAGAACAGTAATGCCAACTCTTTTGCCGGCCTAGGTCAGTAACAGCGCATTTCTGTACGATTTTGAGTTCTGTAATACTAGTCAAAATGGACGGAGGAAAGAAAAAATGATTTGTGTGACCTAAACAGTTAACACGGAAATTTTGTTGGTAATCTAATGGGTAGCAACTAGTACTGAATGACGTTGAAAATTCTTTTACCCAAGTCAAATGGAGTGGAAGTTAGGAACTGATCCTGAGATGAACCAAAAGATAAATGGGAAAGGATTTAAACTACGGGATGTTATACAGTAGGGGCAAAATATTCTTATTGATTTTCTTATTCATTTTCATAAATTTACGCATTGGCAACTTCGTATACGGCCATGAAATTTTATATTTTACATTGGTTAAGTACAAGTTGTCAGGGGTATTTTTTTATTAGGATAAGTAGTACTATGCAGTATTAAAAATGAAATAATTTATATTGGTATGCATTTATTATGGAAAATAATAGTAATTTTGAATTGAAATTCAAAAAACAAATAAAACGTAGAAATGAGACGGAATTAAAAAAATATATATTTTATATTCATAAGTAAGTCATGTCTAAAATTAGTTATTTAAGTATTAAAGGCAGTAAGTGCTTCCTAGTGGTTGAGGATGATTTTGGAGATCGAGACGAAGACGAGATCTCCAATACATCCGATACCGATAGAAGAGTACTTACCTGCTGACCGCAATGCTTATTACTAAAGAGCGGATTTTATGCAATTGCATATACAGTGTTTATTAGGCACATCAACAAAATCTTTTCATGTGTCCACGTTTCATTAAAAGTTAATGCCAAATATGAAATGAAAAAATGCATATTCTGCATATATTAACATTTTACTGCATATTTTTTAAATTTTTATTCAAATAAAACACGTTTGCGTTTTATTTTTTATGTATATACGGCAATAATGCGACGTCAAAACCAAGTGGAAATTACAATTCTTGAAAATGGGTTTTTGATTACTTAAGTGCATTTTGAACGAGTTTATTGTGAACCATACGTAGTCAAACTTAAATAACTGTCATTTGTCGTCAAGTGTAAATACAAAACTTTTCTATAATTAAAAAGTGTTTCTTATAAAGCTTATTTTATTAACTATGATTTGCTTTAAATATAATAAATATGAATATGTAGCAAAATTTGGCGGAATATACGGTTCACTATATACTCTTTCAAAATGCAGTTAAAAAAACTGGACGCCTACTTTCAAGATTTGTAATTCCCGCTTGATTTTGACGTCGTACTTTCACAGTCTACCAGTATTATATATGTGATGTTTGCAGGTATAAATTCCCACAAAATAGTGTAAAGCTGTGCTCTACAATAGTTTTGTCTATACCGCTATTATTTTTGTTATTAATAGTTTTATTTACAAACTGAAGCGTTTTTTTATTTTTATTTTATTTAAGGTATTATTTTATAATATAATTAACCATGTGATATTTTTTTTATACTTTTCTTGTGCCTACCTAATGTTCTGTATAAAAGACTACATATACAAATGGAAATAAGTTAAAAATTATCAGAAATATGAGTACAATATTCAAAAGCAACTGACCAATTTTTTGCTTATTTTTATTAAAATATGCATATTTACAGTTTGTTTTGCATACAGGGTGTAAATGAAATAAGTGCGTTAAATTTAACCAGTAATGTAACTCGACGAGAGCAACAATATTTCTTAATAACTTTTTTTTCTAAGTCTTTTAGATTTTGAGTTAAAATTCTTTAAAGATTTGCTGCATATTTCGTTACCCGCCTATGGAGAAGAGAACAAATGGCTGCTGCCGTATTCAAGTGAGACACAAACAGCTCAAAAATTGTCGGTTATCGGTGACACTTATGCAGTCACAGCAATTAATAAACGAATCAAGAGATATAACATTATTATTAATTAATACGTGATAGTACAATTTTTAAAATAAATACATTTAAATTTTGGATAACAAAAGTATAAAGTTGTGTATTGAACCAAGCTTTTAATCACCTGTGAATAGTGGAAGACAGGGAGAAACGAGGTAACGAGACGAAGAGCAAAAGCATAGTTATTAGGTTATGAGATGATTATTTATCGTCGATAAATAATAGTTTAAATACGTTATTCAAAAAATGTAAGTACAAACTTTTGTTGAAAGAGGTACATGAGTACCAATAATTTGTCGTCCATTTATTGTTCTCCAAACATTTTTTAATGAAAATTTTTACAGCATTTTCGTCTGTTGAGATGTGTATTGTGCATAATAAATACACCTTCCCGAGTAAATTCAGTCTCATTAATGAACATTATGAGCCATTCTCAAAATTGAAGTCTGTTATGTGCTGAAAACAGAACTTTTTGCACATGTTATGGATATAACTGTTGCTTTTTTAAAAATTGTCATATGTGACTCTCCGTATTGTGATAAAGATGTACAAGATTAACAAATGTGCGAATTAAGAACAGAATGAATTGGTGATGATTTGGAAACGCTCCGTGTAAATGCGTTGGCAACTCCATGACACTGTCTTTGTCAACCGTGATGTCAAGTAAAATGTAGTACAGATACGAGTAAAAAAATAAATAAATAAATAAACCATAGGTAAGTAATTCCAATGTCTGTGTACTCGCATTTTGACAGAATTTTACCTTATAAACAAGTTTATTACTAATGTCAAAGTTTAATTTAACAATTGACAGGAATGTCAATTGCTAAAACAAAATTTTTCATAGCTATTGCTACTGCATTCAATTATCACAAAAATATTTGGAACGACTCGTCAATTTACGGGGTGATAAAAATGCTAAAAAATATGAGATTTCGAGAAAAAGTTATTAAGAAATATTGTTGCTCTCGCCGAATTATATTACTGGTTAAATTTAATGCACTTATTTCATTTACACCCTGTATATGGTGCATATTTTGATTATTTTTTCATGCATATTGCATGCATATTTTGATACTTTTTTACTGCATATAATCCGCTCTGTATTTATTACGTTTTTAGCATGATCGACTCACAAAATTAAGAGAAAGATTTGAAAATTATTTTGGCATAATGGTTGTAATTTTTAAAGTAAGCTGTGATCGTTGGTTGGTTTAATTACCGCTTTCGCCTCCTAATCGGTAAGTAATTCACATCATTTATCGATCATTAATTTGTAAATAAAACCTACTGCCTTGAAAATTCTACGAGTAAAAAACCGACATGTAAAAAATTATTAGTTAGCGTTGTTCAGGCTGTTATATTCGTAAGTATGAAATAGGTTTCGTTGTATATATGCTGTGGATATCAGGAAAACAACGTTGTATCACCGTAATACACTAGTTTTAAATCTCTATAACTGAATCTGCTGGCGCAAATTTCATTTGTACTTGGTTAATATAAGTGTAAACTACTACCAATGTACTATTTGTCTGTACTGTGGAACAATAGAGCGTCAACTGTAGTGTATGAATATGCCTAGGTCATATAAATTACTGCAGTAGCGAAAAAGTTAAATTAGATCTGATACACTCAGCTAAGGATAAAAGCCGTGAGTCATGATGATGTGAAATACGAGTTGTTTTTATAACGAACTGCTTCATATGAAAATTTGAGTAAAAAGATACGATATATTTATTATTTATTAAGTATGTATATGTAGTTGTCTCTTGCGTACCAACTAAAATTAATTAAATCTTGAAATTTTTGTGGAACAAAAAGTGTTTAAGATATATTCTTTGTGTAAACACAACAAATGTAGATAAAATATCATACATTCAAAATCGAGAATTAATTGACTTTTAATTCTGATGCCATCTGTCATTTGCGATAATAAATTAACATGTGTGATTTTTCATGTCGACATGTAATAACGTAAATCACGATTACTTCAAACAAATTGATACATGTGCTTTGTTAATAGAGTTCTCTTTTCACCTTGTGAAGCATAGGGTAAAAATGTCAGCTGCTTTATTAACAATTTTACAGATTTTAGCGAATATATTTGCAAAAAGTTACTGTTCACACTATTTCTCAAATCACTTTGCAACAGTATTTTGTTAATAGGTTCAAATTATGTCTATGATTATTTATCAGTAATCAGTGGTGTATGTGACTATAATAGAATTTCAATACATAGGTCATGTAAATATTAACCACTATAGATTCTCATTATAGTAACAAAAATTACTTAAACATTATTTCGTAATAATAATATAACGTGGAACGCCCGCCGTCGCCGCAGCAATGAAGGAGTGTCTAGTTATAGCGATGACGCAATCGCGCTAGCAGCCGGGCTACGTAAACAAACTAGTCGCGACGTGTTTAATTACTTGCAGTCGCCTGAACCTTTTGTGTTCATTGTTATTATGCGGTTGAACATTCTAGAGCTTTTCTAGAAGATAATGGCAGCTGTATAAAAGGGACGTAGCTAAGCTCGAGAGTGAGGAAGTTACATTCAGAGTCATAAAGACATTCACATAGAGTGTTAGAGAGTAAAGTGTTAGTGAGAAGCACAACAGTATCGTAGTGAGCGTATGCAGTAAAGAGTTGAGTGGACTAGGTACTCGGGAAGTTACTGGACTACTGGGATAGCTGTGGATGTGAATACTCGGTAGTGTTGACGAGTATTGGGAAGCTATAGTGTACGACGTCAGTAACGGCGAGTCTGGAAATTACCGATAGACTGGGATAGTTGTGGAAGTGAATACTCGGTAGTGTTGACGAGTATTGCATACAAGGACAGTAATAGCGAGTTTGGGCGGATACTCGGTATTGGTGTTGAAGAGTTGTGGCATACGGACAGTTGGTGATACTGAGGCTACGGAAAGAGAAAGTTAGTTACATAAATAGACAGACAGTGAGGTGAAAGGTGTGACAGTTGAATATACAGACGCTGTTGAGTCAGTTTAGTATATAGACGCTGTGGAGGTCGGTAGGCGGACAGTTGAACGTGATATAAGTATATAGTGACATAGATATAGTGATATAAATATCGCGTAAACAGTTTACAAGAGTCTACAACAGACCGGCAGTCTAAGATTGGAACGCGTAGTGAACAATTAGTAATATCGTGGAAATAAATATTAGTGTTAATTGGTTAAATAAATAAATAGTGTTAATGTTATCTAGTGAATTATAGTTTTAGTCTTAATTAGTTTTTAATAATTGTTTAATATTAGTAATAGTCATTTTTTAATTAATAATAATTGTCTAATATGTACACTTCACTCAAATAAATAAAAAAGACGTTTCAATACGTATTGTTATTTACATTTGAATGATATGGAGAAGGAATATGGTAACATCGGTATGGCTTGTGTTTGTATTTCTGCTGCTAACAATTGCTACGGCATATTATCTGTCTTTATTCCTCCTTGTATGGAAAATGCATATAAAAATATTTGCATTCGGAAATTTTTTATTCAACGCTTCCACAAATTCCAATTCCACTTTTACTAGATTGTTTATTAAGATGTTCACATCGTGAGTGAACTTCCACAATTAACTAGGCTACTAGATTATGTTTACGGCGGAATTTCCATGTTGCAAAGAACAGTACGCCGACCGACGGAAGTCAACAAAAAAAAAATGTACGGTGAACTCGCCGAAGTGCGTAAATCGGGTAAGTGCGTTCATGTAGTTCTTTTATTTTTGTACTTATCAATATGGTGAGCTAATAGCACACACTTCAACATATTTCCCATACATAGATGGCATCGCTCAACGATGTCTGTCTGTACTCAAATCAGATTTAATACAACGATAAATAAACACATGATGTAAGTTTACGGTACAAATATTTCATCATTACCGATATCTGTACAAAAGCAGATTGGCAAACCCAGCAATGGGTAATAAGCCGTGATGATATATTTATTTATTTATTTATGTATGTTTGCCGACTTTTGTATGATGATCAATCATCTGCATATATTTATGTATATCTGCAAGTTTGATTATAAATCCTTATATAGTTTTGATTGGCGTATTCAACCACTTACTTAATTTTTGTATTTTAACTCTTTGATTAGAAAAATCTGATGTGGCCAACACAATGCCTCCCGCCAATTAAATTTTATTTTTAGATATTTATTAATTAGATATTTACTTATGTTGGCAAATGAATTAAGTTTCATTCCATATAAAGATGGTTCTATTCACTATTTTCTTTTTAAAACGTTACTATTATTAATTTAAAATTAATTCTTTCACAGTGACATTTATCTGTCAGTTACATATATATATATATATATATATATATATATATATATATATATATATATATATATATATATATATATATATTTCCGAATAATATTATTTGAGTTAAGAGTGGAAGATCCACACATACCTACAGACATCATCGTAAAGATGTTAAAATTGGATTCTAGTAATTTGCCAAAATCTCGATATGTAATTTTTAGCACGATCCCTATATCTTTTTTACCAAGGCTAGCGGGAGGTAAAAAAGCATATCCTACGCACTTGCTCTACAAAAATGCAAGCGTGGGAAAGTACGAACATGGCATTTTTTGTTAGTACGCACTTCCCAAAAATCAGAATAGGCCAGGGATGGCGAACCTTTACGTATCAACGTGCCATTTTTTTAAAGAAATGTTTAATGAGGTCATAGACGTGCCATCAAATAATTTTGACTTTGTGATTATTGGGAAAATAATAATAATAAATATTATCAACTCAAAACTCTTTATTTACTACAAAAAAATAGGAACATTTTGCAATGTTTCAATTATACGCGTAATTTAAATTAAAGTAAAATTAGTGTGACTTCTGTTGTTGCAGATTAGATGACAAATAACATATGTTAGGGTTGAAAGATGTTAGTTTTAGCAGAATGCATGCTGAACTGGAGTCATCTGTCAAACGGTTTCTAACCGAGTCTTTAATGTTATTCATCTCCGAAAATAATGACTTGCAGGCATAGGTTGATGAAAATATTGTTAAAATAGCATGAGCGAGCTTCTTCAAACAATTAAATGTGTCTGGTAACGCATTGCATGTTTCCAAAATTTTGTTATTAGCATTTTCACTTATATTACTTGTCAATCTTTCTGTTTCAATTAATTCTAACTCTTTCCTTGTTTCAATAGGTTTTTGAATCTGGAAATCAATCAGCTGAATTTCAAATTCTTCCATTCCAACCAATCGAATTGGGACAAATTCAGTTTATCAAATGACCCGCGCACCGCACCCGAACATTCCATAGCGTAGGGATCACTCGCGTTTGCCCGTCATATAATACCTACTTCACACTTTTCGTAGTGCATCATAATGAATTTTGTGATCAGTGACGTGCCCAAAATATTGTGTCGCGTGCCATTGGTTCGCTATCCCTGGAATAGGCTATTCCAGCACAATCGAATTAAGAAAAATTATAAATTTGTCCTATAACATTCAGTAGTGTTTTTATTTTATTATTCTTATGTTACCTTTTGGTTTTTGAGTCAGTCAAATTTTGTTTATTTTGTAAAATTAGAGAGAATAAGATATTTTTTTTCTGTAAAATAATACCATATAAGTTTTAGTTTGAAGTTACAAACGTGTTACGCACTTACCTCCATCAGAGTAGAAGTGCCTTCTAGTGGCCGACATTTATAAATTACACACAACAAAATTTGGTGAATCCAATTAAGAATACAAATAGTTTCATACAGCCGTTAAGGTCCAACAAATAATACATAAAACGTACAATTAATTGTTTTAGAATTTGAAAAATAAAATGAGCCGCCAAGTCAAAGTGTAAAAAAAGGAGTACGCATTTCAAAGAGTTCACCTTACATATTTTTCAGATTTGTAAGTCTTACAGATCTGTAAATATTGAACAAAATCGCAAAAGAAAACTGCCACTCTTATATACATATGATTTTATATTAATAAAAAATAGATGCGTTTTGATAGTTTTATACAGATGTACTGATCTGTAAGTAAGACTTACAGATTTGTATAGCAGAAAACTGTTACCCTAGCCTCGCCACCGTATTTCTGGTTAAATAATGATATTATTAATAAGTTTATCATAAATAAAATAAATAAATAAATATATTATCACGGCATATTTCGATGCATATTACCCATTGCTAGGTGTGCCAATCTGCTTTGTACGCAGATATCGGTAATAATGATGACATATTTGTATCGTGCGGGCGTTTACCAAGCGTCACCTCACGGGCACTCATTGCTGGCGTGGAGAGTGCACTACAGGAGTAAATTTTGTGCCATTTAAAATTCGAAATATTTGGCGTCGGCCGGGATCGAAGCCGGTTCCCCAAATTCGCGACCAGACATTCAGGCACGCGGCCACGAGACCCCATAAGTTTATCATAATTATTATTATTAATTTTATTGTGTAGACAGTACACACTAACTATAGAGCGATTATTTATGCTTGTTTTATTTACTTGAAGTGCGAAACTCTGGATAAATAATTTAGTAATAAGATACCCTTGAAGTATACAAATTGGTTGTCTTTAAGTTCTTTTCTGAAAAAAATCGGGGTAATTTTAAAGGCGATGTGTTCTTTCCTCCTTTCTTTCTTTCTTTGTTCCCTTAGCTTTAATCAGCATTTCTATCGAGACGGAACATTCGCACTGAAATAGGCTATTAGTGAAAATGTCATTCTATATACCTACATCTCTATCTTATAGCTAAACTCCGGCATTGTTTATCTCTTGCTACAGCTTGTTTTCGCTTTTAAAATTTTTATTTTTATTGAGAAGAATATTTTACTGAATACGACAAAATGGTGGGAGATTATGAAAAAAGGATATAAATTGTTCAAATTTGAATAAAGTTCAAATAAAACTAAATTATAGTTAGCACACTTGTTCACTGAAGTATAGATTGTGCGAGAATCTTTGCAGCTGTGGTAGGAATCCAAAGAGGCAACTGGCAACTACTTTAAATACTTTAATGCAGATAACACCACATATACTTTAGAACAGCGTTTCTTAACCTTTTTTAAATCGCAGACTAACATTTCAGATAGCAGACCCCATAGAAATTAAACCTTTAAAAACACTAATAAAGTGTAGAAATAAAACTTTTTTTAAGTTAAGTTGTTTTATAGAAGGAATAATAAAAAGGAAAATTATTAAAAAACGAAAATTTTGTCTATAATGTTTTACTTATTAAAACACAAGACTCATTTAACAAAAGTCAGGGCTACATAGGAATAACATAGTAGGGGATTACAGCTCAATCGAATTAAGAGAAATCAGTAAAAAATAGTGAAAGTAGATGCTTAATAATGAATATTAATAAAGAAATAAAATGATATAATTGAAATACTTCGGAAATAAGGGGGTTTTTGTTTTAGCAGCTCGTCATTCATACGAAATCCATATATATTATTTTGATTGGCGACTCAATATATACATATATATATATATATATATATATATATATATATATATATATATATATATATACACATATATAATATATATATATATATATATATATATATATATATATATATATATATATATATATATACCGAGTTAGGGGCGGAGCCTACTACCAATGGAAATAGAGAAATTCAAATAGCGGAGGCGTGGCTATCAGTCCAGTAGTGCAATTCTCAAACAGTTTTTATTTGAATATAAATATTTTACATTAAACTTAATAATTTAAATACATTTCCAATTATAAATCATGTAGTACAGTATAATAATATTCATTTATTTTTTGTAAATATAATTTAGAAATAGCATATATTTCAAGAACATTTAGGTCCACGAAGAAAGCAGTTTGATATAAAAACTTATATACGTGACGTCACATATATATTTTCAAATTTCGGAGGACTATAGCTCGCTTATTAATAGGAATTTTTTCACCGGATTTTCACCGACAGTCTTAGTTTTACTTATACGTTCAGATGAAATTATAAAAATATGGTGCAATCCCCTATTGTGGAATACGAGTAGTTCCACAAAACAAATAGTTGGAAACTTGATGCTGCATCTCACTAACTAGCTTGTTAATATCAGGTTTAATTGTAGATCGTTGTATTCAGACATCACAATCGACATTTTTCAATATATCCCTGTTTGATTGTTTTTTTACCTTCCGTCACCTTTAGGTAAGGAAAGTATTGTCTGTGGTCAAAAAATTCGGTGGTGAGTTTTTGATGAATAAGCACGTTTTAGGGTCCCTAGAATACGATTTTACTATTTATACGATGATGTCTGAATGTGTGTGTGTGTGTGCGTGCGTGCGTGCTTGCGTGCGCGTGTGTGTGTGTGCGAGCGCGTGCGTGCGTGCGTGTGTGTGTGTTGTGTGTGTGTTGTGTGTGTGTGTGTGTGTGTGTGTGTGTTGTGTTGTGTGTGTATGTGTGTGTGTGTGCGTGTGTGTGTGTGAACAAATTTTCTAATACGATAACTCTAATACTACAATTCCAAAACTTCGTTACATCCATGTGAAGAGCTGATTAGATTTTGGTTATAATTGGGCAACCGGAAGTACCCTCATTTGAAGATTTTAATAGTTTTTCTTGAAAAAACTATATTAAATATCATTTTTCACATTTAATGTTATTATAAATATTAAAGAATATTTTATTCTCTATACGATTTGAATGCATTTTATACTACATATTAAATGGATATAGAGTTAAAAAATTATAAAGAAATTAAATATCATATATTAGCCAGCTATTCTATAACTCTGGAAATAGCTGCTATATTAAGAAAATATTTATTGAAAGGTGTCAGTGTCAAGTGCAGTTGACAGTATGTTTGTGTTATAATTTTACTGGAAATAAAGGATCTTTTGCTATAAACTTTCGTATGGAATTTGTATAAAATACATACAATTGCCTAAAGGTAATCTACAAGAAATGGAATCTTTTGCAAGGAACTTTCTATATGACATTTATAAAAAGTATATAGAATTGACGGAAGGAAATGTGATGGCCACATCAGATTTTTTTATTTTTTTAAACCCCTCAATAGGGTTAAATCCTAGTTATAGAGTGAGTTCACATACGCAAACATCCATGCTTTAGTGGGAGTCGAACATAAAATCCCGAGTGCACTCATGACTAAGATATGTTGCACTAACCATTGAGCCACCGTATGAACTACTTGTAGTGCAGAAAACGCCTTTTCACACAAGTCCCTAATTACAAATGGCATCAGTACTTTCAATGTCTTCTTCGCTAGAGCAGGGTACTCAACAATCTGTGTAAAAATAATATTCAGCTGCACTGCTGATGCAATACGGCCGAACGGCTTGTTAGTTGCATAGATAGAACGGCTGCAACACAGTCGCCAAACGAATCCTGTGCGTGGCCGTTTATAAAAATTTGTTCAATTTTTTCGAGAAGTAAAGAAGCTTTAATATTCTCAAGATTATGTTCCTTCAACAATTGTTTTACAGCTTCATCTGTTTATATATTCGGTGGTACTCTATGTATATTATTTCTCGGTGCAGAAGTCTCTCGAACTCCTTAGGGTGCGTGGACCCCAGGAAAACCAATGCTGCTGTAGAAGAATACCTGGATAAGTTTAATATCTCAAAGTACATAACTTGTTTAGATATTTTAGCATTTTCTGGGCTTGCAATTCGGCCATTATAGTTATGATCCGATATACTTTAAGCTTGATCATAATATGAAATACATCAGCGGTTTAATGAACACACTGATTATTATACCTATGTAGTTGTTTAAAGACATCGTGAGATTTTGCTTTATTTGAGATCTTATCTTAGATTTTTGGAATTTTCGACTAGAATAACATTACTGCTCTATAGGTATACTTACCTAATTTGAACATTGTAAGTAATATAAGGAATTAAAAAAGCAGTGTATTTTTTACTGATGATGAAAAAGGTCTGAAACGCTAACTAGCGGCAGAATTTGTAACTACCTACTCTATGAAGGCAAGTACCGAATTTGGTTAAATGTCTAACGTGGATTTTTGGACTTTCATTTTAAGTAAAATTCTTTATGAATTCTGTAAAGAGAGGTAAAAGTAACATAATATGTTGTGTTTTGTGTTTCCTTCGCGAATGGGTCATGAAAGATAACTATAAATAATATATATCATTACCGCATATTACCCATTGTTGGGTGTGCCAATCTGTGTTGTATACAGAATTCGGTAATGATGATGACATATTTGTACCGCGCGGGTGTTTACCAGGCGTCACCTCACGGGCACCCATTGCTGGCGTGGAGAGTGCACCATAGGGATCAATTTTGTGCCATTAAAATTTGAAATATTTGCCGTCGGTCAGGATCGAACCCGGTTCCCCAGATTCGCGACCAGACACTCAGGCACGCGGCTACGAGACCCCATACGAAAGATATCTAAGTTTCCATATTTTTTAAGGGAAGAAATAGTTACAATAATGATGACTGCTGTTGTTGAGAAAAAGTTCACGATCTTTTTAGAAATGAAGATTACATATTTGTAAGAAATTCTGAGAATAATTAAAAATAAATGCGGTACCATCTTTTACATTTACCGGAATCTGCTGCGCGTAATTAAAGATTGTGACGAAGCTGGGCTTCGCACAAAGTATTTAATGTTATTTTACATCACGGTTTCATTTTCATTCATTTTTCTAAGTTACATTTTGGAATGTTATCGGTTCAGAGACATTTAGAAGTAGTACTGGTTGAGGTAGTACTATGGAAATTTGTGTGTAGCAGGGTATTGTTACGATTTTGCAGGGAGTACTGTAAAGTATTGAGAAACTACCTTTGCAACCCTTATTTTGTTTAATAGCAGTAAACCGCAATTTCAATTGATTATAGAGCTAGTACTAGTAAGCCGTTTAGTATGAAAACTTTTAATCGGAGTTAGGAGGACAAGGGCTTTCGAATCATGTTATTGTAAACCTGGTATCTTAGGTAGCAACCCTTGTTCCAAATATTACATTGTATTATCATTGTCACATGCTTTGCAGACCACTTGGTGCAAGTTTAATTTGGTTTCTTAAGATTTGGCTATAAAAGCCGAGGCCGATTTGCAAGTAGAGATAGTAGTGTTCCTCCGCGAGAAGCAGAGATCTCTGAAGAATATAGCGACCCTCAGCGAGAAGCCGAAAGAGTTTAATAAACAGTGAAAACTGCTGGAAAGTGCAGGTAAAGTAAATAGCGTTTTTGTGGAAAGTTCAAAAAACGGGATTTTTTAGACAGAACCAAAGTTCTGGGTAGAGTAGTCCGGTGGTAAACCACGTGACCTAATATTTGGATGTAAAGCGTCACGTTCCCTGTGTCACCCACCGAGAGAACCTCGACTCGTTGAGTGGAGAGACCATCGAAAACCCTCAGTGGAGATTCCTAAACCAGGGACCGCGACGCCGCCACAGTTGCCGCGAGATTTCTGTTGCGACCCAAAGTTGGGTGTTCAGAACGTTCGTTGAGTTAGAATTAATCCTCGGAGAGAACCTCGACTCGTTAGAGTGGAGAGATTACCATATCTCGGAGGATAGACTAAAACAACGACCGTCGGCTCCGGCGAGCATCGAGATCGGGGAAGACGCCCAGCAGAGTTAATAACGTCTCTGCCTACCAGTGACGTCATCATCTGGTTTTTCGTCTAAAACTCGGGAACCGTTCGGGGTACCGAAGTACCGATTTCGATATTCAATTTGGACACGTGTAACGAGTCACCGACGCTGATCCGCGTCGCAACGCCGGGCGTCGTTTTTGAGTTTCGTGGGAAATTGAAATCTACTCTTCGGACGTCGACTTGTGAGCGTGTTCTGAGTCGCCAACGCTGATCCGCGTCGCGACGCCGGGCGTCGGTTTGGAGTTAGACCCAGGTAGGGCTAAGTTAGGTCGAAAGGAACCATCGTATCGAGGAATCGCCGTCATTAATCAAACCATTAAGTTTGCACCGGCCATAATTCAGGAACTGTGTAGTCATTCTTTGTGAGCCAAAGCGACTGTAGAAAATTGGCTGTGAGAATATAAGACCACATCTTCATCGAGCCCTGTGTTTTATTTATAACCCTGGATATAACCCGACTGTGATTATCCGAGATTGGCGCCCGAGGCAAACTTGCGCCGAATACCTTGTGCCCAACCCAAAGTTCGTCACAAGATTTAAACATCTACGACAAAGAGAGCCAAGAAATGTAATGCTTTGTCTCCTGATGTTCAATAGAATGGTTTTATCCCGCATGAAATAATTTGTTTCTATATGAAATAATTGCACAATAGATAATTTTGACATGAAAAAACTCAGTAGACACCTGAAAATTCAATCGATTTCATTCAGTTGACAGATAACACGTCTTCATGGCTGCTTATATTGTTGTTATAATCACCGCCACCATCGCTGCTTTTCTTTCTCAATAGCTAATCTAGATTTGGAGATTAATGGTTAATTTAATCTTCTGTTGGAACATAGGATTTCAACCTTCTATCTCCAACAGTATTGTCTCCAATATTTACTTCTTTTACTCTGTTCCATTTAACTCATTCAGCAGATGGCGCTCACATCAGCAGCAGTTTTCAGTAGCCGAAATTACATTGGGTACACTTGTCTCTTGTCTCAAATTTCAGCCAATCAGACAGGTTAAAACTATTCCCTATTCTCTGCAATACTGAATGTCTTAAATGGAACAAGGTAGGTATGCGTACAGGGTGTAAATTGAAATGTGAAATATAGGCGTTTAACATGGGAAATCAATTTTTCTTTACGCAAACGTTAACTAATTATATTATGCAAAAATACTTCAAATAAAAGTAATCAAGATTTAATACTGCATCCAAATCATGCAAAACGATTATTTCAGCTCTTCATATAAACGTAAAAATTAATTACAAAGTTACAGTTTTATCAACTTTTTGTCTAGGCAGCCATGGATTTATGATAAATAAACAAATGCGTTGTTTTTAACTATCAATTAGAACTAAATTTAGATTACAGTAGTAAATTAACACAAAACACAAAAAGGTAAATTGCTTTAGTTCTAATTGACAGTTAAAAATAACGCATTTTTTGTTATAAATCAATGGTTGCCTAGATAAACAGCTCATTAAAACTGTAAATTTAGAATTAATTTTTATCTGTATATGAAGAGCTGAAATAGTCGTTTTACATAATTTAGATCCAGAATTTAAATCTCTATAACTTTTATTTAAAGCATTTTTGCGTATAATAATTAGGTTACGTGTGCACAAAGAAAAATTTATTTCCCATGTTAAACGCCTATGTTCCACTTTTCGATTTACGCCCTCTCACATTTTTATAATTGTCTATTTTAGTTATTTCTACTCTTACTTGCTAAAATGCATTTCTACTGAATTTGTGGTTGGTATCTGATGTTCTTGGTCAACTTTCGTTGCCTAATTGCTTAGTTTTGTGGAGATTTGTGTCAGTGTGTAGAGAGGTATTAACCTTGTCACGAAAACAGAGTTATGTAACCACAATGTTTATTTTCATCAATTAGTATACAAACTGACGCGATAGCAGTCTAGAGATAATTGTACTTTATGTGGAAGAAGTATTGTTATAGATAATTATATTTAATCACAACGATAGTGCAGTCGGGGATTTATTATTAACACACATGGAACTGATTTAATATCCCATAAGTTTTACACAGTTCCCACGTTAATATAATAACAATTAGGTACTATATATTTATTGTACATTATTTGGATTAAATATCCGAACATAACCGAATCAAGAATTTATGTTCAGAGGGGGCTTCGAAAAGTTTAAGGAATTTAAGGTAAATTTTTTACATTGTTCGTTTGTTAATCACCCGTATTAATGAATGTTTTCGATTTCTTTTAATACACGATTTTAGGATCAGTAACCATAGATAACCATTGCTATACAATTGATGTTAAAACTTAAAATGCCAAGCCTTACGAACATAATAAAATTTGTACAGAATAAGATTAGATTTTCTCCAATTTAATAATATACGATCAACGGAAATATTTTTTGTATCATTCATTAGTCTAAAACCCGTACTTTTGCCAGTGTAACCCCCGGTATTTTCAGCAGAAATTTTAATTTTAAATGCGCATTTATCAAAAATAAGCACATCGAAATTCAGGTTGCAATATTAGAAATCTCGTATAATATATCATTTCAGTGTGTTTTTGTTCGTTAAATACTCATTTAAAATTAAATGTCTGTTGATAATACCAGGGGTGAGTACTCGTATATGTATTTTGAAAGATAAAGCCGGAGTCGAGACTTTTAAATACAGCACTCGCAAAGCAGTTTCTGGACGTGTCATAAACCAGATTTTTTATGCTGGCTTCTATTAAATTAATTTTGTTTATAATTCAAATATTAAATAATATACAGTTTTTACGTTGGTAATATCATAAGAATTGTATATCAAATGACATAGATTTATAAACATAGGTAACCTGAAAAATTAACAAACATTTTTTGTCGATTTAGATTAAAATGTGTGCATTTCAGTTTTAATTAACGAATTAATCCTAAAATTTGTAGTTGCTAATTCTTGTGTTGAAAATAGTCAGAAATTGCATTTCATTAACCTGTAATGCAACTTTATAACCATAAAATCTTCACTTTCTGGCAGTCTAGCTGGACGTTTAGAAGATTTTGAAAATCCCGGACGGAGTTACAAGAAATGATGCAGCGCGTGTATTAATTATCAATGTATTGATAGAAGTTTCATGAAAAATCTAAGATTTTAAGGGTAAAATAAATTTGAAACACAAAATACCCTATACCAATCAAAAGAAAAAAAATAAGCATTTTTCTTAAAGCAAAAATCAAGTATTTACCGATATAAAAGTTATTTTCGTACGTCACTGGATAGACAATAAAAATATCAAACTTTTTTATTTGAAACATTTTTCTCGATTACTTATAGTTTAGAAGTTATTTCAAAATGAAAATATCGACTTAATTCAGTTACCGCCATAGTATAGTAACATGAATTTTTTTTGACAAAACAAAAGCACATCTAAGATGGCCCCCCAAAGTCACAGCACATGTCTTATTTACCCGAAGTCGTATCTCTTATAGTTTCCGATATCCCAATGGTGGCCTTTCAAATTCAGACATTCTGTAATCGCAGATTTCGATAAGGAGGTGTGTATTCCGTTGAGAGCGTTTACCGGGCATTACCTCATAGACTTTCAAAGCTAACGTGGAGAAGAACACAGCAATCACTTTTGTGCTATTTGAAAATTGGAAATAATTTTTAAATTTTAAGTTGAAAGTAATAAAAATATTGAAAATATCACTTCTTACTTTGACATTAATTTTTATTTTTTATATTTTTTTTTTTATTAGAAGAATGAATTTTTCTTTATTCCTGTCATTAAAGTTAATCGAATATTGCTGTCAAAATTCCGATTTGCATTATTTTGTTTAATCCTAGCTCAAAATTTAAGTGTCAGTGGTGAAAGTGGGCAATAGTCTTTTAGCTGCTATGTAGATCTGTGCTTTGACTATATATGTTGTAATTAACACTATTAAAACATTGATCATCGTTAAAATATCGCCAGCTGATATAGGTTTGTACGTACTATATCATTTTTCATGATTCGATTTAAACTTGCAAGAAAAATAAATAATGACAAGAACTTTCAAACCTCGGTTTCTCGAATATAACATGTTATGACTTCAAACAAACCAGTGCTCAAGTGACGATATATTAACTATAAATTTCTTTTCTATAATCGTGCGGGAAATAAAAGTTCTCAAACTCAAATGATAAAAACACAAAATTTTAAGTCATGAAAGCACTTGTTATAGATCGCTTAAAAATAGATACAATGCATAGCTGCCCTAATAGTTGATATATCCAAAATTTAGAATACATTTCGTAATTTCTCTTAAGGCCTGTGTCCACGATCCTAGAAATCGATCCGAGTTCTCGGATACAGTTCGCAATTTGATATCTCGGATCGTGGACACTACCAACCCGGACGCAAAAATCGAATTGAAAACTAGAATGGAAAAATGCGTTCTGTCCCATTTTTTCGTACAAGTTGCTAATTTCATTTAACTGTTACCAATTTAAAATCTTGACGTTTGATAAGCTTGAAAATGATAAAGTTATAAAATATTACATAATTCTACTCATTTTTGATATTGATTATAAATAATTACTTACAAATAAATTAATACATTCGTTCAAAAAATTTCATTTACTTACTGCCGGGATAAATTTTATTTTTTACTTTTATTAGTTTTTAGTATTGGTAGAAATGGCTGAAACTAACTTCATAAATTCCACCAACCTGACATCTGTAGTCATACAAGTTCAATGTTTCTGATCAAAAAATGTGATCGAGAACTCGGAACGATTTCTAGCATCGTGGACACAGGCCTTTATGGCAGGTTGTACTAACGTAACGTTCCTTACATTGAGAATATAATTCATGAGTCACTTGACATGTTTTCCGCCAATCAACATTCAGAATCTCTCTAGTTACATGTCTATCACAGCGATGATAAAAAACAAAAAAATTATCACCTTATTTACATTCGTTGCTAAGGGATTTGTTTTCTTTATTTGACATTGACAGTTAAAGCAGCACATTTCACGAGTCCGAAGGACGAGTGAAATGTGCTCGAGAATATCATCGATGATAATCATATCACTTGTTATATTACGTAGATAACAATATTACATCGAAATGAAATGTCAAATGAATTATTTTGCATTGCTGTCAGAATAACGATTTGCACTTTTCACCTCTCGCTACCTTTGGTAAGGGAGGTTTAGGGATCCTGCTAAAAATCGCATATCGAGATTTTGGTAAATGACCACGGGCGTGCGTGCGTGCGAGTGTGTGTGTGTGTGTGTGTGTGTGTGTGAATCCTCCATTGTAACTCGAATACTATCATTCAGAAAAATTTTAAACCTTGCGTATTTCTAACTTTTTCAAAATCAGATAACCGGAAATGGTACTTTACTTAAAGCTCGAAATATTTTTTTCCACAAATACCTTCAAATGTTATTTTTTTCAAATTTGTGTAATAAAAATTAAAGATTATTTAATAAATTTTATACCGATTTTCATGAATACTTTTTTTTATATATTTTATGCATAAATTTATAAAATTATCTATAATTTAAATCCTGGAGCTTACGGTTTAAACTAGTACAACTCCCTAGTTACACAATTCATATCACAAATGTATGTAACTGACAGATAAATATCACTGTCAAAGAGCTAATCATTTCAAAATTAATAATAGTATCGTTTTAAAAAGAAAATAGTAATTAGAACCATAGTTATATGGAATGGCCACATCAGATTTATTGTTTAAAAGTCGCTAAAATTTAGGTCTTGTTGGCGCAACTAGACTTTATTTTTGTGTTTTTAAACGATTGTAGTAAAAATATTATCTGAAACACGTGCGGAAAACGTGATTCTGAAATTCCGTGTAAATTCAAAAATTCGCTGCTCTTTTTCGGAAACTTTATTTCAGAATCACTTAACTTCCCGCACTTATTACAAAAATAAGTATTCTTGGAGTGTTATAGAACCCAAGAAACAAATACCTTTTTTTTATAGTTTTTATCTCAGAATTCATTGGAAATATGAAAATAAGGAATACATAGATGATGAAATATTTTTAATATGTATTAAAATCACCCTTCACTAACATGTATTCGCAGTATTCGATGTAATACAGAGTAGGACTCTCGGGGTGAGGGTTTCAGCACGTGACATGCTCGGGAATGCTATATTTAAATTCAGTTCTAACAGGACTGCACTTCTGGTATAGAAGGAAATGCAGGCTGGGTAATTTGTATGCTGGAGGAATCTAATTGAAGACAATAAGTTTTTTTTTGTAACAAATTGTTGATAAAGGGTGAAGAGTTGAACGAGAAATGTATAAAAATAGTAAAACATATTTTTTGATTCTACTTATCTAATATTTCCAAACATAATATAAACAGAATTACTTGTATCACAACCAAATCTATAATATGTGTGACAGTTATTTTCAAATACATTGCTAAACTTGTCAAATATAAATGATTTAGTATAAGTTGCTTAGATCCTGAGAAAAAATGAACAATTTATATACGGCTGCAACACGGCCGCACCAGTGCTAGGGCTCTGTCGTATTACCTGATTGCATGTGATCACCAGGCGATACAGCAGGCAGTATCGAAATATTAGAGTGGATTTTGACGAATAAGTACAGCCGAAATGCAGTGCAGCCGTGTTGTGGTCATGATCATGATTCAGCCGTGAGTGCGCGTTTAATTATAGTATAATGGCCACGTAGCAAAGCGTGCGGCCGAACTTAGTTATAGCAATTTTTCATACTATTGTTTAGTGAAAATGTATCAACTCTTATTTTCTTGTATATTTTGCTTTTGCTTTTGGTCGACTTGTTCGCAATATTAATCCAGAGCTTAAATTATTGTATATATTAAAGGAATATTTCTATATTATTGATAATAATTTTATTTCTAATTTGTTATAGAATTTTTAACTTTATTTGAGGGAAGGGGTATGAATATCTTTTTCGTTGAATTTGTGCTTTGGCTCCTATAAATGGTTATTTGGGTTTCTTAATATTGTAATGTTAAGATCCCGAATGATTTGAAAAACTACTTACAAAAGTTCTACATATTAAGAGCTGTTCTCTTAACTTCGAGCTTAATATAAAACATGGTATTTCATTCTACAAAAATTATTACATTTTGTCAAAATATTTCCCATTGCAGTCAATACACATATTAATATTATCAACAATAATAGTTGATGGTACCAATCAGCGTCGGACTGGCCATTGTGGCGATGTGGCGATCGCCACAGGCCCGGCGAGCAAAAGGGCCCGATCTAAACTTGTAACTATCATATCTAGTACTTAGTTAATAGTTTTCAATATGATAAAGAGAAAAAAATCTTAAAGAACTGATTACTTTAAGAAAGAAAACTACACTTTAATATAGGTTTACTTCTATCCCTCTTCATCCCAAACCCCATCATCACAACGGCCGTAAACTGATGTATTCTAGAAAAGAAATACGTGCTCAACGGGCATGTGCAAATTCTACTATGTAGTAGATATAAAATTTAAGTTTTTATGTTCTTTGTGGTTTGGTGTGACGTTTGACTTTCATTACCAGATTCATAAAAATGATTTAAGTGAGTTTAATAACTCCATTTTTATTCCGGATTAAAAATTTTAGTATGAGATCTATTCACGAAACAGAATACCTAAAGTAGGAGTTAAATTCTGCAACTGTCATTTTAATAGCATTTTTTTTGCTTTAACTCTTGGGATTGTACTTAAATTAAAATATTCCCAATTGCACCAACAAGGCTTAAATTTTAAGCGACCCATAGACAAAAATGCAAATCGAAACAACAATGCATTGTAATTCATTTGTCATTTTATATCGACGTAATATTATCAATTTAAGAAACGCTTAAAAATTAAGTTATGTTGGTGCAAACGGCCTTTAGAGCCATAATTTTTGTGTACTTTTACGATTTTTAAGATATAAACATTGCACCTACAAAAAAAGTTTATCTTTAATAGTATTCACTATTAATATGATTTGATTACAACAAAGAAAATGTTCCAAAAATTATTATAACAATATATTTATAATTTTAATATTTAAATTCATTAACTTCGTAATGCATACTTCGCATATGCGTTATTTAATCTATGTGCCAAATCTCGGCAAAAATATACGTGTTTGAGACGCGATTTTTATATTACGAGTTGATTACTGCTAATTCTATACAACTAGTACAGTTATCTTTGGTAATAAATAAAATGCTTTCAATTTTTTTTTGTTATTATTCTGAAAAATAAACCATTTCAAAATTTACCGTTTTCGTCTATATCTATGTATTTTTTCTCAAATAACGATACACCTTTAAAATTTTCCTCTGATGGGGTAACTTTTGTCTAATTTAGCCGATAACATAACTCTTATATTGCTTGAGATCCCCATGCAAGGAGTATTTCTATAAACTATAAATCTGTTTTCCCAGTTAATCGTCAACGTCACGAATTCTTGGGTTCAGCCTGTGTACTTTGTTTCATTATTAACATTTTGAATGGCCCAGAATAGGGGGCCAGGTAATTTAAATCGCCACACTCAGAAATATGTTCCAGTCCGACACTGGTACCAATTTAAAAAAAAATTCTTTGTATCTGGAGTTATATCATATATTTTTTTTAAGCGTCAACAGCTTCGTTGGCCGAAGTAAAACGTAATTTGTGTGAATACGATACATTTTTTGAAGGACTGTAGGTAACCATATGGTAATATAGGTAAAATTTTAAATTGTCCGTGCTATAATCATCCAAGACTTGCCACATGCTCAGAATACTTAAAAATCTGATGTGGCCAACACTATACCCGCCATTACTTATGCTGGAAACTGTATTAAGTTCCATTCCATATATGGCTCTGTTACTATTTTCTTCTTAAAACGTAATTTGAAATGATAAGTTCTTTGACAGTGACATTTATTTATCAGTTACATAAATTTTGAGATATCAACTGTGTAACCAAGGAGTTGTATTTGTTTAAAAGCGTATGCTCTGGTATTTAAATTATAGATAATTTTATATATTTATCCATAAATTGTGTAGAAAAAGTATTAATGCAAACCTGTAGAAAATTTAATAATCTTTAATTTTTATAATAACATAAATCTCGAAAAAATAACATTTCAAAGTATTTTTCGAAGAAAAACTATTTTGAGCTTCAAGTAAAGTGCCATTTCCGATTATCCGATATACACCAAAATCTAATGGGATCTTTCCATAATAGAACAAGATCGACAAGATTTTCAAATTTTCCGAATAATAGTATTTGAACTAGCCCAAGCTCGGCTTCGCCGAGTTTACCCTAGGGCTCCGCCGATAGTGTTTTATAATATTTTATACGTACATCCAATCTGTCTACGCACAATTTAAAACTAAAGTGGTAACGCCAACAGTCTTGTCAGATACCCAAGTTCCCCCTTCTATCAAACGAATTAACTTTTTGCATAAAACAAAAGCCAATCAACCTGTCATACATTTCCACACTTGTGTCTAAAAGTTCGTAACCAGACCTCTCATTTGATACCAAACACGACATATTTCTAGCACCTTTATACAAAAACAAAAGCCGACCGAGATGTGTATTTGTTGACACTTCTATGTTATAGCCCTTCAGAAAAAAATTCACTTGATCCTAATCACGACATGGTTCTGACAACTTTATGTAAAAAACAAAAGCCGGTCAAGTTGATGTCAAAATTTTGAAAGTTCTATAGTTTAGCCATGCAGAAAACTTTTCATTTAATACCAAACAGGATATACAGGTGTTTCATATAAGAGTGCAAGGCGTAGGAGTATGAATTCTGATACCAAAAGGGGGAAAAATCCCAATAAACATTGGTGCTATAACGCTTCCTAACAGAGATACCCAGGATTTTATTTTAAAAAAAAACAGGAAACAGGTTAGTTTTATTTATTATTATATTGGGTCATAAATAATTATTTATAAAAAGAATCCCAGAGCAAGTGTTCAAAATGAAAGACATTACATTCAATAAATAAATCAGTATTATTTAAAAATACTACTGTAAATTATTAAAATATTACATTTTCATTAAATACAGAAGGCTTGGCAATACTTTTTTGTATTAGAAATATTATCAAAATATTAAATAACAGGTGTAATAATTAAATAATTATCGGATTGAAATGAGTGGAATTTTTAATTAATTAAATCTGATTTAAATTTTAAATGAATTAAATGCCATCAGCCAACTATTTTCTGCTATTTCAGTATTACGCTTCATTTAAGATAAATCCTCGGTATCTCTGTTATGAAGCGTTCTAGCACCAATGTTTATTGGGATTTTTTTCATGTTGGTGTCTAGAATTCATACTCCGAAGCCTTACACAGTTACATGTTACATGAAACACCCTGTATTTCTGACAAATTTATACGAAAAACAAGAAATGTTTTCTCATGGACTGTCATAGAGAATTGTCAAAAATACGACAGCTCGATCGGCTATTCTTTTTTGCATAAAATTGTCAATAATATTTCGGAAGTGTAGTATCTATAGCTGAGTGCACGATGTATAATGTATTACAAAGAATGGCTAAATAACCGGGTTAGTTCATACAGTATGCCGCTAGATGTCAGGTTTTTTGCGACCCTGTTTTTACAAAAATATTTGAAATAGTAAATTATTCCTATATAACGCACAATATTTTATATTTTCAATACATTACCTTTTATCTTTTGTCAGTTCTATGTATGTATTTTATACAAATTCCATACAACAGGCTTCTATAATTTCAGTAAAATTATAAAATAAACATTGTCATGTACTTGACACTGACATCTTTCAATCTGAATTTTCTTAATCGTAGTACCTGTTTCTATGGTTATAGCATGGCTGGCTGCTACATAAAATTATATAAATAAAAAATCGAAATATCGCTACTTCCGAAGTTACGTTACGTCAAGAGGTGAAAATTCGGGTCTATATCTCTTTATTTGATCCATACCCTGTTGTGCATCCTATAGCACTACATTTTCTATTTAAACGCGAACTTATTTTGACCGCAACCGACACACTGCAGCACACCAACTGCCAAACGCCTGTCAAATGGTAACGGGTTGCGTTAGCTTCTTTTGTACCAGCTAGTTATGTCAACGCATCTCGTACTCTCACCTATAGATACTACACCGTGGTAGGAACTGATGAAAACATATAATGAAATGAACAAATGCTGCGCATTTTATGCGAGCAAACAGGAAGAAATTACAGGATAAATATAAACATAATACAAGGTGACCATTTTATATGTTCCCGCCTGAAATTTTAAGAATAAGCAAAACCAAATATATTTTATAAGCCACTTGGTGAATATTAGTACTTTAAATCGAATAATCACAGTAGGTATAAGAGCAAAACAAAATTTTAAAAACCAAGTCACTTATGAAATGTATCATGGATTGCCTAATCATGAATTTTCAGGCGGGAACTTTTAAAATGCGGACCCTATATTAGTAACATGTATATGAGTACACAATACTAAATTTAAAGATAAAAATAAATCAAACAAAACTAAAAGATGTGATATTTTAATTCTAGAGTAAACAGTTAGTTACAAACTGCAGAAAAGTAAGTACTTACATTACATTAGATCTGAACTTTTACAACGAATTTGAAAATATATCAATAAAGTTTGGATTGTTAAAAATGATAGGTATTAAAGATTACTTTTCTGGCTCATGCTGTATGATTATGTAATTTAAAATATTTTTTATTAGTACGATACAATAATTGGGAATAAAAGAATTTTAATATAGATAATTTTAACGTAATATAAGAAAATAAAATACAGACTAAATTCTATACCGTTTTAAAATAGATATCGAATTATGTATAATCTGAAATAATTTTAAACGTAATGTAAGAAAAAGAATTACAAAAAAAGAACAGATTAAAACATACTATCTAAAATTATTGAATTGTCTTGTTCCTGACTATGATTTTCCTGTACACGTCTTAAAATCATTACATATACCTATATATACAATCGGTTTATAACGTTGTACCATGTCTTCCGATGCGAATTCTCCACTGGTCTTGCCATAGATCTTCATTCTCTCTTGTTTCTTCTTGGATTCCTGCTACCCAATTCCTTCTAGGTCTCCCTCTTTTCTTTTTGCCGCTAGGAGTTTACTGTGGTATGTGTTTTGCCATTACTCATTTGCTGTACGTGATCGTACCATCTTAATTGACTTGTTTTTATATCATCGGTTATAGTAATTGATACATGCATAATTTGTCATTAACATATCAAATATGACATGACAATGTTTATCTTTTTAATTTTGTACATCGATTGTGATATTATTCCTACATTTCTGATCCTTTTCGACGTGTTTCCTTATACATTTTCCAAAATTCTATTTACAAAATAAAATATGTAACATAATAATAAACATGGCTTAAAATCATTACATATATCTACCTTGTTAAATTCATCATCTTTTCTTTAATTATTACATATTATTTAAACATTTTATTGCATTTAAAAGGAAGAAAACTGATAATTTGTCATCATTGACATTGACATAACAGCGTTTATCGTCTTAAATTTTCAAGGAAAACTGTGATCGTTACTGTGAAAAATATTGTTTAGTTAGAAATATTTGTTTTTTACCTAGTTACTTATGACACATTTGGTAACACTGTCCAAGTACATATGAACCGTCAAATTTTATAATTTTTAATTAAAATGGTTTAGGCCTTTTTTACCTGTGCGGATATAATTGCCCATTCTCAAAATTTATAATTATGAATTAAACTTCTATCAAATTGTCTCCATTTCATAAATATTTCCATTTAAAGGTTCAAAATGACATGACAAACATGGCGTTCTTCGTCTTAAATTTTCAAGGAAAACTGTGATCGTTACTGTGAAAAATATTGTTTCTGTCCCAATTTTCAATCTTTAATAATTTTTTACTCGAAAACTATGCATCCTACAGAAATTCGTCCCATTAGAAGGGCCCTGAAGCCAATCATTTCCTACAATTTGATACAAATTTCATGAAAATCTGTCGCACCGTTTAAGCTGTAGCCTTGTCTAAAGTTTGGCGATCGTCTTGATTAAAATATATAACTATAGAAAGTGAATCATGCCTTTTAGTATTAAGGACTAGCGTAACCTCGGCTTCGCCGAGTTTTCCCTAGGGCTCCGCCGATAGTGGATTATGATGCCCACACAACATGCCCACTCAAACTGCCCACGCAACATGCCCACCCAAATTGCCCACCCAAATTGCCCACCCAAATTGCCCACGCAACATGCCGACCCAAACTGCCCACGCAATATGCCCACCCAAACAGCCCACGCAACATGCCCACCCAAACTGCCCACGCAACATGCCCACCCAAACTGCCCACGCAACATGCCCACGCCACATGCCCACCCAAACTGCCCACGCAACATGCCCATCCAAAATACCCACGCAACATGCCCACCCAAACTGCCCACGCAACATGCCCACCCAAATTACCCACGCAACATGCCCACCCAAACTACCCACGCAACTTGCCCACCCAAACTGCCCACTCAAACTACCCACGCAACATGCCCACCCAAACTACCCACGCAACATGCCCACCCAAACTGCCCACCCAAACTACCCACGCAACATGCCCACCCAAATTACCCACGCAACATGCCCACCCAAACTACCCACACAACATGCCCACCCAAACTGCCCACGCAACATGCCCACCCAAACTACCCACGCAACATGCCCACCCAAACTACCCACGCAACATGCCCACCCAAACTACCCACGCAACACGCCCACCCAAACTACCCACGCAACATGCCCACCCAAACTACCCACGCAACATGCCCACCCAAACTACCCACGCAACATGCCCACCCAAACTGCCCACGCAACATGCCCACCCAAACTACCCACGCAACATGCCCACCCAAACTGCCCACGCAACATGCCCACCCAAACTACCCACGCAATCTGCCCTAAAGAGCCCCACACACTCCGTTATTTGTGTACGGTTTAGGTTTAGAACGTACGGGTAAAGCCGTGCGAATAAAATACGCTGAACCGTCAACCCAAATACTACCAGTTTCTTTTTGTCAGTTTTGTAAAATCTATTTACAAAATAAAATATAAATAAACATATCTTAAATTAATACACTGACCGGCACAGAAAACAATCCTTGACATTCAATCTGTACACTGTACACTTTGTCCTCCCAGTCTTTCTTGTCGTTGATGCTTTTCCTACATTTCTCGTCCATTTCGTCGTTTAATAACCTCGAACATTTTCAACAATCTAATTACGAAATAATTTATAAAATAAGAATAAACATATCTTACATTCATAGCGTACCTTACGTCGAAAAGAATGTGAGAATTACATTCTTTTCTTCAATTTTAAACTGACTATTTTCTGTAGTTCAATTTGTCATTAACATTTCAAATGTGACAAAAGACCGTAATTATCTTTTTAATTTTATACATGTATTCTTCGTTCGATTGTGAAACTCTTCTTGTCTTTATCAACGTTTTCGTAGTTTTTAGAAACTTCTGACATTTTGTAAAATCTATTTACGAAATAGAATCTAAATTAACAATAAATATTGCTTAAATTCATTACGTATACCTACCTCGTTTAATTCATATTCTTTTCTTCAAATTTACACAATATATTTATTTATATTTAGCATTGAAATGGTCGACAACCCATACGACATTCATAATTTGTCATTATTGACATTGACATCATGCCAAATGTTACACATGACTAAATTTCTAAATTTTTACATGTAATCTTCGATCGGTTGTTTCAATTTACGTTTAATAATTTTTTACTCGAAAACTATGCATCCTACAGAAATTCGTCCCATTAGAAGGGCCCTGAAGCCAATCATTTCCTACAGTTTGTTACAACTTTCATGGAAATCGGTTGCACCGTTTAAGCTGTAGCCTTGTCTAAAGTTGGGCGATCGTCGTGATTAAAGAATCTATAGTGAGATAGTGAATCTGATCATTTAGTATTAGGATTATTAAAACAACTCTCAGAACGTGTGTATGTAAGAATAATACAACCTTTTTAGTTTATGTTCTGTATTTTAATTAATACCCGACGTTTCAGCAGCATATATACTGCTGCCTTCTGTTTCTTATATTAAATATATTGTAATTTTTTTACCATGGTTACTTGTTGCTAATGTTTTGTTATTATTTATTTATTTTCCCTGAAGAAGGCAGCAGTTTATGCTGCCAAAACGTCGAGTATTAATTAAAATACAGAACATAAACTAAAAAGATTGTATTATTCTTAATAGTATTTGAGTTAGAGCAGACACGCATACATTCACACATACATTCGCACATACATACACACAGACATCATCGTAAAAATATTAAAATCGGATTCTAGAGACCTTAAAACCTGATCATTTAACAAAATCTCGATGTGCGATTTTTAGCACGATCCCTATACCTCCCTTACTAAGGGTAGCGGGAGGTAGCGACCATATTTTGTTGTGGTTTGTTTCACGAACAAATTTTGTTGGAGCAGACTCATTTTGGAAGACTCAAAGAGCCGGCAGCTCTCTGTTTGGAATCAATGAATAAATTCAACTTTCGTCGCCTGCACAATGTTATAAACCATGTGAGGGAATCTGCGAGTAAAGTTCGAGAGTAATTTTGCACCAATTGACGATTTGCCTTTTTAGCTCGTGTTAAATTATAGGGAATCCAGCGAGCAATAGCTTCCGTACAACCAAACGGTTGTGCAAGTTGGTGCTCATTCCTTTCACATCAATGCCTAGAGTTGCTTGAATCGAATAGTAACAAGTCGGTCTTCCTCTATTACGCCGCAGTAAAATTGCAATATTTTCGTCAGTAACAGATAACAGTTTTAGGATGTCCTTCGCAATACTTATCCTTTAAAGATACACGGTCAAAACAAAATGCATTGTCGAACGTGTTACGGACACTAATACGGCTCAACCCACTCTTGAAGTTGTACAAAACTTCAACTCATTGCTAAATTTTATCATTTGACATAGAGGAGTTCACTGTCAATAACTGTCAATTGTCATGACTGCTTCAAGACGCCACATTATTTATTTCGATCTGTTTTGTTTTCTGGTGAAGGAGAAGTTAAAATGTCACAATAAAATTTATGTCAAAATATTTTGGTCTGTTACTTAGGTTTAACATTAAGAGAACAGAATTCTCATCAAAAAACTTATCTTTTTCAGTCGAACGGGAAATAGGTGTTCTCACACTCAAAATAAGTTCGGAAAATATCCGATTCCAGTACGAGTGCGGGAAATAATTATTGTCATTACTGTTTAAAATATTATGCATAGCCGCCTAAATAGATATGTCAAAAATTTGGAATATATTTTGTAATTATTCTTATTTTCATAAACGATTATAAAAAAAATCTTGTTTGCAACACATGGCCAAAACGTTGTTCTGCATTTGTTTCGGAGAACTTTCATTCATTTTAGAATAACTAATTACCCGAACTTATTACAAAAATAATTATTTCAATATTTTAGTAATAATTTTTCTATTTTGCGTCTGAAAGAAACCTATTACAGCACCCAAAAGAGTTTGTTAATAGCTCATTTGAGTGCCAAAATAGAGTAAGGCAATTTATAATATTAAGGTAATATACGAACAAAAAAGGTTGTTATATAATAATTTTGAATTTAATATATAAAAAGAAAAAAAAGAGTAGTAGTTAGAAAGAAATATAAAATCTCGTAGATAATTGGTGTCACAAAAAATAAGGATAAGGTTAGAGTTATGTTAATGAACGTCAAATGAGTTTTCAAATGCCACATTTATAGTACCCATCAACAACTGACATAAAATTCCCTATATTTTTTAAACTACAATTTTTTATTTAAATAGGGCATAAAAGGAGCAAAATGGAAAAAATCAGTGTGTTCAAAAAAATCCTACCTCGGAGTAGACTATGAACAGTCAAAGACAAATTGTCAAAATTGGTCTTGAAATGTAATTTTAAGGAGAAAATGCAATAAAGAAGGATACAGTTATATTGCAGCCGTTTTCTAATTTATTTTCATTTCTAAAATAAGAATCAAGAAGAAAAGATTCTTTTCTTCAACTAACATTTTGGACAATATCGCCTGTCAAATTGACATTTAATTAAATACTTTTAAATTGACATACATTTCTTTGTTCATAGCCTACTCCGAGTTAGGATTTTTTTAACACACTGTAGTATCAATAACTCATTTCACTATAATTCTCGATTATATAATTATAACATTCGTTCTTTAATATACTATTATAAAATTTCCGTAGTAAGATATTGTTTCAACATTCTGTCTTGACAAGATGGCCATTTCAGAATTTCATTTATATACAGGCTGTCTTTCTATAAATAAACCAGCAAATATCTTGGTTATTATAACATAAATTATAGTATTGTAGGGCCAGCGCGGGAGCCCCATACTACAAATATGGCGTTGAGAGTGCACCACACGGGTCACTTTTGTGCCATTTAAAATTCGAAATATTTATTTTTCGCGTAGGTCGGCATCGAACCTGGTTCCCCAGATTCGCGAATATACGCTCAGGCATGCGGCTTTTTTATCATATTTCTTAGCAGAGTATGTTAAGAAATGCAGCAAGAAGAATATGTAGACAATAGTTTAATTATAATAACATACAACACATACGAAACGAAAAAATATCAATAAAATTGCAACGTGACATTGACGACTACTTGACTACTGTCACGGCCGTCTCGAAAACCACTGCCTTGTTTACGTGTTGTTGTAAGTAATGACTGGATCGGATTGCCAACAATATAAAATTTGTATTTTATAATATTCGTGATGTTTGTAATTTCATACCCTACAGAAGCAACTTTTTAATAGTAATAAAAGTTTTCTTGACCGTTACAGGGATTTCAACAATAATTACTATATCTCCTATAATAAGAAAATTGACCTCTGA
Source organism: Harpalus rubripes (assembly GCA_963082715.1). Lineage (NCBI taxonomy): Eukaryota > Metazoa > Arthropoda > Insecta > Coleoptera > Carabidae > Harpalus > Harpalus rubripes. Next base: position 44,007,579 of record OY720455.1, on the reverse strand, counting down.
TTTTGTCCGGCAACATTCAGAATTTTATTTTTTAGGTCTTTCTGAACTTAAATAATCAATCAGAATGAATCCACCGGTTTTTTCAAACGGGATATTTCTTGGCGCCTGCACTAAAAAGTAATAATAAGAAAGATATTTGCTGGTTTTGAGTATGGTATTGTCATACACCACTAAATGCATTAATATATTGTACAAATTCTTACTAAATACTCTTATTTAATATTCCCGTCAGTTCTTCTCCAACAATAAAATAAACTCCTCCAATGTCGAGGGACTCGTAGTCATGTTTCCCTGCTATCGACCGCATCTGTGGTTTGTGTATTAAGTGCAAGAAGTCCCTGGACCACAAATTCGTTTGTTAACAACATTATCACGACCGGAGCGAAAGCCAGCTAGCCGTAAAGGCTTACTGTACGGATACACTATCAACACAACCATCTCCAAAACGAGAAAACAATCCAAGGAAGATTGTAATCAATAAGATTAAAAATGGAGGAAATTTTTATCGGGATCTCTTTATAAGATATTTTTTTTTAAATTTTGATATGCAAATAAATATATTATGGTTTTTTACTATTTGCTAGATATCGGTAATGGGGATTTACTTGTATGCAGTATATATTCATAATTTAGATTATAAAAGAGGTCGGAAACAATAACTAGCAGCAGAATTTCAAACTACTCCAAAAAGACATGTGCAGAAGTTGTTTAAGTGTCTAACGTTTGGTGCTTTCATTTTAATTCAAATTCATTATGAGTTATGTAAAAAAGAGGTAAAAGCAACATAACATGTTGAGTTTATAAGGGTGCTTCGCTAATGGGCTATGAAAGACATTTAATTTTTCATACTTTTCAAAACAAAAATAAAGGAAGAAATACTAACAATAATAGTAATGACGAATGTTAGTGTTGTCAGATCCAAAGCATACGAAGTATATCATATGAGATTAAAATGCTCAAGATATTTTAAAAATTAAGTCTATATTGTTATTTCCAGGTAATTTCATGCATTTCCATTTCATTCGCCACAAATCCAAAAACTAATTAATTAACATTAAGGCGGTAACAACTTTACATTTACTTTCATTTCCTGTACCCTGTACTTAACTCAATATCACACTATCGGCAAAAAAGAAAATGAAGACATGAAATATTATGTCTATCTGGTGTTCCGTCAAATGATATTGTTGCTGATAGAAATGAATTTGAGCCTAAATAACGAAATAATTGCCCAATGTAAAATATTATGGGATGAAATAAATAATAGCAGGATTGCAGTCAAAATTTTTATTGTTTACTATGAGGCCAACGTTTCGCTGCCACTTACAGCTTCATCAGGGCAAAAGACTTTATTTATTTATTATTAACAAGTAATAAATAATGCCTCAGTCTTTTGACCTGATGAAGCTGTAAGTGGTAGCGAAACGTTGGCCTCAAACTAAACAATAAAAATTTAGACTGCAATTCTGCTATTATTTCATCCCATCAACATCAGTCGTTTATTCCATATTACGTGAAATAATATCGTGAAAAAGCGCAACAAAAACAAAAAAAATAAATATAAATACGAGTATATCATCACGGCATATTACCCATTGCTTTTGTACATAGATTTCGGTATTGACGATGACATATTCGTACCGTGCCGGCGTTTACTAGGCATCACCTCACGGGCACTCAATGCTGGTGTGGAGAGTGCAACACACTTAAAAATTAATTTAATTCATTTGACAGATAACATGTTTTTATGGTTGCGCCATATTGTTGTTACAAACAGTGCTAATATCGGTGCCTTTTGATGAGATTTTTTTACAATAAATAATTACCATCATTTTTGAATTACTACTACAATAATTCATCTATTAAACGCATCTCACATTTTGTTGTTGTTCTACAAGATCTTACATTTTTTCATTCTTTTGATTAAAGCGAAATTAATCTCATACATCGAAAGTAGGTCAGTACAGATGCAGAAGCTTAGCTCTCGTTAAAGATAATTTTCTCGTGATTATATATAAAATTTCGTACCTCATTAGACAACATTTACTTTTCTTTATCATTAAGGATTCTACACCTGAACCTGCTTTTATTAACGCACATAATCTCCTACCCGTAGTAAGGACTTGCCCGCCTAATATTAACCACTTTATTAAGACAACTGGAGCACATAAGAACGTTGATATATTATCATTTTTGAACATATATATTTAAGTTTTAGAGGTGGAACTAGGATTATTTTCCAGATGGGCCAATGAAAGAACTGAGTGGGCCATACTTATATCATAATATCAGTATTACAATTGAAATAAATGACTTATCACCATAATATATGGATTATAGATGGCAGTATAGAGACGGTTGTACTAGGGTACCTTTATAACCAGGGTATGGCCATGACGTGGCTCACGTTTCGTCCGCCATTACCGGGACATCTGTTATATGTGTTGTTCTTGCGCAAATTATTATGTATTTTCGTGGATATTTGTTTTATTTTAATGAAACACACATTTAATTATCATTTTAATACGTATTTATAGTGTATGTAATATATTTTTTTTTATTTACTTGTGTTGTTTGTTAAGATTCCCACCACGATTACTGACATACTGAAAACAACTATAAATTACCAATATTATGCACAATCATTTAAATTTTAAAAGGTAAGTTTAGAATATACAATTATTATGTAAATAAGAACTACAGATATTAAATTGGATGTGATAATAACAACCCATGTCATATATTCTACATAACCTCTAAATGTAAATATTAATAATAATTGTGTATCTCTTAAATTAATGAATTTTTATTACCTTTATAAATTCACAGTGTGATAATTTAATATTCTTTTATAATATAATATCACATTTATTACAAATAAATAAGGAAATGAATTACCGACAATGGCGGCAATCTTGGCCCATGGCCATACCCTGGTTATAAAGGTACCCTAGGTTGTACGTAAGCCGCGTGTCACGCGCATAAGCAATGACGCAATGGTAACTAAACACACCCTATAGCTGGTTTGGTGTGCGGCCGCCTGCTTTTAACAGTGGAGACAGAATGGGTTAAAATTAAGTGAAAACCCCAAAAGGGTTGGATGGGCGCCACGAAATTTTTAACCGTAAAATTACGAAAAGGTTCAATTCGAGATGTAAAATTACTATGCCTACTGTAATTTTGCTGTTGCCTGAAAACGTTTAAAATAAGGTTTCCCTCAAAATAATATTCAAGGCTTTAAAGAGATAAATTTAAATTTACGCTTAATAACGTTAAGAAAATTTTAATATAAATGTAAATATAAAGAATCATAAAATTTGAATGTAAAAAATGTATATTTCAGAGCAAAGTGAGATATGCAATAATGCAGTGACATGCAAATCGTAAATATTAACAAAACACAATCCGCGAAAGACAAAAATATACGTGTACAAATGTATATGAATCTTGTGTGTTAGGCAAGGCACAACAATCAGTACAATCAAACATTTATATATAATAAATAAATTATTTATGATGCTCTCTAAAAGAGAATAGAAAACGAAACATAACTATTCAAGTTATAAAAAATATATGTAGTTGTTTTCAAGAGACCACAATAATATATATATATATATATATATATATATATATATATATATATATATATATATATATATATATACAGGGTGTAAATGAAATAAGTGCATTAAATTTAACCAGTAATGTAACTCGACGAGAGCAACAATATTTCTTAATAACTTTTTTTTCTAAGTCTTTTAGATTTTGAGTCAAAATTCTTTAAAGATTTGCTGCATATTTCGGCGCGCGCCCATGGAAAACAAATGGCTGCCTGCCGTATTCAAGTGGGATACAAACAGCTCAAAATTTGTCGGTTATCGGTTATACTTGCAGTCACAGTAATAAATAAACGAATCAACGGAAATAGCATTTATTATTAATTAATTCGTAATAGTACAATTTTTAAAATAAAGAAATTTAAATTTTGGATACCAAAATTATAAAGTTATGTATTAAATCAAGCTTTAATCACCTGTGAATAGAGGAAGACAAGGAGGAACGAGGGGTGGAAGAGCAAAAGCATAGTTATTAGGTTATGAAATGATTATTTATCGTCGACAAATCATAATAGTTTAAATACGTTATCCAAAAAATGTAAGTACAAACTTTTGTCCATTTAAACGAGCTACATGATTACCAATAATTAGTCGTCCATTCATTGTTCCCGCTCAAACATTTTTTAATGAAAATTTTTACAGCATTTTCGTCTGTTGAAATGTGTATTGTGCATAATAAATACACCTTCCCAAGTAAATTCAGTCGCATTAATGAACATTATGAGCCATTCCCAAAATTGAAGTCTGCTGAAAACATTGATCTTTTTGCACATGATATGGATACAACTGTTGCTTTATTTAAAATTGTCATATGTGACACTTCGTATTGTGATAAAGATGTACAAGATTAACAAATGTGCGAATATTAGGAACAGTATGATTTGGAAACGCTCCGTCTAAATGCGTTGGCAACTTTATAATACTGTCTTTATATCAACCACAAATTCAAATGTAGTAAAGATACGAATAAATAAATAAACCATAGGTAAGTAATTACAATATCTGTGTACTCGCTATTTGTAAACGTAAGCATTTTGACAGAATTTTACCTAATAAACAAGTTTATTACTAATGTCAAGCTATTGCTACTGCATTCAATTATTAGAAAAATACGTGGAACGACTCGTCAATTCATGGGGTGGTAAAAATGTTAAAAAAATATGCGATTTCGAGAAAAAGTTATTAAGAAATATTGTTGCTCTCGTCGAGTTACATTACTGGTTAAATTTAAAGCACTTATTTCATTTACACCCTGTATATATTTATATATATATATCCAGATCCAAGTGGCAGTTGATAACAGGAGTGGCGGGAACTGGGCAGCAGCTAAACGTCTGGAGTGTGGACAGTGGCGAACGGCAACACACCAGTTGGAGATGTCCACAAAAGAAGACATGGCAAGTAATTAATCAGGATCCCCCGAAGGGCCGGACTGCTTCCAAAAACTCTGGTCGTCCTACCATAAAGCACGTGGTTTTCGCAGGACACCACACAAGGCTAACGAGTCCACAAAAATTCCGGTACGAACTAATCCGCGTAAAGCGAAACCACTCTAGGTTAAAATATTGCACTCGGAAAATTATTTATTTGCACGTGTAAAGAAAATATGAAGAGCATGTCGACGGACAACTGTCTCACTGCATGACTAACTCACAAATCAACGGGAAATCTCAATATTGGTCAAACAGCGGAAGAATAAAGAAAGAAAGAAAGAAAGAAAGAAAGAAAGACAGAAAGAAGAAATTAAATATAAAGAAGAAAGTTAAGAATAAAACACCCATTCATAAGGCAAGGATAAAATAAATTCCAAGTACATTATAAACAAACAGTACTGCTATAATATTGTTATGAGTAAATAAATATAATAAAATGAATCTTTGATATTATTTATTTAAAGTGCTGTGAAGTTAAACTAGGGGCTAGTGTAAATATTACTTTAATGTGTGGACATCTTAAAGTTAATCACGCACGCTCTAAGTTGTCAAAATATTGATAAACAATAAGAAACACATGGCAAGCTGTTTATTGTACAATCTACTATACTATGGCAACAAATAAATGAATACGGTACTAAATTGTCTCCAACAATGTACTTCATGTGATACAACTTTGCAGCTAAATTTGAACAATATTAACCTATAAAAATGTTATCCAAATGCCGCGAAGAGTTTGTAAATAATTGAACAGAATGAGTAAGAAGGTACACAAGAGGAAATAAAGATTCAAGAAGACGAAAGAACGAAATGGATCGACAGCCAATAAAGTAATGTAAAACGGTGAAACAAAATAAATAAAAATTACAAATACTTAGAAATAATTTTTAACAACAACTAAAATTTGAAAATGGAATTGCACTGAAGAATGGAATTGCTAAATCAATGACTACTAATTTAAAGTTCCCGGAAAATATAATTCAAAAATAGGTTGCACAATCTAGTATGGTCATTATTGTTTTTATTTCAGTTTTACATTAATTTTTGTACAATTTTATTTACTGAGTTTACATGCAGTTTCATGTGTATATGTATGCAGTGTCAAAACGGTTTTGAGTTCTCACAAACCGAAACTTAATTTCATGGGTTTGACTAGTTTCAAACTACTCATGTAAACACGTAAAATTCAGTTTCGATATTGCGCATGCGTACATAGCTTAACGTTTCTGTCGCTTTGTGTTACTTGGTGTTATTAACCTATACAAATAAAGTGACAGTTGTGCAATTTTAATGCGTAGTGGTACAAATTAGAAAAATAATTGGAAAAATGGCAAAACGAAGAATTTGGAGTAAAGAAGATCTGTCACTTACATCAGCCAAATGCATAAGCGCCGAAAATGTTTTCAAATCAATCTATAAACCTGTTTTGAAAATTACATGTAAACAGTTTAGCATAATTTTGCCCGAAAACTGAAACCATTTTCAAACCTGCATGTAAACGTAGAATTGTGTTGGGAAGTAAATGATGTTCTGCTGCTAGCATATAAATTTGTGTAAAGCTAAACGAAACATTTTCTATAACTAATTTTAAATGTGCTTAACAAAAATTATCATTTTCTCTACTTTTTGATATTAATATGAATACCATATCGTTATTGAATTTCGGTGCTCTTATGCTTTTTCATGTTCACGAAATCCAGAATTGCTTTCCCGAACTCTTTTCCAATTTTTAAAATTCGAAATAATGAAGCACTGTCAGCGGAATTTTGTGTAAAATGCGGCGCCCATATAAATAAATACATACTAAAATTGAATAATTAAAAATATCAAACTAATATTAATTGATGCGTCGTAATCGATTTCCAAATTTTGGTTTTACATATGTACCTCTCGTCTTATTAGTTCGTCCTTGCAAAAAAAAATTTAAATAAAATTTAATTTAATTTCTATGTTGACAAATGTAACAAGGAATTATCAGTTTACTATATTCCACATAAATTTTGTCGTAAAGGCTAATTAAACTATTAAACATATTTAAATTTTTGTAGAACGAACTATTACAACGTGGGGCTCGTATGGTAATAATTTCAATTTGGTGAATTCATCAGAATTAGTTGGTATTATATCTATTATTAGTCCAGATACTTCTCTTATACTGTCATATTACACAAATCTGGCGTGGCCAGTACGCGGTATCATCTGCCAAATTTATTAGCTACATATTAATCAACATTTATCTTAATTTAGTAAGAAGGTTGTTAAATCTTTGCAACATTGCCGAAAATTTTATTCAATTTCAATAGAAACAAATGTAACGTGTCACGTTTTAATTCAGTGTTTGCAATTATTATTGATTACTTGCTATAGCAATGTTGTTAAGACATATTAGATAACATTGCTACAGAATTACTTGACAAATAGTTTTTTCTCTACGGATAGACATAGTACCTTATTTTTGGCAGTAGGCTCAAATACAAACTAATATGTTTATTCTGCAATATGTACGTTTTAAATCCACACAAAAAATTATATATATATATATATATATATATATGTAAGCGGAAATATTTAAAATATTCAAAAATTTCAGTATGGATGACATCATGCTATTATTGTTTGTGTCGTTATACAACGTTCATATTATATTGTATTAAATACTATAAAAAGCGATAGTAACGGTAAACGGGGGGCAGTGTTTTGTTGGGCAGTGATCGGGTTACCGTCAGTATCGGTGTATCAGGGTTGCTTTTCCATAAAATGGATTAGAGTGTTATTTTTTGTATGTGGTTCGTACCATTTCTAATATATATATATATATATATATATATATATATATATATATATATATATATATATATATATATATATATATATTATTTGTGTGGATTAACCATATTGTTACACGTTCTAAAATTAATATCTCTTATATAAAATAAAGTATATGTCTTTAAAAATTTTGGGTGGGCTAGCAGATGGGCCAACACATGAGGTGGGCCTTTAACTTGATTTTGACAATTTTTTTATAAAAATAATATTGTTAAATTCATATTTAATTATTTTGTGGTCCATTTTTCTTCAAATATTTACACAATAATAAGTAGAAACAGTACATAAATTCAAAGTTCCCATCGCTCACGATGTTTTCGCTAATGTTGGCGCTGAAGCTCATTTCAAGCATGGTTTCTATTACATGATTCTCAACTTCACCTGCCTTTGAATGATTTTTTTTAAATTTATTTTGGAAGTAAATTTATCTGTCGTTTATAAAACCGGCCATAAGTATGTTAATAAACAAGGTTTTAATACATACGTGTCACAAATTTATAAGGTATATAGGGGACGCAATATAGATTAACTTTTCTTAATAAACTCATATGAAGGTAGCACTGAAAGTTTGATAGAAACAAAATTTTCTAGAAATTATTTTTTTTATTGTTTTTCGAAATATTCTCCTTTTAACTCAACACATTTGTGCAGTCGATAAAACCAATCGTTAAAGCAATAAATCCATTCTTCTTCAGATACTTGAGACCGCGTTTTCGAAGGCTTCAACCACTTAAATGAAGGAAATAGGAAGAAATCATAAGGTTCAAGGTCAGGACTGTATGGTGGGTGCTCCAGTAATTCCACCTTTGATTCATTTAAATAAGTTTTAGTTTGCGCAACAGTATGTGAGGATGCATTGTCCTGATGCAATACGAGTTTATTTGAGGCCTATTTTCACGCACTTTTTCAAACACTTGTGGCAAACATATTGTTATGTACCAATTAGAAGTTACTGTTTTCCTATTTTCTAATGCAATATTGACATTAGGGAAATTTATATGCCCACACTTTGACCTTATTTTACTTTGACAGAATTGGGGTCTGTTGGAAAGACCCATTGAGCTGATTGCCGTTTTGTTTCTGGTTTAAATGCACACATCCATGATTCATCACCTGTTATAATATCATATACTGCTTTAGATTTACCTTCGTTGTACTTTTTAATGTTTTAATGCGCCATAATAACATATTCGTTAACATCCTGTACCTATAGATATGTTTTTCCAACACATGTTATGCCGAATTACTCCCTGTTAGAATTCTTAATCTATACAACAAACCATCACCCGGTGCAGTAACGAGACACAGAAATATGTAGGTAGTCAACTATTTTACTATCTATGGTGACCCAGGAAGAGGAATCGTAAAACAATAGTTTAAATTCATTGTATATTTTATTAAACCACCAGCTCTACTCTACAGTCTACACTGTATGAATGTGTAAGTCTAAACACTACTGAATCTACCAACTTACACAAATAATAGGTCATTTTGCTTTTATAAAGTCAACTCATTGTAGCGTATAACATATCATTGTGAAAAAGATTTTTATATAAAAAAGTAATATGTATGGGATGATTGGTAATCCTGCAGAGGCGGCGGAGCTATTAGGAGACGCCGAGACGCGAGAGAAACCTAGACGTCGATGGTTGAACGGAATTGAGAGATGAATGATAGAGATTGTGTTATTGATTGTGTGAAATAGATAAGTGTTTTATGTTACTTAATTTTGTAAAAAAAGTGTTATTTAACTACTGTGTGTACGTAACTTAAAAAGAATCCAACATATATTATAAAATAAAACCAATCAGTTATAAGCAAACTCATACTTATATACCAGCTGTAAAACGAAACTCGGACCATAGTTGTTTAACATGGGAAAACAGTTTTCCTTGCGCAAAAGTTGCACACAATAATGCTTCAAATAAATGTAGAATATTAAACTCTGCATATCTAATTCAGTAATCATATTTTATTTCGTACGTTTCGTAAGCGGTCAAATTGAATTTAAAATTTTATAAAAGTTACTTCTTTATAGTGTTAGCCATGGTATTAAATAAAGTCACAAACAAATGTAATGACATTTTACCTACCTGTCGGTAACTTACCTTCTACGCATAGGTTTAAAATAAATAAAGCATATGTGCTAAGGTAATTAGTCGACACTAAAACTAAAATCAGTTGGGATAAATCACTTATGGCCGTTTGTATCGCTTCTGCTTAAATAACACTTTACATTAAATAAAACCTAAATTTTAAAAATGTAGGCCACCGTTATTACATTAGATATCTAAGGTGCTCTTAATTTTTAAGATCGACTTTTGACAATGGACGTATTTGATTACTACGGTAATGAATTTTAATTTCAATGCTGCTTTACTGAAGTGTTGCTAATTCTAGTTTAATAAGCAAAATCAATATAATTATTTGTTAACCCACCAATATACGTCCAAATGTTAATACACAAGCGGACGCACCGGTCTGAGGGACCATTCAGCTAAAAAAAAACGAAGTATATGGCCTTATCGACAAAATAAGCCCCAGTAATTGTTACAGGATTATAAATTAACTGTAAATTATGTTCAAGTGATTATAAATTATTAATATATACACTTGAGTTTACACAAATAATAGGAAAATTAGCGTTGGTCCCTGAGACCGGATGCGTGTGCTAAAGGGTTAAATTGCTGTAGTGCAGCGCAGCTGACATCAGTTCTAACCGTTTAACCGAATGATTTTGATCTCTCTCTTTTTCTTTACGTTTAGTAGAAATTTTAGATGCCAGTTTCTCATAAAAGTAGTGGTGCTATGGTGGTGTTTTCAAATGTCCTGGTTTTTGCTCACCTCTATTTATCATTTTTATACTCTACATTATATAATATTATTTATTAATAAAAATCGACCCAGGTGGAGTAGCTCCAAGGGTTCTTGTTGTGTGCATCTTTTATAATTTCATCTTCATCAACTACATATAATTTTTTTAAGAAAATATAAACTATATAAGGAATATATCTCATCTACATCAAATAACTACTTATATACAAAAATGTATGAGAAATTTTGTATATTAAATAATAATATTATAAAAACGAGCATTAATATAAATTAAGATATTTTGTTATTACTATTACTCATAACGTTAAATTCAAAATTGCCAAAAAAAAAATCAAATGACAAACGTCAAACTAACTCCATTCCTGATTAAAAACTTTTTTACCTAATCATAGATAATAAGAACTTAAAATTTACATGTGCAACATAAGGTGTACCTTGACTTTAAGTGAAACTTAGCGAAATAGAACTTAAGGTAAGATCTGTGTGAACAGCCATTAGGAATTATGATGACATTCTATACTCTATTTGATATATTGATCGTGGTCCGAGGTTAAATCAATTGCTCTACCTACAGCGTTTGTGACCTAGCTTTGCAAGGGTTAATGTAGCGATGTACAAAAAGTAGTAATTTTTCAGAAGACGTGTAAGTAAAACGTGTATAGCTTTATATTAATACCATAAAGTAATCTAATATTTTGAAAAATTAGTATAAACAGATATAGTCAGAAAAATTGACTCCGTCGGGTCCAACAATAAAACTAAAAATATCGTAATTATGACAGCGGCATATCGCTCACTGTTTGCTTTATAATATTGAATGCCAACGGGCCAATATTTGCGCCGCTCTGTTCATGCAATGAATTATTACTCTACCTGCTCTGTATAGTAAAATAATATTACTGCTCCTTTAATATAACCGGTATTTTTATTTGAAATAATGTTTAGAACAACAGTTATCATTTCCCATAAGAAAATATTTCAGACAAAAATAGAATTTATGTAAAAGGAACATTAAGATTATTTTTACTATACAGAGCTAGGTAGAGGAAGAAGCATTCATTGCATGCACAGAGCGGCGCAAATAATGATCCGTTGGCATCCAATATTATAATGCAAACATTTAGCTGAACCTGCCAGAATCAATTTTTCTGACTATAATTAATGTTTTCTTATTTACAATCTAAAACTGCAAAAATGCTTGCAAATACCCGTTACCCAAGAACAAATTGTAATTGTAATGAGGAATATTGTATTTAGCGCCTATACCTAAGTAATAGATCCCTGCAAATATCTCGCAATATTTGTTCAAATATTATGGAAAATTTTAATATTAATATAAACGGAAACACTGTGAAATAACCTGTAGTGACAGCACGCACTTTAGAATTTTATCAAATGAGGCATTTCTTTTCGTCTTTCACCACGAAGTGCCTGCAGGAGTACGTCTCGAGAATGTCATTATTTTGTCACAATTCAATTCAAAGCAAACTCATATATTATTTATTTACTGTCATAATATTTTCATACGTAATATAACAAGTGATATGATTATCATCGATGATATTCTCGAGTGAAACCGAGTTGCAGAATGTGCTGCTTCGGTTTCACGAGCAATATCTTCGATTATTAATCATATCACAAGCTTATATTTAGTGAGAGAATATAATGAATTTTTGTGACACATTGTGTGTGCCGCTAACCTAATTTTTAATATATTGTATTACAACATGATTAATTTGACAATTGCATTATCATTTTCATCGTTGTTGATATCAATCCAACCGATTGTCTCACATTTTTATACTCAAAATTAACTGTCAATGTCGAATAAAGTAAACAAATCCTTAGCAACAAAGGTGATAATTTCTTTGTTTTTTATCATCGCTGTGATAGACATGTAACTAGGGAGATTCTGATTGTTGATTAGCGGAAAACATGTCACGTGACTCATGAATTATATTCTCTATTTCATACTATGTTCCGTAAGTCAGCCAAACAAACAGTATTTTGATTCTGGGTACACCATAGTTCGTAAATATTTTCATCCATTTCCATCCAGTTTGACATTGAATCACATGACATTTAAAATTGACACAATCTAACAAAATTAAAATTATTCACAAGAACGATAACGTTGTATAATGCCAATAAAAATAACACAGTCAACAATGTATCAAATATAAATAACGTTTTCATACTTAAATCTATAATAATTATTAGTATTACGACTAAAAATGCGGTTTAAAAATTTTACATTGACGGATATCGTTTGAGTTTGTTATGATGATGTTTGAAAGTAGCGGTAACGGGAGTAAAAATATCAGAGAAACCAGGATTATTTCGTGGTTGCTGTGATTCGACTTTTTACCAACTTTTTTCAGGAACCGCGTTCCATTTAGCAACCGGTAAATAATTTAAGAACTTCCGGAACACAAAACCGTAGTTTGGTCGTACCGGTTGCGTTACGGAACATACTATTAATAGTATAAAACCCGAAAATTCCCAAAATAAAAAGCGAATATAGAATTCTAAATTGCATTCTACCAAGATTCGTAAAAGTAAAATCGCATACGCCTGTTTTGTATGTAGTGGGGTTTCTAACTACCATTATTCTTAGCCCGCATACAATTTTAAAGTATTGTAAATGGTATCATTTTTCTCCTTATGCTTTGTAGAATAAGAAAAGCGATGGAAATTTTCGTATATTATTTTCAATTTAAAACAAACAAATATAACAATAAATTTCAGGTTAACCAAATCTGACATTTAGATGCTCTCCACTCCCGTTTGCACTATCCACTGACACTACATTGCGAGTCGGTTCAGATAACTGTGAAGTAGTTCTGAAATTTTTCTTATCGAACAGCCAACAGCTTGTCCATATTGCACGTTTTTCGTAGAACTCTTCGCGGTAAAAATTTGACACTGTAACCACCTCGTGCAAGTTATTGAAGACATTACATTAAATCAAATTAGCATGAGTACAACAAGATTTATAATTAATACAAATAAATCAAATTTGTCAAATTGTCAACGGTAGAACAAAAATTAAAATGAAATTATATATATGACATTTATCTTACAAAATTATATATCAAAATTGTCCAAAATTCGGAAATGAAACAATTCGACAATTCAAATTAAAAAATATCACTTTACATAGGATAGGAAAATATATTAAAATGTTATTGACGTAATTCCACCTTAGTGAAGTGAATAGAAAAAGAAAACGAAAAGTATATTTGTTTGTTCTTCAGCTCTAATGAAATTTTTTCAAGTTTAATTAAATTTTGTAAGACATTATCAATTAAACTGAGAATAATTAAGTTTAATTAGTTTTTTTTTGTTTGGTCAATAGAAAAGAATGTTTTCTCGATAAAATTCAGTAAAAAAATGCTACTAGTTATACTTAACAATAACGATACTTACTTGAACTTTTCTACATAACGACCACAACTTTATTTATTCAAACATTAAATACTCTGTATTTACTCATCATTATGAAATTGTAACGTTTTGTTACTATGTTCACAACATACAGGGTGTTGATAGTCAGGTGCGTACATAGGGATTTAACATGCAATTTCCTGCTTCCCTGTTCATTTTAGAGGACAAACTACGGTGTAAAGTGTAAAACAAAAATTATTTTTAAAAACATTTATTGACATATTGACATTTAATTTATATTTATTTCATATAATTTAGACATATATATATATATATATATATATATATATATATATATATATATATATATATATATATATATATAATTATACGATAAGGAAGATCTGATGATGCTAATGTTGTAGCGAAACTAGTTATCAAATAAAATAATTGTGAAACTTAAAACCAAGTATTTTCAATAATTAAAATGAATAATAAGTTTCACCAGGTAAGAGCTGACATAATTAAAGGTTTTATATCTAATTACATTGAAAAACATACTGCCATTTTTTTAGGAAATTCATTTTTTTATGTCTAGTGCATCGCATCCACAGCTGCAATACAAGTAGGTATTGCTATTTTTAAAAATATATATTTACGTTTAGATTAAACGTTTTATTTTTTATTTTTTAAATAAAAGTTCTATTTTGTTTTTAAATTTGTTATGATATGCTACTTTTTACTTTCCGTCATACCCATAAGTACGGAAGGTATTGTCTTTCGTCAAAAAATTCGATGATGAGGTTTTAATGAATAAGCACGTTTTATGGTCTGTAGAATACGATCTTACTATTTTCACGATGATGTGTGTATGTATGGATGGATAGATGTATGGTTGGATGTATGGATGAATGGATGTATGGATAGAGGTATGGATGGATGTATGGATGGATGTATGGATGGATGTATGGATGGATATATGTATGGACGTATGGATAGATGTATGGAATGGATGGATGGATGGATATATATATATATATATATATGGATGGATGTATGTATGAATGTGTGTGTACGTTGTTTGTGTGTGTGTATGTGTGTGTGTGTGTGTGGAGATTCTTTTGGGTCGCATAACTCCAATACCACCTTTCCAAAAATTATAATTATTGCCTATTCCTTTTCTTTACATCCATATAAAGAGCTGATTAAATTTTGGTTATAGTTGATCGATCGGAAATACCCTAATTTCACATTTAATTTTATTATAAACATTAAAGATTTTTTTATTCTCTTTAGGATTTAATTATATTTTATACTTCATAATCAATGTATATAAAAATTAAATTTCATAAAGCAGCAAGGTGTGCTATAGCCATGGAAACATCGACTGTATTAAAGATGTTTTTTATTTTGAGCGGTTACGTCCGGTTACATGGTAACCGCATTTTATTGAGCACTCCGGTTAGTTGCGGTTACGTTGAACATGTAACATGTAGGACGGTTACATGTCAGGATACTATAACTACCCTTTTCTAGCTGTCAAAACGCTGACATTTTGGCAGTTAGGCAATTTTCAGTAAAGTAAAAAAATGAAATCTGTGACTTTTTTGTCAACGTATTTTGTATTGCATCATTACATTTTAAATTAAATGTATCACACTATGAATAAGATAAATATTTGACAAATGTCAAATAATTAATTTAACAGAAACGTCTGTAGTAACCGGGCATATTTTATTTACACCGGTTACGCACGGTTAACCATATGTAACCCGGTTACGTGAATAAAAAATCTGATGTGGCCAACACTACCTCCCGCCATTTGATTTTTATTAATTTAAATATACATACATATTTATTATGCTTTAAACTGTATTAAGTTCCATTCCATATAACTATGGTTCTATTTACTATTTTCTTTTTAAAACGTTACTATTATTAATTTGACATGATCAGTTCTTTGACATTTATCTGTCAGGTACATGTATTTGATATAAAGCTTAATATCTAAGTGTGATCTTAAGTAGTTTATATATTTTATTATTTATATCATCTCTCTACTTCTTCTTATTGTTTTAATGTTTTATTAATATTTTATTATTGATTGTATTGCTCATGCCATATATATTTGAGATATGAACCGTGTAAGTGTAACCCAAGGATTTTATAATAAAACACTGGATGACATACGTTTAACAAGTGAGACAAGTGGTAAGGGTACGGCGCTATTTGCAGAAAAGGCAAAACGTCAAACGTTCGTTATATAGCAGCTTCTTGAGTAAAGTAGTGTTTGTGTTGTGTTCTTAGTAAATAAATACTTTAAGTGAGATATTTCTATAATAAAAGGTATTATGCCGTCTTCTTGTAGTGATTTTGGGCGCACAAATAGACATAGGATAACCCTCGACAATTTTTCAAGTATTATTGATTATATATATGTATACATATTTATTCATACTATTGTTTTAAATATTTTACAGATTTCCTTTAAATAATAGTGGTACCTACTTATATTACGATTGTGGATGGATAGATGCCATAAAAAGAAAAGATCATTTTCTTGAAACTGATTATTTGAAAAGGCCTGGAACATATATAAGAAAATTAAAACCAGACTCAGCAATTTCTGTATTTCTAAATTTTCCACTAAATATGCAAAAGGCATCTATCCCTTGGTGCTTTTTGGAAGTCTAAAAGACGTTGCAATCGATGGTCACTTTGAGTTATTATCTTTGACCGCAAAGCGTTGTAGGTACAGAACATCTTAGTCTTTAGACTATCCATGCTCTTTTAGATGTTTTTCCAAGATTTATGTGTTCAACCGGTCGAATAGATCGTCACCTAGTGCTTCATTCTCCAAATACAGCTGTAGATTCTTGAAAACGCGTTTCTCCAGTGGAACCTCATTGTATTATTGGATAGAATACTTCCCGAGGAATAATCAAACATGACGATATAATACTTCTCATCCTCCTGTAGCTCCATATGCTCAGCTGTCAACGAGCAATAACCCACAATATCCACCTGGTCCTTTTCATTACAAGCCCTGAGCGTCAGCTCAGCAATGAAGTACGACGCCCCGCCTTCCACTTCTCCTAGCTCTTCAAGTCTTCCTTGTACCTTCTTCTCCTACCGAAACGCTCGGCCATTTAGCAGGCAGTTTCATACTACTGCCAAGCCTTTTTGCCTGTGTTCAACATCACTTGTTGTTTTCAGTCCAGGAAGCGAGCCAAGTAGTGACGATGGAATTGTGGCGGATTTCATTCCATTTTTGGCCAGGAGATACTTCAAGCTACCAATCTTCTCTTTAAGCCCATCAGTGATACAGAACCTATACTTGTTTGTGGCTTTTCATTCTTCTTTTTTAACTCAAGCTTTTCCTCCTTGGTTCTGTTCCCATTCTTCTCTCCAACTTCCCTACAGAACGTGTGCATCTACTTGAAGTTACACTTCTTTAGATCAGTGATGGTGGATCTCTCTTTCTCTGTCATGCACTTGCGCCAGTTCTTGAAGATGATGTTGTTGAATACATCCTCGGTTGTATGGTCGAGCGTCTTGGCGTATAAACCAGCGACTTCTTCAACGTCTTGAGAAGTGCATTCTTCCTCCCACCGTTTCCACACTTTCTGTTCCTCTTCCTCCCTCTTCTTGGCTTTCTTTTTTTGCGATGAGAGATAATGTCATCGTCATCTGATTCGAGTTTTCATTTTTTTCACTCGATGTGTCCACACGCGTTTTCCTCGCTGTCTTCTGACTCAGTTTTGCAATTACTTAGATTGTGATTGCAGCTGCTCGTCTGGGACTATTCATTTCTGGTTGGTTTTTCTCTTCTTTTTCTGGGTTCTTCTTGATTTCCAGCTGATCTTCACTGTGCATACTCTCTTCATAATCTTCCTTTATCTCTAGAATTTCGTCTTACATTTCTACTTGAGATTTGGAGAGGTGAATTAATGGAGAACCAGTCCTTGAAGAGCAAATTATTTATTGATACATTAACAATAAACAACACGGACGTTACGGTCACAAATTGACCATCCTCAGGGTTAGTTTAAGTTATTTTAAAATTTCAGATTTGCTAAAATAATAATGATACATAATCAAAAACATAGATTGGTGATGTCAAATTAAAAGAAACTATATTGTTCTATATTGACCTTCTGATACAATGTGCGCATCTCTTTTTTCTTTAAATTGACATCACCAATGTATGTTTTTGATTATGTATCATTATTATGTTAACGAATCTGAAATTTTAGAATAACTTAAACTAACCCTGAGGATAGTTAATTTGTTACCGAAACGTCGGTGTTGTTCATTGTTAATGTATCAATAAATAATTTGCTCTTCAAGGACTGGTTCTCTATTAATTCACCTCTCCAAATCTATATGAACAGTCGATTAAAATTTACTGCAATATTTCTACTTTAGTCTCTTTCTGAACACGCTCTCGTTCTGTTCCTTTTACTTTTTCGTCTTCTTTTGTAACAGCAGAATTTCTTTCTTCTAATAAAGACTGTGCCTGTAGTTCGTCGCACCTTCTCTTCTGTGGCTTCGGTGTTCTTATTTCTCTCAGCATAATTATTTCGCACTCGCTATAGGTTATGTGCAGCTTGTTTGGCAGATTCATGATTAAATACGTATGACATTGCGTCATCAATTTTTTTTTGACCGAGCTAAGCACAGTGCTTGCTGAGTTTTACTGTCTCGAACTGCGTAGATGAGTGCTTGCGTGACCAGGCACTCCAACTCGCTGTCAGGAGCCGCAGGATATGCGAGACGAACCACGCGAGCTACGTCGACCCCAAACTCCCGAAGGTCATCCTCAGTTCTTTTAGAAGTCTTCTCCACTTTCCGCTTCAATATTTGCTCCATAATTCTTAAATTCCGTTCGATTTTTCTAGAACTCTCATTCAATTCCCGTTCCATTGTTCTTTCCTCGGATTCCTTTCCCAATGTTCTGGAATGTTCCAATAATCCTTCCACCGGTGCGCCGGGATTTTCCTGCAAACTTCTAGAACTTTCTTCCCATTTTGGATCACATTTGCTAAAACTTTCTCTTATTACTTCTTTTAGTTTTGTAAAATGATCATCTACAAGTTTGCAAATGTCGTAATCGTCATACGGAACTTCAAATAAGTAATCTTCAGGATTTTCACCAGTACCGATTAATGCTTGACGCAGTCTCTCCTGAAGCTTTGATTTCTTTCCTGTTGCTTCCAAATCACGTTCTTCCAGTTCCGTCCTGAGATCACATACTTTTAGTTCACTTAATTTTAATAGTTTTATTTTATTTATTTTTGATTTACACTTCACAGTTTATTAAACACCACACCTGACACCAATTGTAACGTTTTTATTTATTTGGGTGAAGTGTAAATATTAGACTATAATAAAAATTACTATTACTAATTTTAAACAATTATTAAAAACTAATTAAGACTAAAACTAGAATTAACTAGATAACACTAACACTATTTATTTAACCAATTAACACTACTACTTATTTCCACGATATTACATATTATTTATTTCACTACGCGTTCCAATCTTAGACTGCCGGTCTGTTGCAAACTCTTGTAGACTGTTTACGCGATATTTTGATCACTATATTTGGGCATGTAAGGTTACTTTAAGGCGTTCTATACTAATCTATTTTTCTTCAGTCAAGGACGAGCCTGGTAAGCTGCTTTGACTTCTTCCTTTACCGAAAAAACCCGTTTTTACCTTTCTTTTCTATACTATCTATTTAAATAAAAATGAAGAGCAAATGGAGAATGTATGATGAGTGTAAGTTGGGGACGTGGAATGTCAGAAGTGTGAATGGGAAAGAGAATGAGTTGATGAATGCAATGCGAATGTACAGTGTAGATGTTTTGTGTGTAAGTGAGACAATGAGGAAAGGATGTTATGAGGAAGAAGTAGAAGGCATATTTTGTTTGTGGTCGGGCGTTCGTGAGAATGAGCGTGCAAAGCATGGTGTAGGTATACTTGTAAGTGAAAGAATGAAGCCGTTTGTACGAAGTTATGGCTGTACTTCTTCGCGAGTTTCTTGGATGAGATTCAAGGTAGGCTATATACGAATCTTCGTTGTGTCCGTTTACGGTCCAACAGACTCCGAAAATGACCTTGAAAAAGATTAGTTTTGGAATTCGGTAAATAGTGTAATTGATTTGTGTGATCCGGGTGAGAGATTGTTAGTGTGTGGTGATCTGAATGGGTGGGTGGGTGTTAAACGAAGTGAATCTGAGAATGTATTGGGACGTTTTGGTGATTGTCGAGTGAATGACAATGGCGAGAGAATTGTTTCATTTTGTTTGGAGAGAAATCTCTTCATTTCGAATTCCACTTTTAAACATAAGCTAGCTCACATATACACCTACGAGAATGTGGTTCAGAATAAACGTAGTGTGCTTGACTTCGTTGTCTATGATGAACGATTGAGGAGTATGGTAGTAGATACGCGTGTGAAACGAGGCGCTGAACTGGGTACGAATGATCATTATTTGGTTGTATCGCGAATGCGGTTGAATAAATTTTGGCGAAAGAAGATGAAAATGTTCTGGGAAAATGTTTCGCGTAAAATCCTTTGCTCTTTTGAATGAAGATGTTAGAATGCAGTATGTTGAAAGATTGAATGAATCCTTGCCCGAATGTGAGTCTAAATTTGATTGTAATATAAATGAAATTTGGATGAAATTTAAGGATTCACTCCTCAAATGTGCAAAAGAAGTTTGTGGTGAAAGCAGATTAGGCTCTTGTCCGAAAAATGCATGGTGGAATGATCAGGTGAAAGAAGCGATTGCTGAGAAAAAGAGAGCATATTTGAAGTTCTTAAATGTTAAGGATTCGCCTGGGCGCTTGCGAGAAGAATGTTTGTTAGAGTATAGAAGGAAGAATAAATGGGTGAAGCAAGTGGTGAGAGAAAGTAAAAAGCGATTTGATGACTTATTGAGTGAAAGATTGACAAATGATTTTAGTACGAATAAGCGACTGTTTTGGTTGAGTGTGAAGAGACTGCGGAGTGGAAGTGGTCGAGTTGTGAAAGCTGTGAGAAGTGCGAATGGTGAGTTATTGTGGGATGAATCAGATGTGAGGAATAGGTGGTGCGAGTATTTTAAAGGTTTGTATGGAGGTGAGATTGAGAGGGACGATTGTAGTGAAACTGGTAGTGAAAATGATAATGATGATGATTATGATATAGATGAAAGTGATGTATATGATGCATTGGGGCGTGTAAGGAATGGTAAGGCGGGGAGGAGAGAAAGTATTTGAATGGTTAATTTATTTATTTAGATTTTGTTTGAAACGTAGCGTGGTTCCTGATGATTGGAAAAAAGCTGTTATTTGTCCATTATTCAAAGGCAAAGGCAGTTCGAGTGAATGTCCGAATTTTCGCGCGATAAGTTTGTTGAGTGTAGTCGGGAAACTTTTTGGTAAGGTTTTAATTCATAAGGTGCGAATCTTAACAATTTCAAAAATTAGTGACTTTCAGGGTGGCTTTTTGCCTGAGAGGGGATGTGTCGATCAATTGTTTGCTCTTCGTACGATTGTTGAGAAGTCACTTGACAAGAACAAGAAGGTGTTCTGTGGCTTTCTTGATCTAAAAAAGGCGTATGATAGTGTTCTTCGAGATACTTTGTGGGATGTACTCAGGGAGTACGGCGTGAATGGAAACTTGCTGGGAGCGATTCGTGCATTGTATGAGGGTAGTGAGGCTGCTGTAAGAATAGATGGTAGGTTGAGTGATTGGTTTCGTATAAATGTTGGTGTGAAACAGGGCTGTGGTATGTCTCCGTGGTTGTTTAATTTGTATATGGATGTGTTGTTGCGGAGAGCATTGAGTGAAATGGATGGTGTACAAATTGGTGGAAGTATTGTGCCTGCGTTAGCGTATGCGGATGATGTAGTGAAAATGAAGAGCAACTCAGAAGAATGGTAGAGAGAATACATGTAGTTGGAAGAAGTATGAATCTGGAGTTGAATGTTGATAAATCCAAGGTGTTAGTATTTGAAAGGAGTAAATTGGTAACTATGTGCAATGTGTTGGTGGATGGAGTGAAACTGAAGCAAGTGAATGAGTTTGTATATTTGGGTAGTATGATGTCAAGGGATGGGCGAATTGGTAGAGAAATTGAAAGGAGAGTGAGTGCGGGGTGTAAGGTAATGGGTGCTCTGGGTACGTTTGCTCGAAACGTAAACGTGTCTAGAGAAGCTCGTTTAAGTGTGTATAATGGAGTGCTAGTGCCTGTTTTGATGTATGGAAGTGAATGTTGGGCATGGACGGGAAAGCACAAAAAGAAAGTGACTGCCGTGGAAATGAGGTATTTACGTGGAGTATGTGGATATGTAAGACGGGATCGCGTGAGGAATAATTTGGTGTATGAAGAATGTATGGTTAGGAAGAATGTTGTTAAGAGAGTAGGAATGAGCCATGTACCGGATGTACTGGATCTTCTTGTGCGGGACTGAATATCTTGTTACACTTTTAAAATAATACAACGTACAATACAAATGAATGGATTCTTTATTGACATTTACACATTGACATTAATCAATAAATTGAATATATTACCAAAAATGTTTTCATGGTTTCGTGTTATTATTAAGTTTTTCAGTGAATACTAGATAAATTACATTAAACATGAATAATAGATAAATTAAATGTGAATAATATTCTGAACATTCCGCCCACCTTGAAATAAAAATTTCGAAATAGATCATTTTTCAAATGATAAAATACACAGTTTTGTTATAGGGCGTTTGAAAATTCCATTTGTAGTTTTTATTGTTACTACTCGAACTTTTCCGTCCGAGCCTTGATGAACATTTAATACACGGCCTATTTTCCAGCGTGAGGGTGATAGTCGATCATCTTTTTCAAGTACCATTGTTCCAATTTGTATGTTCTTTTCGTCTTTTGTCCACTTTGTTCTTTGCTGTAAGTTGTGTAAATATTCTACAGACCACCGTTTCCAAAAATGTTGATTTTTTTGTTGTATTACTTGCCATCTTGTCAAACGGTTCATTGGCATTTCTGTTAAATCTGGTTCTGGTAATAAAGTTAGTAGTTCTGTGATTAGGAAGTGAGCAGGGGTTAAAACATCAAAGTTTTGATGATCATCATAGATGGATGTTAAAGGTCTTGAGTTAACACAAGCTTCTATTTGGGTCAATAATGTGTAGTACTCTTCGAAACTTAAGATTGTTTCACCGATGACTCTTTTAATGTGTGATTTGATGGTTTTCATACCTGCTTGCCATAATCCTCCCATATGAGGAGATGATGGAGGTAGGAAATGCCATTGAATACCGTCTAGTGTTGCAAATTCGGACATCTTCTTTTGATGAACTTGTTTGGAGATGAGTTGCTGCAATTCTTTTTCTGCCCCTCGAAAATTCGTGCCGTTGTCGCTATATATATTTAGACATTTGCCTCTTCTAGCAACGAATCTTCTTAGTGCTGCTACGAAGGCTGGCGTAGAAAGACTGGTTACTAGTTCCAGATGTATTGCTTTTGTGGCCATGCAGATGAATAAAGCAATGTACCCTTTTTGTGTAGAATTTCGAGTCTTGCGAATGTTGACAGGGCCTCCATAATCTACACCAGTGTTTAGAAATGGTCTAGATGTTTGAATTCGGGTTTTTGGTAAGTTACCCATTACTTGCTGTTGGGTAGAAGCTTTTAGTCTAAAACATATTAAGCAATTGTTTATTATGTGTTTTATTGTGTTTCTTGCGTTAATTGGCCAGTATTTTTGTCTGATACTGTTTAATAGGTTTTGTGTTTGTGCATGTAATAAGCGAACATGTTCATTTTGTATGAGTAAATTTGTGAATTTATGTTTTGGTGGTATTAATATTTGGTGTTTTTGATTGTATGATAGTTTAGAATTTTCAAGTCTTCCTCCAACTCTCAATATGTTGTCTTCGTCCAAGAATGGATATAATGATTTTAATTTACTGTCATTTTGAATTGGCTTTCCATTTTTCAAATTTTCAATTTCTTTTGCAAAAACTTGTTGTTGTGCTAGTTTTACTAAACATTTAACAGCTTGGTTGATTTCGTAGATCGTGAGAGTTCCTGTTTGTTTGTCATTCTTCTTCCTTGTATTGTTTACAAATCTACAAATATATCCAACTGTCCTTTGAAGTTTTTGAAATGATGAAAATTTATTAAAAAGATCCATATCATTCACAGCGATATGCACAGCAATCTCATTGGTTTTAGTTTCTAAAATTTCTTTACTTAATTTTGTTGCGTTTATTTGCACATCATTCGTAGGCCAGTCAGTTTCATCGTTTTTTAACCAATGTGGTCCATTCCACCAAAGAGTCGATTTCATAAGTTGAGTAGCTAAACATCCTCGAGAAATTAGATGTGCAGGGTTGTCTTGAGAACTCACGTATCTCCATTCATAATTATTTGTAAGTGTTTGGATTATTGTAACTCTGTTTGCTACAAATGTTTTAAGATTATTAGGTGCAGTTTTAATCCAGTGAAGTGTTATAGTTGAATCTGTCCAACAAATTATTTTGTTAAATTTTGAATTTAATGCTTGACATGTAATTTCATAAAGTTCTGATAATAAAAGAGCTGCACATAGTTCAAGTCTTGGCAAAGAGACGGTTTTTAGAGGAGCAACTCTTGTTTTTGAACAGATAAGTTGCACTTTGTGATGATTGTTAGCATTCGTTGATCTAATGTAAATACAGGCACCATATCCCTTTTCAGATGCATCGCAAAAGCCGTGCAGTTCAATTCTTGTTACATTATTTATTAATAAAAGACGTGGAATAAATAAATTATTCAATGATAATAATTCTTTGTGGTATTTATTCCATTCATTAATAATACTTGATGATGCTTTATCATCCCAGTCTGTTTTTAGCAGCCATAATTGTTGCATGATTAATTTAGCTTTCATAATTATTGGTCCAACCAATCCCAATGGATCAAATACTTCGGTGATTTGTGAAAGAATTTGTCGTTTAGTTGTTGCTGGTTTTTTATTCATTTCTACTTTGTATTGTATGCAATCTTCGTTTGCATTCCACAGCAAACCTAAAGTTTTTACTGTTTGATGTGAATCTAGCAGCATAATTTCATCAGTATTTTGTGTAGAAATTGCGATATCCCTTAGTAGTTCAGAATTATTCGATAACCATTTTCTTAATATAAATCCTCTTTTTTCTAGTAATAAATTTAATTCGTTCTTTATAGCCAAAGCTTCTTCATAAGTAGCTGCTCCTGTAAGAAGATCATCTACATAAAAATCCTTTTTTATAATTTCTGCTGTTCGAGGAAACGTTGTTTTAGCATCTTCTCCAATTTGATAGAGACTTCGTATGGCTAGATATGGAGCTGAAGCAGTGCCGTATGTTACTGTTTTAAGTTGATAAGTTTTTAGTGGTTCATTTTCATTATTTCGCCACAAAATTTTCTGAAAATGAGTATCTTCATCACTGACGAGGACTTGTCGATACATTTTTTCTATATCTGCTGAAATAACTATGTTATGAAGTCGAAATCTTGTCAAAATTGCAAATATATCTTCTTGAATTTTTGGTCCGACCATCAAAATGTCATTTAGTGATTTACCATTACTCGATTTAGCTGATGCGTCGAATACTACACGAAGTTTTGTTGACAAACTGGATGGCCTCAGTACTGCATGATGTGGTAAATAAAAACCTTTTTCTTTATCCTCTTTATCATCTAGTTTCATATGTTGAAGTTCTAGATATTCATTTATGAATTTGATGTATTCTTGTTTTACTGCAGAATTTGCTTTAAGTTTTCTTTCTAGTTGAAAATATCTCTTCTCAGCCATTTTGTACGAATTTCCTAATAAGTCATCTTCTTGTTTAAAAGGAAGTCTAACAACAAATCTGCCTGAAGAATCTCGTTGAGTGTTTTTTGTAAAATGATCTTCACAGTTCTGCTCTTCTTTTGACAGATGTTTGGTTGATTGACATTCTTCGATTTCCCAAAATTTTGCTACTTGTTTGTTGATGTCTGCATTTATTGTAAAATAACATAATTTACTATTGTTTTTCTCTGTGTTTTTTACTTTTCCAGTCACAATCCAGCCTAGTTTAGTGTTTTGTAGTATTGGAAGTCCTTTGCCAAGTTTTATTTGTTCTTGCATTAACAATTCGAAATATACTTCAGCTCCGATGAGCATATCAATTTGTCTTGGTTCTTCAAAATGTGGATCTGCTAGTGGAACTGGTGGAAGTTTCAGATGTTTTCTTTCAATATATGATGTTGGCAAATTGACAGTGATTTTGTCTAAGACAAGAAATTCTAATTTCTGATTATATGGTGTGACAGTTGATGAAATATCTAATTCTACACTTCTATTAATATTAGTTTGAATCTGACTGATTCCTTTGATTGGTAGATTTATTGATTTTGAATTGCAGTTTAGTCTTTTAATGAGTGACGATGTAACAAAGTTCGATTGTGCTGCACTGTCTAAAAGTACTCTGCATTGCTACCATTGGGATTCTTTATCTCTGATATTAATAACTGCTGTGGCTAGTATTACTTGTGATTGTTCTTCTTTTGAAATGTGATGTGTTGTTTTGATTGTAGATGAACTATTTTCATTTCGTGATTCATGTTTGTAATTTTCTTGGTGAAAGAGTGTATTATGTTTTCTTGTACATTTTCTGCAATTTCCAGCTGTACAAGCTTTTGATGAGTGACCTGGTTTAAGGCAATTGAAGCAAACCTTTAATGATTTAATTGTTGAAATTCTATCCTATATATTTTTCTGTAGAAATTTATCACAGTTGAATAGATTGTGTTTTTCATGGCATAATTTACACGCATTATTTAAATTTGATTGAAATGTGACATGACTGACTTTTTGTACCTTTTCTGATGTGACAGCTTCCAAAGAAAAGCATCTTTGATCAATGAAATTTAGAAAATCTTCCAAAGTAGGCAATTTATTCAATTCTTTTTTTAATTCCCATTGTGATCTAGTGGCTGAATCAAGTTTTTGACATAAAATGTATATGACAAGAATGTCCCAATCTTTTACCGGCAAACCAAGTGATTGTAATGATCTAATATGTTGTCTAGTGTCTGTTGTTAGTTGTCTCAATCCTGTGATATTGTCTTTTCCAACATTTGGAATCTCAAAAAGAAGTTTAATGTGGATATTTATTATATAATTCTTGTTATTGTATCTGTCAGTCAATAATTTGAAGGCTACTGCATAATTTTCTGAACTAACTGCTACAGATTCTATAATTTTCAGGGATTCGTCTTTTAACGATCCTTTTAAATAATAAAATTTTTCAATGTTTGAAAGATTTTGATTGTCGTGAATTAAACTCTTGAATAGATCATAAAAACCTAGCCAATATTCATAGTTGCCACCAAATTTTGGAATGTTAATTTGTGGTAAATTTAATTTGCTTTCAATTGTATTATTAGTTAATTTTGCTGTATCATTAGTTGGTGTTAAAGATTCAGTAGTCGCACGTAATTTAATGATTTTGTCTAGTTCTGCCATTGTGTCATAGTAAATTGTCTCGAATTCTACTCTGTCTTTCTTGTTTGCCTCATAGTCGATTACTTCTAATTCACTTTGAGCTTTGTCATATTTTTGCCAAAATTCATCTAATTTGACCTTTCTTATGTGGATTTTTTCAATAGATTCTGAGTCTTTTATCTGTTTTGCAAATTCATGTGTTCTTTCAACTGACTGTTTTGCAGAATCTCGCTGCTGCATTAACTGCTTGTCTTTCGTTACATTGGGCATGATGAATAATGATGATCAAATGTAGTAGTTGTCACTAAACTAAAACACTTGAGGTAACCCGCAAATGAAGTTGGGTTCTTTGATTTGTGATTTTTTCTTTCCACACGCGTAGTTGGAAAGCACTTTTGAAAATGTTATTTAGAAAAATGTAAAAGATACTTATGGTTTCTTCCTGCGCAGCACAAATCCGGCTCGAAGGACCATTAAATGTACCGGATGTACTGGATCTTCTTGTGCGGGACTGAATATCTTGTTACACTTTTAAAATAATACAACGTACAATACAAATGAATGGATTCTTTATTGACATTTACACATTGACATTAATCAATAAATTGAATATATTACCAAAAATGTTTCCATGGTTTCGTGTTATTATTAAGTTTTTCAGTGAATACTAGATAAATTACATTAAACATGAATAATAGATAAATTAAATGTGAATAATATTCTGAACAAGCCAGTTGAGATGGTTTGGTCATGTGGAGAGAATGAAGAGTGAACGGCTTGTAAAGCGTGTATATCTTGGTGAAATTGAGGGTGTTCGATTGCGTGGCCGTCCAGTGTGTAAGTGGATGGATGTGATTGAGAAGGTACTAAAAGAGAGAAAGTTTCCGAGTGGGAAGAGAAGAAGAGCGTGTATGAATGCGATTATGAATGTGGCTGAGGCGAAAGAAGTGTGCTTAGACAGGAATGTGTGGCGAAGGATGATTGTTTCGTAACTATTATTGTGGTCCGGTTGCGGTATTTCGCTACCGAAAATCGGTCACTCTAATATGTTAAGAGTGAGGAATATTTATGTTGTACCTATGATGTCAGGTTAGTACGAATGTTGTTGAAAGAGAGACTGATTTTTTTTTTTGGATGATGTTATTGTTATTCTTTCGGGTTTGTGCTAACCCACTAAGTGGGAAATGCGTGATTTTATGTATGTATGTATGTATATTTGTATCACTATATACTTATATCACGTTCAAATGTCCGCCTACCGACCTCCACAGCGTCTATACATATAGTCAACTGTCTCAACAGCGACGTATATTCAACTGCTCGGACAGAAGTCACCTCTTTCACAACAGTATCAGTCTATTTATGTAACTCTCTGTCTAACTTCCGCAGCCTCAGCCTCAGTATCATCGACTGTCCGTATGCCACAATTCTTCAACACCACTGCCGAGTATTCACTTCCAATTGCCGTTACTGTCCCCGTATACCTAGTTTGCCTATACTCTTCACTACCGAGTATTCTCTATCCCGGTATACCAGTAACTTTCCGACTTGCCATTACTGTCCTTGTATAATATAGCTTCTCAATACTCGTCAACACTACCGAGTATTCACATCCATAGCTATCCCAATATACCAGTAACTTCCCGAGTACCTACTCGACACCAACTGCGTACGCTCCCTACGATACTGCTCTGCTTCTCATTAACACTTTAATCTCTACGTCTCTGAATGTAACTCACTGACTAACTAACTGCACTAATGTAAGTGTCTGTTCGTCTTCACTAATGGAACTGAACTATGTAATTAACTCAGCTGACTACGTAAGTCAACCCCCGATCACTAACTAATGTTGTGTGATCAGGGACTCAACTGAACTATCTCTTGAGCGTATCTACGTCCCTTTTATACAGCTGCCATTATCTTCTAGAAAAGCTCTATAATGTTCGACCGCATAATAAAAATGAACACAATAGGTTCAGGCTACCGCAAGTAATTAAACACGTCGCGACCTGTTTGCCTACGTAGCCTGGCTACTAGCGCGATTGCGTCATCGCTATAAATAGACACTCGCTCATTGCTGCGATAGCGGCGGCGGGCATTCCACGTTACATATATATATATATATATATATATATATATATATATATATATATATATATATATATATATATATATATATATATATATATATATATATATATATAGGGTAAATCGTGAAATCTTGCTTTGGAAACTTCAGCATCAATGTAGCTTCTCGCCTGCATTAATTATCTTTTTCAGATCTTATATTAAATATCGAGAGAATTATGTTTACTATAATGGCTGCAAATCTAAAAGTTTCATGCCTTCTACTGGAGTTCCACAAGGGTCTAATCTTGGTCCGTTATTTTTTATCCTTTTTATAATGACATTACTTCCCATGTTAAACATTCTGAAGTATTATTATATGCTCATGACTTGAAAATCTTTAAAATTATTAATACATATCAAGATTATTTACTTCTTCAGTCTGATGTCGCCAATATCCATAAATGGTCTGTTGCCTCACATTTATTTTTTAACATTAATAAATGTAAAGTAATGACATATTCTACGAAACAGAATCCTATTTGTTATGTTTATAATATGGAAAATTACCTCTCGTAAGAGTCACGTAATGTAAGGATCTGGGGGTCACTTTTGATCCAAAACTAACTTTCTCACTGCATATTAATTTTTCAGTTACATCTTCATACAAAATGTTAGGTTTTGTTATCAGAAATTCTTTATATTTTACTAATTTAATGACACTCAAATCCTTATAATACTCGTTTGTGCGCTCCAAGCTTGAGTATTGTCTTGTGGTTTGTAATCCTGTATGCAATAATCAAAGTGATGATATTGAACGAATACAGAGAAAGTTTGTTAAATTCTGTGCACGTAAATTTTGTATTTCCTTCAATTACCTTACACAGTTATACCAGCTGTATACAGGATTTTAATATGCTTACTCTTGAGAGTCGACGCAATATTCTATCTTGCGTGTTTCTTTACAAACTTATCCATGGCCACATTGATGATATCTCAGATTGGGAAAATATAAATATTGCTGTACCACGTACTCAAATTAGATCGCTAAGTATAAAATACACATTTAAACTACCATTAACAACAACCTATTATGAACTTAAAGCGCATCTTAGGAGAATTTGTCACATTTTTAATAATCATGTTTCCAACACTGATATTGACATATTTAATAGTAGTCTTATGCAATTTAAAAACTGTTTACTTGCGTATTTTTCTTAGGCTTAAAATTATTATGTTATTTTGTTATTTTTCTATTGTATACTTACGTCTGAAACTATATTTTCTTTGTTTTTACCTTCAATCACCTTTAGGTAAGGAAGGTATTGTCTTTGGTCAAAAAATTCGGAGGTGAGTTTTTGATGAATAAGCACGTTTTAGGGTCCCTAGAATACGATTTCACTATTTTTACGATGATGTCTGTATGTGTGTGTGTATGTATGTGTGTGTGTGTGTCTGTGTGTGACAAAATTTTCTAATGCGATAACTCTAATACTACAATTCCAAAAATTATAATTCTTTCGTATTCCTCTTCGTTATATCCATGTGAAGAGCTGATTAGATTTTGGTTATAATTGGTGAACCGAAAGTACCCTCATTTGAAAATTTTAACAGTTTTTCTTGAAAAAACGATGTTAAATATCATTTTTTCACATTTAATGTTATTATGAATATTACAGAATTATTTATTCTCTATACGATTTGAATGCATTTTATACTTCATATTAAATGGACATAGAGTTAAAAAATTATAAAGAAATTAAATATCATATACCGTGTGTCTGTCTTAAAGGTGTACATAGGAGATTAACATAGCAAATCAGTTTTTTGTAATTTCCTGCTCGCCTAATTATTTTAAGCAATAACGCTTCAAATAAAAGTTTTAGGGCATAAAATTCTGCATCTAAATCAATAAACAGAATTATCTTTACATGCTTTGTAACGACAGAAATTAAATATGAAAATTTCGAAAATTACGTTGAAAATATCGACAGCCATGGAATTGAACAAAAAATAAATAAATGCTTGACATATTATCAAATTGTCAGAAACGTCAAATAAGTTAACTTACGTTGTGGCACATAAAACGTCAAGCATTTATTTATTTTTGTTCAATTCCATGGCTGTCGATATTTTCAATGTAATTTTCGACATTTTCATAATTAATTTCTGTCGTTACAAAGCATGTAAAGGTAATTCTGTTTCTTGATTTGGATGCAGAATTTTATGCCCTAAAACTTTTATTTGACGCGTTTTTACATAAAATAATTAGGCGAGCAGGAAATTGCAAAAAACTGATTTCCCATGTTAATCTCCTATGTACACCTTTAAGATAGACACACGGTATATTAGTCAGCTTTGCTATAACTTTGGAAACAGCTGCTACATTAAGAAAATTCTGATTGAAAGGTGTCTGTGTCAAGTGCAGTTGACAGTAGGTTTATGTTATAATTTTACTGGAAATATAGGATCTTTTGTTAGAAACTTTCTGCATGGAATTTGTATAAAATACATACAACTGCCTTAAGGTAATGTACAAGAAATAAAATCTTTTGCAAGGAACTTTATGTATGACATTTATACAAAATTCATAGAACTGACGGAAGGTAATGTGCTGGCCACATCAGATTTTTTGTATATATTTTTCCAGCCCTCAGTAATTGGGATACTTTTCGGTATCCTGTTGAGTGGCTGCTAATAAATAAATAAATATATATTCGTTATACCTTTATTTTTTTAATCTAACAATCATTATTTTCACCGAGCATGTAGATACTAGTTTTGTCATATGTTTATTACTTTCATGGTACTGCTAATAACACATAACAAACATCTATTACTATTTATTATGCAATGTTTGTTTTTATCAAGCATATTTTTTAATCGAGCGTTTAATCGTTTTATCTTTGGATTTATATTTTTGTCATATAAATTTTACTTTTCATGAAGAATTTATTTTTTATCGAAAGTTAAATATTTTATCATACATTTAATAATGTATACGGCAACTGCTTTTTTAATAAAATAAGTATATCCGAGTATTGAAATTAATTACCGTGCGTTTAATTTGTACTCAAAAAATAAAAGTGGAGGACCCCCATTAAAAAGATTTACTAATCATATTTCTAACAACTTCGAAAAAATATTTATTGGTTTACTTAGTATAAGAAAAAGTTATTTAAGTATAACTTCAAGGGAAAATGACATTTACCTTTGGTGAAATATATTTTACTAGGTAATATAAATTACCAAGTCTTGATGAAGTTTCACAAATTTATTAACACGGTAAAAACTTTTTGATTTCGGTTTGTTTACATAAGCATCTTCAGAGATACGATGATAAATAATAATTAATAATATCAAATTATACATTAAGAATTTATATTTTGTTTACATATTCATACAAGTACATCTTAAATAAATGTAGTCATCATATCCGAAGCATTATTCTCGATGGGCTGGGGTGCATTCTTATTGCTTTCCTCCATTTGGTTATGTTCAGTGCATCCTCAGGGCTGACATTCGGCAGATTCATTTCGTCCTTCATAGAGTCCATCCTATCCAACCACGTGGACGCGTTGACCACTCAACTCAAACGCAGGGCCGCCTTGGCTATTAAATCGTCTCTGCTACGCATCACGTGTCCCTACCAACGCAGTTGAAATAAATATAGTAATAGATGAAATCCAACCGGCAACGGCAATACGGCAGTGGTAAAACATTGCAACTCGGTGAGTCCGGTTGGAAAGGCTAAACGGTGACAGCCTATACATATATTTTAGGGATAATATTTAAGTAAAAAATCTGATGTGGCCAGCATATTACCTTCCGTCAGTTCTATGTATTATGCTTAAAGTTTGTACAGAATGTTCCTTGCAAAAGAGTCTATTTCTTGTACATTACCTTCCGGCAGTTGTATGTATATTATACAAATTCCATACAGAAAGTTTCTAGCAAAAGATATATATTTCCAGTAAAATTATAAGACAAACATACTGTGTCAATTGCAATTGATACTGATCTTTCAATCAAAATTTTCTTAAAATTGTAGCTGTTTCCATAGCTGGGTACTTTATGAAATTTAATTTTTTATAATTTTTGCCTTCCGTCACCTTTAGGTAAGGAAGATATTGTCTTTGGTCAAAAAATTCGGTGGTGAGTTTTTGATAAATAAGCACGTTTTAGGGTCCCTAGAATACGATTTTACTATTTTTACGATGATGTATGTATGCGCGCGTGTGTGTGTATTTATTTGCGTGTGTGTGACTGTGTGTGACAAAATTTTCTAATGCGATAACTCTAATATTACAATTCCAAAATTTATAATTCTTTCGTATTCCTCTTCGTTACACCCATATGAAGAGCTGATTAGATTTTGGTTATAATTGGTAAACCGGAAGTATCCCCATTTGAAGATTTAAACAGTTTTTCTTGGAAAAACGATGTTAAATACAGTGTTTCATCAAGATAAGAAATCTTGTCTTGATGATCATATCTTGTCATGGCTTGATTTTGAAGACAAGAAAATAAAAATTTCTTGTCTTGCTCGTTTCTTTACGACGTAATTCTGGTCTTGTTTCAAGAATTCTTGATATTTCTTGTTTCTTGACATTTTAGGGGAATCCCCCTTCTCCATCGCTTTATCCAATCCGAAAGCTCAAATGTAACGTTGGCGTCTGCGTCTGTCCTTGCCCCTTTTAATCAAATAACGTTATTTTGGTGGTCGCGTCGCGCATGAATTAGATTTACTAGATGTTGTTCATTGGTTATTTATTATTCATTGTGTTATTTCAATATTCCGTAATTTTTATTTAAATCAATGAGTGGGCAAGGAAAAATAAATTAGATTCGGAATCGAATTTATCCCAAAATAATATTTCTTCCTCTCAAATCTAATAAAAATCTGATGTGGCCAGCACAGCACAATACCTCTCGTCATTTAATTTTTATTACATTTCTTTCATTTCACATAAGATATGCCGGGCACACGGATCCCCCGTACATTAGAGGCCCCACAGTAATTGAGATGTTTCAGAAACTTAAATATGTATTACTAAACTTCAAAATGAATATATGCCACAGCATATTATTTAAAAAATAGTTTTTGTTTATATATTTGTTACAGTAAAAGTAGATAATGGAATAATGTGCACATTGTCGGTAAATGTATTTAAATATTTCTGAATCCAAGGAATTGTGTTTGTACTCGTATATAATAAATCATAGCCTATAGTACTTAAAATAGTTAATTTTATAAATTAATTTAAAATATATAGAAAAAGTATCAATATAATACCTATAGAAAATTTATTAATCTTAAATATTTATCATATAGCATAAATCGCGAAAAATGACATTTAAAGATTTAGAAGTATTTTTCTATGAAGAACTATTTTGTGCTTCACGGAAATGGCTATTTCCGGTTGCTCGATTTACACTAAAATCTAATGGCTTCTTTCTTCTTGCCATATTAAAATAAGGTAGAAATAATAATAGAAATAATAGTATTTGAGTTAGAGCGTTACAAGGATCCACAAACACAGCATACAAATGTGGATTTGCAATATTAATTGTCAAGAAATCAAGATTCCTTGACAAGAAATCTTGATTCTTGATGATACTTTCTTGTCTTGTCTTGTGAAATAGAAAGTACTTCTTGTCTTGGTCTTGTCTTGATTTCAAGACAAGATCAAGAGTATATCTTGATTTTTGTGAAACACTAGTTAAATATCATTTTTTCACATTTAATGTAATTATAAATATTGAATAATATTTTATTCTCTATACGATTTCAATGCATTTTATACTTCATATTAAATGGATATAGAGTTAAAAAATTATAAAGTAATTAAATATCATATATTAGCCAGCTATATTAAGAAAATTCTGATTGAAGGGTGTCAATGTCCAGTGCAGTTGACAGTATGTTTGTGTTATAATTTTACTGGGAATATAGGATCTTTTGCTAGAAACTTTCTATAACGAATTTGTATAAAATACATACAACTTGCCCTAAGGTAATGTACAAGAAGTAGAATTTTTTGCAAAGAACTTTCTGTATGACATTAATACAAAATACATAGAACTGACGGAAGGTTATGTGCTGGCTACATCAGATTTTTTAACTCTATATCCATTTAATACGAAGTATAAAATGCAGTCATATCGTATAGGGAATAAAATATTCTTTAATATTTATAACATTAAATATAAAAAATGATATTTAACAGAGTTTTTTCAAGAAAAACTAAAAATCTTCAAATAAGGGTACTTCCTGTTGACCAATTGTAGCAAAAATCTTATCGGCTCTTCATATGGATGTAACGGAGAATAATACGAAAGAATTATAATTTTTCAAAATGTAGTATGTATTGTAAAGTTATCGCAGACGAAATTTTTGTTACACACACACATACACATACATACATACACACACATACAGACATCATCGTAAAAGTAGTAAAAATCGTATTCTAGGGACCCTAAAACGTGATTGATTGAAAACTCATCATCAAATTTTTTTACCAAAGACAATACCTTCCTTACCTATCCGAAAAATTAATATGCACGGTTTTTAGAAAGTTTTGATGAATTTGATAAACAGTAAAATGTTATAGGTAACATTTTAAAAATATTTTTCACTCAATAATATAATCACCTACTATTAATGTGTTGGTGTATAAAATACACCACGCGACAATGTTTCAGACATGGGTATTTTAGAATTTTTTTCTTATCTTGGTATGACTTATACATTCCCCAATATTATTTTTGTTTTATGAATGCTCTGTGGTGTGTATTCTGGTATTAATACTATACCCTATAACTTATACCACGTCATTTATGTACAAATAGACAGTTTACAGATGATTTATTTTAGTTTTCGAGTTTTGGAATAATCTGGGTAACATTTCACGGCCATTCATACTTGTAACAACGAACGGACTATCTAGGAATTCAAATATTAAAAGAAAATACATGTCTAACAATTTTAAAATACTAAAGTTACTATAGAATAACATTTTCTTTACAATTTCCAATTCAGCGTTCCAATAAAACAAAACTAACCGCAGCTTTTAAAATTCCAAATAGCGCAAAATTCAACAGAGGATACTTGAGCCGAATGTTCTACATAAAATAACACGTGTGCAGTAAAACAAAACGATAACAGATTTAAAATACCACAAGATGGGAAGAATTATTTCTCTTTAGAAGCATACACGATTCTTTAAAACAATAAAATTCTCTAGACATGACGTAATTATAGTTATAAATATAAATATTCTGCCACTGGTGTTACCAATGAGCTGTACTAATTTAAGTTTTAATGACAAGTTCAAAAATATATATTAAATATTGTAAAATACATTTAATTATCTGTTTTTACATACCGTTGAGATATAGAAATTTTGTTACATTCAAATAATTTATTGTTGAAAAATTTACATCATAGTCAAAACTTTTGAAAATAATAACATGCAGAGTTACAAAGGTGTACAGTTTATAGTTTCAGAAAGAAACAACATAATTTTTGGTGAAACTGGTTCCTAATATAAATTTATAAACTAAATTGCACTAAATATAATATTTTCAACCTAAGGGTATGTAAAATATATTGCTAAATTTACCTATACAATATTTGATATATATAGTGTGTTTGAAAAAGTGGATACACCTTTTTATCCCGCTTATTATAACAGATACTTATATTGCTTATAGGATATGATTTAATCAGTACAATATTTATGGTTGAAGTGTGTGAAAATTGTAATTGTAGAGTTCCGGGTTAACCGAAAGTGACATCAACTTTTAAAATTTAAATACAACTTATACTATTTTTAAAAAAATATGAATTAAATTTTTTATTCTTTTTCCGACCATACCAAATACGTTCTCCATTTGTTAAAAATAATTATTTTCTTTTCTCAATTTTTATCGTAAAGAGATGTAATTTAATATGTGAGAGGGCTATGACATTTATGACAGTACTTCTTTTCTTTATTATGTTAAGTTCAAGGTTAGTTTGAAATAAGAAATTTACAAGCAACAAAACATTTGTTAAACATGACCCCCATTTACATCAATATATTTTAAAGTACTCATAACATTATCGAGCTCGATTCTGTCAATTCCTTCCACTGAATTACGTATTTTTTACCTCCCGCTACCATTGGCAAGGGAGGTATAGGGATCGTGCTAAAAATTGCATATCGAGATTTTGGTAAATGACCACGTTTTAAGGTCCCAATTTTAACATTTTCACAATGAGTGTATGTGTGTATCCCAATGAACATTTTTTGTTTTATTGTGGTACCCGATATGTTCTTGTTAATAATATTATAAAACTTCTTGATTAATTTTTATTTATCTAAACCTTACATAATCTTCTATAAAACTATTAAAGAGCTTAAATGGAGAAGTTTATAATGGTTTCTGAGACAAAGTTTGGTAATATTATATACTCTTAAGATTTATAAAAATTACATGTATATAACCAAATTATCACTCTTATAATACGTTCATGTATATTGTGGGTCAAAATATCATTACTATCTTGTATTCATCAGTTGTTATTTATAAAACTTGAAATTTTTATAATGGTATTCTGTACTTAAATGAAGTGGTCATAAGTTCTAAATCATATGGAAAATATATAATTAGGTATTTTACAAAACGCATTAGTTCTACCGTAAATTTAAAACAAATATAACTTTACTGTAAAACATATGCATTAAACTTCTAATTATTTAACGCGCCTTTAAAATTTATATTATATTCATATTTTTTTATTTTTTTAGTTTCAAATAAAAATTAAATATTATTT
Source organism: Harpalus rubripes (assembly GCA_963082715.1). Classification (NCBI taxonomy): domain Eukaryota; kingdom Metazoa; phylum Arthropoda; class Insecta; order Coleoptera; family Carabidae; genus Harpalus; species Harpalus rubripes. Next base: position 43,969,082 of record OY720455.1, on the reverse strand, counting down.
TAATTTTTTCAATTTTATATTTTGTTTTTAAGTTGTATTTATTGAAAAATGATAGGAGCAGCAGTGGAAATGCAATCATACACTGAAGAAATAACTTTCGAGAAAAAATGTAATTTATTGTGAACAAAATACAAGACTGACTCTGACATTAAACATTGGTAACAATTAATTATGGTAACTATAGTAATCAACGAAAATTTGGAATAGCCAACTCAGCTACAAAATAATTTATTATTATAAATTCTAACAGTATTAATTATTTAAATAAAATTTGCGTAAAATACACATACAAACCTATAAATATAAATAATAATTATTTATTTATGTTCTGTTTTAAATAGACCGCTCATTTGGTTACTATTAGGATTTCACGTGCTTAGCTTGAAGCTTGAAAGCTTGGCTTGGCTTGGTTTGAAAAAGCTTGAAAAATCAAGCCAAGCCTGCCGTTCAAAAAAGCTTGATTTTTCAAGCCAAGCCAAGCTTCTGTTCCACCAAGCCCAAGCCAAACCAAGCCTAACATTTAAAAAAGTTTGAATTTTTAAGCCAAACCAAGCCTTTAACTGTCAAGTAGCTTGGTTGTAAACAAGCCTTTCAATCTTTACTTAAGAAATGTTGTCGAGGCCGGCAAAACCGTAATTTTATGGTTATTTTTACGAACTTCTAAGAATTGGAGTTTCCAAAAGGACCAGCCTTCATTACCTGCCAGTCCAGTAAGCTTCAAAACTTTGTAAATAGCAAACTATACCCTTCATAATTCTTATTATACAAAGACAACTTATTTTCTCAATCTGAGCCATCTAGTCGCACTTTGTAGTACGCGAACACAATCAAGTATACAAAATAAACTTGTAAAATGTTGAAAAAGTTTTATAATCAATATTCATTTAAATTTTAACTAACCTGATTTTAAATACCAAGCATCAGGCTTCAACTTATAATATTTATTACTTGAAATAATTTTGCATCAGAATAAAAATTATAAGAAATAATAATAAACTCGCATAAGTATATAATCTCGACTTCTTACCTAGTTCTGGAGGTTTTTAATTTGCTTTTATTCACAAATTTCGGTAATAACGACATATCTGTATCGTTGAGGGTATTTACTTTTGTATTATTTGAATTTGCACATGATTACTGTAATTATATTTATGTATTTAAATTACATGATTCTGTACTCAAAAATCAATAAAAATTTCATAAGAAGAGGTGAGTAAGTATTTATGTCACGAACAAACAAAATTTTGGGCAAATTTCCGTTTGTAGGGGTTTATGATTTCCAGATGTATTTGAAGTAGGTATAAAAGGTCAGTCTCAGGTCATTTTCATCCCATTATACATTCCAAAATATTTATGTATTTATTTGAACACTGTTCTTGCGTGTTTGGAGTCTTGAGTTTTTTTTATTTATACAGGGTGAATATGAACTATATAGTATGACAAACTTTAACAGTTTGTTGGGCGGTCATTTCGAGTAAAAAAATCCTATTCATTTTAGTTATTAAAATACAATAAAGTCCAACTAATGCATATGCCTACTTGAATAAATGCAGTCAACGAAAATAATAAAAGAGTAATAAAAATTGAAGGGTAAATATTTAATAAAAGATAATAAATGTACGTTGATTGTTTACTCTTAAAAATACAATAAGTGAATAAAATATACATTTCAATATTTTTATATTTTAATAATTATACAACGAAAAAACACTTGGTGTAAGTTTCATAAATTTTATTTTATCGTTTTGTTTATCATTACGCATAAGAAGATATTTTTCAATTGTACCACAATAAATTTATGTAAAACAAAACAAGATTTATAAATTGTTACGATACAATGAAATATCGACATAACATATCGATATATTGATACATCAATATTCCAATACATCGATATATCGGATTTAAAGGTATATCGATATATATCTATTGTGCGCATGAGCATTTATAAAACTTGAAAGCTTGAAATAGCTTGAAAAGGCTTGAAAAAACTTGACAAAGCTTCAAAATCAAGCCAAGCCCAAAATATTTAAAGCTTGAGGTTTTCAAGCCAAGCCAAACTCTGTTTCCATCAAGCCGAAGCCAAGCCAAGCCTAATATTAAAAAAAGCTTGAAGTTTCAAGCCAGGCCAAGCTTTTTTATTTCAAGCCAAGTAGCTTGGCTTGGTGAATCCCTAGTTACTATATGTTTCAAGTTATATAAACGTTTAGGAATTGAAAAATTGCGATTCTATTCAAATTCTTTGTTGAAATTCCGATTACCAACTTTTTTACTAGTTTTAATGAATAAATTATAATGCATTTTACCTTTCCGTTTCTTTATGATTTCATATTTACATTCTTTTCTCCTGGCTATACAAATATTGTCTAAAAAGTTATTTTCTTTTCTTAGTTGAACTTTAATTATCTTTTCTCGCACAAAACCTTGTTATTTTATTAAAAAACGTATTTGTTCGTGAAAATAAAATTACGTTCCTTGCTTTGTAGGTTTCATTGCTACGTTCTTTTGTGATTTATTCCCTTCGTTTGTAACTGACGCAGAAAAATCAGCCAACAATGTTTTCAAAACAAAACGACAAATATATTTTCCGCTTAAGAATTCGATTTTTTTCAAACGTAATTTGTAGGATATACTCGTATAAGTATTTGTTACAAAGTATTTTTGACCAAAAATTATTACATTACTATTGCATGTTTCATTTATTCTATATTGTTCTGTAAAGTTTTTATATAGGTTTTTTGCATTGACGAAAATTGAAACGGAATAATTAGATACGTTAACGTCATATTGTAAAAATCAGTTGAGATAGGAGACATGAAATTTTGAATATTTTGGCAAAAATAATTTCTTTAATAATTGTCATTGTAAATTGGAATTTGGAGTCTTAAATAAGTCTTTTTATACGGTTTTGGTACACAATAATTAAAATATAAATTGAATTTGATGTAAAAATATATTTTACCAACATTATCATGTGACAATGATTTCTTGATTTATTCCAATTGTGAATATTAAAAAAGATATTATAATTGTTTGATTTTTACGAGTATTTCAAAATATAATATAGATATTTACTAAAATAAAATATTTTAAAATAACTTTATCATTTTTAGAATCTGGTCTTTCAAATGCTTTTACCCAAGCTTCATGTCATTTAAATTATATTTTACAAAAAGGATATATTACCTATCATATAAAATATCTCACAATAAAATTCATTGGGTTTTTTACCTTCCGTCACCTTTAGGTAAGGAAGGTATTGTCTGGTAAAAAAATTCGGTGGTGAGTTTTTCATGAATAAGCACGTTTTAAGGTCCCTAGAATACGATTTTATAATTTTTACGATGATGTCTGTATGCGTGTGTGTGTATATGTGTCTGTGTGTGTGTGTGTGTGTGTGTGTGTGTGTGTGTGTGTGTGTGTGTGTGTGTGTGTGTGTGTGTGTGTAACAAAATTTTCGTCTACGATAACTTTAATACTACAATTCCAAAAATTATAATTCTTTCGTATTCCTCTTCGTTGCATCCATATGAAGAGCTGATTAGATTTTGGTTATAATTGGCCAACCGGAAGTACCCTCATTTAAAGATTTTAGCAGTTTTTCTTGAAAAAACGATGTTAAATATTACTTTTTCACATTTAATGTTATTATAAATATTAAAGAACATTGTATTCTCTGCACGATTTGACTGCATTTTATACTTCATATTAAATGGATATAGAGTTATAAAATTATTAAGAATTTAAATTTCATAAATTAGCTAGCTATGCTAGAAACAGCTACTATATTAAGAAAATTCTGATTGAAAGATGTCACTGTCAATTGACATATTCGTAGTATATTTGTGTTATAATTTTACTCGAAATATAGGATATTTTTGCACGAAACTTTCTGTATGGAATTTGTATAAAATACATACAACTGTCGAAAGGTAATGTACATACAAGAAATTTAGAATCTTTAATAAGGTACTTTCTGTATGGCTTTTATAGAAAATACCTAGCATTAACGAAAATTCAACCAGTAGTAGTGTTCGAAAACACGAGTGGTAAAAAGTTACCGTGTTCGAAAATTGTACAATATCTACCAGATCCATCTACCGGATTCATGAAGAAACGAAGAATTTAATCTCAAAAAAAGGTAGTGATGCAAAACGAAGCGCGCGCGTTAAAAGTTTGTTAACTATAGCACATTTCTAACTTTTTTTTATAGGTTATGGATCTACCCTGTTTACCACTTGCGTTCTTAAAATATCGATTCCGGTAGCTATAACCTGATAAACAGCTGTTGACCGGTAACAGTTCACTGGTAGAATCTTCGTAAATGCCTCATATAACTAACGGAAGGTAATGTGCTGGTCACATCAGATTTTTTACACCTTTCTTTCAGTATTTATTCTTTAAGAATATTCATTCTAATATTAAACTGCAAAAATTAAAAAAATATCGTGGTAAATCGGTAAAACATTTAGCTGACAAGGAAAAACTGAACTGTCAAATCTAAAGAATTCCTTATGCACAGTTACTAAGGAACATTTATAAATACAAAATTTATAAAGGAACTCTAAAGGTGGAATTTTTGAGGAAGCGTTCATAAATTCGGGCCTCGGAGAAATTCGAATCCGCGTCGTTGGAATCAATACGAACCACAAGCCATCTAATGCCCATGTCACACTGCAAGGAAATGATTCGCGGAAAACTTTATATAAAAGCAAGACTTACGAAAATGACAACGAATATTTTTGGATTTTTTGTGCCTATTTTACATTTAACTTCGCTACTTCATTAAAAATAAAAGATTGAAACGGGTTGAATTCGAAACTGGATAACAATATAACATTTATTTCTGTTAAATTATGCTATTCAAAACGTTCAGCTTTACAACTTTAGTGATAATTCCTCCTTAGTAGATTTTTGCTAGAGTATTTTATTATCATATTTCATTTATCTTGTATACAGATCGGAAAAGAGAAATAAAAGTCAGTGTCGTTCAATCAAATTCTTATCACAATTGCAACATCGCGGTAACCGAAGGAGACTGGTACCAGCTTTGGTAGATTGTGCTTTTTATTATTTTTGTATTAAAATATTTTTATTTGAAATCTGTATCAACTAAGGGTTAGATAAAAAAGTTCGTTTCAGGAATTTCAATTTACTTTGATGGGAATTTATTTCTGAAAGGAATAATGTAATAAGGAAAGAAATAATTCAAAACAAAGTAAGAATCTACTACGTATTTATTAAATCATATAGGTATGTAAGACATGATATTAAATGAAAATTTATAAAATAAAACTGGGATAAATAAAACTGAATTGAAAGTTACTATTTTTCCATTTGGTTTTGTCTTTAGCTTCTGTTTTAGTTATTACTTTGAATAACAAATACAACTAACCTTTTATTATATTATGTACTTTATTATATTACTTTTGATTACCATAATACATTACAAATGCATGAATATATAAGCACATCGTTGCTTATTTACGGAAGTGTAGGTTTCTGTTTTTTTGTTGCCAACATTAATTATTCTATTAATTATCTAAAATGTAACTAGAATGCAACTCTAAACACGTTTATCTTTTTTACCAATTTAACCTAATAGGTGCTTTACGTTGTCTAGTTGATCTAATTTGATCATTCATTATTACAATCTTTCTTTTCCTCCTTTTCTACAAATGTTTAAATAAAGTTATCAAAGTCATCAAAGCTTTTTTTTATAAAAATTGAATTTCTTTTGTAATACTTATTTTTATCCGTCTTTACTAAATAAGGACGAGGATATTTTAAAGATTTAACAATAGCTGTTTTTTCCTACAATTTAGTTTTAACATTCAGAAGCCACACTTTTTCTCCACTTTGGTAACTTTGTTCACCATTTTTATCATAATTTTTCTTTTAATTTTCTTGATTTTTTAACATATAATTATAAACTTTATCTCTATTTATGTTATTTCGTTTTAAACTATTATTACTATCTTTCGATCTTAACTTTCTACTTGACATAAGTTAAGAAGGTTAATAATTTAATTTAGCCACTGGAGCATTTCTATAATTCAGTAAGTATTGTTCAATATCCTGGTTTTATTCATTTGCTTTTTTAAGCATTATTTTAACTAGGCCTTCAACCTTTTCAGCAAGGCCATTGCTTTTTGGGTAATAGGGGATGGATGGTGTTATTGTAAAATTCAAGTTTTTTGCAAAGTTTTCATTCCATAGCTATTGAATGGTATACTATCAACAACAAGAATACTAGGAATACCATTTCGGCTAAAAACTTCTTTATGTGTACTAATTACAGTATTGTTATTTTTATTATTAATATCTGCACCAATTTTATAAAATGGTAGATCTGGTATAATGATTTATTAAAGGTTCACGAATTTTTGATCTGCTATATTTATTACAAATTTTACATTTGTGAACAAATGACTCGATATCTGAATTCCTTCCAGACAAGTAGAATTTATTTTTTGCTATTGTTTTTATTTTCTCTTTTCCTAAATCGGTTTCATATAAGACATTTAATGAATATTTTCTTAAACTTTTTGGTCCTACTAATTTATTATTATAATACATATAATAAAAATGTTGTAATTCACATTTAGACGGCCAACTGTTTTGAAAATATTCAATTATTTTCTTTAAATTTTCATCTTTCGAAGATTCTACTTGAAATTCATGTTTTACTTACACCTTCAATTGTATGCACAATATCTTTCATTACAATATACTCTTCAACATTAATTTTTATAAAATTGCGCAACAGTAAATCTGTAATGTATAATTTTGAACCCTGCAAATAACATAAATTAAAGTCATATACTAACAGTTTAATTCGTAACCTACGTAGTCTATTACTTTTTATTTGGTGTAAATCTTTTTTGATTAACACTATTAACGGTTGGTGATCATTGTAAATATTTACTTTATGGCTCTAGATGTAATAATATAATTTAGAACATGCAAAACATATAGAAAGTAGTTCCTTTTCTATTTGTGCATAATTACACTCTGTGTCATGAAACGAGATGCATACATTATCGGCTTGCATTAAATAGCATCCTAAAGCATCCTTTGATGCATCCCACTGAATGTTAATTTTTTATTTGGATCATAGGGCACTAACATAGTTGCATCACTATTTAACTGTTTGATTTCACTTAATACCTTGTCATGCATCTCTTTCCACATCTACTCAGTTTCATTCTTTAATTCTCTAACGGTAGAAATCAAATCTGGTAGGTTCGGTATAAAACTTCTCATATAATTCATTACCCCTAATACTTTTTGCGAACTTTTTTTTAATATTTTGGCGAATTTAAATCTTGAATTGCCTTAATTCTTTCTTTAACTGGTTTAACATCTTGGTTAAATATTTTACCACTTTTAAATTTTATATTATATTTTCTTGCTCTTTCAACTACTCAACTAATAATTTGATTTAACTCAGCTTCATTTTGGGTTGCATCGCCAAAGTATCTGTAACCCCAAGTATATCGCCAAAGTATTTTTCAGTTAGTCTTTGAAAATTTTCAGGTATTGAACATAGACCAAAAGGTGCCCTAATATATTCGTAGCATCCAAATGGTGTACCGAAGGTACATAAATTACTCGATTTTTTGTCGTTTTATCTGATAAAAACCATCCTTTAAATCGAACTCAGAAAATAATGTAACGTTTTTATTTCTTTGGGTGAAATGTAAATATTGGACAATTATTATTAATTAAAATTAAGTGTTTATTAAACTATAATGAAAGTTACTAAATATTACTAATATTAAACAATTATTAAAAACTAATTAAGAATAAAACTTTAATTAACTAGATGACACTAACACTATTTCTCTATCCAATTAACACTACTATTTATTTCCACAACATTATAAATTATTTATTTCACTACGCGTTACAATCTTAGACTGCCGGTGTGTTGCAGGCTCTTGTAGACTGTTTACGCGATATTTATATCACTATATTTATATCACTGTATTTATATCACTATAGTTATATCACTATATTAATATCACTATATTTATATCACTATATTTATATCACTATATTTATATCACTATATTTATATCACTATATTTATATCACTATATTTATATCACTATATTTATATCACTATATTTATATCACTATATGCTTATATCGCGTTCAACTGTCCGCCTATCGACCTCCACAGCGTCTATATACTCAACTGACTCAACAGCGTCTATATATTTAATTGCTCGGACAGAAGTCACCTATTTCACAACACTATCTGTCTATTTATGTAACTCTTTCACTTCCACAGCCTCAGTATCACCGACTGTCCGTATGCCACAATTCTTCAACACCACTGCCGAGTATTCACTTCCACTTGCCGTTACTGTCCCCGTATACCTGGCATCCCAATACTCTTCAACACTACCAAGTATTCTCTTTAACAGCTATCCCGGTATACAAGTAACTTCCTGACTCGCCGTTACTGTCCTTGTACACTATAGCTTTCCAATACTCGCCAACACTACCGAGTACCACAACCACAGCTATCCCAATATACCAGTAACATCCCAAGTACCTACTCGACACCAACTGCATACGCTCACTACGATACTGCTGTGCTTCTCACTAACACCTTACTCTCTAACACTCCATGTAACTAAATAACTCCCGAGCACAGCTGCGTCTCTTTTATACAGCCGACATTACCTTCTAGAAAAGCTTTAGAATATTCGACCGCATAATAACAATGAACACAAAAGGTTCAGGCGACCGGAAGTAATTAAACACGTCGCGACCTGTTTGCCTACGTAGTCCGGCTGCTAGCGCGATTCCGTCATCGCTATAAATAGACACTCGCTCATTGCTGCGGCGCGGCTGCGACAGCGGCGACGACAGCGACGGCGGGCGATCCACGTTAGAATAATATTTTATTAGACAAATTCGATATAATTTATTGTAATTCAGAATTGCATTTTCTTTTATTTCAATACTATGCTCTGTTCCATTTAAGCCATTCAGTAGATAGCACTGGCAACAGCGCAAATCTGAATTAGCCGAAACTACATTGGGTAAACTTGTCTCTTGTCTCTAATTTCAGCCAATCAGAGAGGTCAAAACTATTCCCGATGCTCCGCAATACTGAATGGCTTAAATGGAACAAAATATACACGTGTCAGAAAAGTGATCTAAACCTTCAAAAATATCTTTATTAATGTCAATAAATTTTTCCTTCTCTGTCATTTTATTTCAATTATCTATTTTTTTAATTAGATTTAAACTTTCACAATCTACACGTCTTAAAATAGGTGTTTCAGTTTACCAGCCGTTACAAATATTTGTGTATTAATTTTGTCACATTTAGTTGACACTACAGCAGAAAGCATTCCAAAAGGTACTATTACAGAGCTTCCAAAAGCTCCTAATTGACAATTTGTTATTTGAATTTTATCAGTCCAGTTAATTTTTTTAGTGGAATAGTATTAACATCTGCTCCAGTATCTAGTTTAAATTTTAAATATTTATCAATTATTACTTTTAATTCTTTAAACCATGGCATTTCATTTGAACTATTTATTGATTGATGTGAAGACTGTTATATGATATTTATCACTTTATCATAATCAATTTGTATTGTTCTACAGATAATATTAATAATATATCCATATTTTCAGAATCCATTTGTCAAATCAAAATTAAAATGTTTCAACTGTCACTTGAAACAGTCAATTTCCCCATCAAAATCATTGCTTGAAATACTGTGAAATGATTGGACGCATTTACAAATTTACATTTAGAATATAAAATATGGTGATATTTTAAATGTAAATTCTAAATCATAAATTTCCTAAATTCATCATGAACCAGTAAAGGCAGATATGTATTCGTAAATCTAAATTTGTAAATTAAATCCATCATAAACCAGCCATTACATGCGGAAGAATTTTTTTTGATTGCGTACCTTATTTAATAGTAGAGAGGCAACTTATCTTCAGTGACATTTTCTAAATATGTATTTACTCGTATAAATAAACCCGGTATTTTGACGTTCGGTTAAACTGTCTGTTAACTCTCAGTTTTAAGAATAATGTCTCATCGAAAAATACTAAATATCAATGCTTTATTTTCTTTTAATTTACAGTTAACATAACATATCGTTTAGCAATAATAAAAATACCGGACACCTGTACTTTTATGCACGTACAAGTATATTTACTTAATTTTTAATAAAAAAAAATATCGTTAGCCTTGAAAATACTGCAAATTTCAGATGATCATGTATGGAATCCTGAGATTCACCTATTACCCATGGTATGTGTGGTGAGATTTTTGTTCCCGGACATAGATTACGGTAAATATACGAGGCGGCAGCAGCCAGATAGCGTATCTGGTAATGTTCGAGTGAAATATTCTGTGGAACGTGCGTTAGCGTTCCGACTCCCAATCCTGCCTCTTGCCGAACTGAATTAGGCCACAAGGGCTGAGACAGGAACGGGTTCAGCAAGCTCTCTGAACGCTTGATTCAAATAAGTTTTGTATACAAACGAAAAAGTGGATCGAATGCAATTAATAATATGTAATAAAAAATATTACGAGCACAAACTCATATTAGTTCGACCAGTTAACATTTTTAACAAAAAAATTATAAATCCTATGCAAAAGGTGAGAAATTTCCATAAATTTCTTTCGACCAGTTTAAAATACAGATTTTAAACTTACAAAAAATTGAATACGTTATTCAAGTATTCCGTCATTTAATTTTGAGTTATATGGTCTTTATTAGTAATACCAACTTTAATTCTATTAGTCATTGTATCCCTAAGCCCTGCAAATTTTTCTGTGAATATTGTCCCATATGTCTTGCAAAGGTAGATTTTACTGTACGCACTGAATTTTTACAAAGTTGCTTTTCATTGAGCCAAAAGTAAAGGGTCTCGGTAGAAGCTTAATCTGCACTAGAAGATGACACCTTAAATAATCGAACTATTATCACTAGTCATTTGGCCCACACTTTTTTTTAATGTGAAGCCTATATTTAAAGTAGCAGAATAGTATATTGAAAGACAAGTATTACAATGATCCTTATTGCAATACGAGTAAAGTTTGCGTAATCGAGTCGTAAGCGAGTTACGCAAAGTTTGTGTATTACAAATGGACATTGTAGTACGTGTTTTTCACACTATTTTTCCTATTTCTCATTAATTTACTTTTTACTATTACATTTTACTTTTATTACAAAATTATTATAGAAGGAAATATAAAAATAATAAAGTTGGTAACGTTAAAGCTGCATACATACTACTATCACGTCACGTAAACTCACATGAATTCACCTTAATTCTTATTTATTTATATTGCGAGAAGATACACTGTTGTCATTTGTTTCATTCATATGAAATCACATAAAAACATGTCCAATCTACATAAATAAATGGAAATATAAGTCTTAATTGACACTTGACACATGAATTCATGTGAGTTGGCGTGACGTGATAGTAGTGTGTATACACGCTATACATCTTAACAGTTTCAATAAAAATTTGAAATTTAATATATTTTGACAACAGTTACTTACAAGGTTAGAGGTAAAATTTATATTCATTATGTTATGAACCTACAAATAATTACCTTGAATTTTAATTTAAAAGAGTGCTTTACTATTTGGTGTAAATATTTTATTATAACAAATCTAATTTCAATAATCTTTCATAAGTAATGACAACTAAAATGGAAGATATTTATTTGACACTTCGATTAAGTTACCAACTTCACAATTTATAAAATCCCCAAAAACATTTATACAAAATTATTTGTAACTCAATTTTTACAAAAACAGTTGTACAAAATTCACTTTGTGCACGCGAAATAAAAAAATAATTTTGCAGAAATAATATAAATTTATTTATATTCCAAAAAATTTATTTATTATCACAAAATTATAAGCACAATTTTTTTATGAATGTGAAATATTCATATACGGTGTCAGTGGAATTATGAGAATGTAATGTGCTAGCCTGTAGGTATATGTCGTCGTAAATCTGTTAAGGAAATACTTGGAATTGTCAACATAGTTCATATATATCGGCGTGTATTTAGGCATTTTTGAGTTTTGTGTTGATTTACGTGATTTATCAAAAATTTTAAAAAAAATAATAATAATGAAAAGGACTAGAATAATCGTCTTGCCTGCGTGTGCGTTTTTTGATGCAGAATTTTCCTAGGTGTCAGCATAAATTAGAGCAATATGAAATATTTTTGAACTACTTATCGAAATTTTATCGCGCAGTGCCAATCTTACGGGGAGATATACAGAAAATTAATGTAAATGTTTGGTGGTCAGTTGGTGAAACTGTGGCGCCAGCTCAGCCTATTCTGTTTTTGCATAATGAAAAAATATTCGTGTAATTAACATAGAGTAAGTTAACGTAAACTTTAATTTTTAGCAAATCTTGTATAATTTTTGACATTTTCTTTGTTTGTATTATGTTATCTTCGTGTTGCACTTGTAGAAGTAACATTATATTATACCTACTTTTCCCTTAGCCCTCAAACTTTACGCATATGCTATCAGACTGTCACTGGATGTGCACATAAACACAGTATTCAAATTTTACATCTTTGCTTTGGTCTTACGTGAAGCCAATGACACGAAGGATGCAGGAGTAGGACTGCTGTCATCTATCACGAGCTTTGCCCAAACATTCCCATTAACATGAAAGAATGAAAATGTATAGTTATCTGATCATCTTCTATGCTGCAATCTTCAATAATATAAATAATAGAATGGAAAATAATTCTTCCTTGGCAGTGCAGTTACTATCAACTAAGTTCTTTGACTGGCAAAAACAAATTCCATTGTAATTCGCATACAAACATAGATTGCGCTAACTATTTTCAATCGATACTGAAATAACTTATGATATATAAGTCGGCTAGAAACGTAGTATCAAACAGGTTAAATTAGACGCTGTGTCTAGGGACACTTTAATGTGCACTATCTGATGTTTGGTAGGATGGTAAGGATAATTATTTAAAGATTTATTCTCTTTTAGAATACACGTTTTATTTTATATTTGACAGTACTCACATTTACCTCGAAGAATCATAACTGACTGACTGCCGGGCGTTACCAGCGCCACATCGTATTTAAATAAATAATAATTAAGCACAATAAAAATCTGTGCTGCCCAAGATTAAGTACATCACACACTTCCACCCTTAATTTAAAAATTTAAATTTACAAATATTACAATTATAATTTCTATACTTGTTCAGGTCCGTACTGTAAACTTTTTACTAAACATTCAGGTTTTTCATACACAGGTACATTTGCATTAATTATTATGGTTATTGTTGTTCTAAAATTGATAAAGTTGAAGAAGACATCTCACTGGGTGAACATTTCAACTGTAACAGCACGGGATCAAACTCTAATCCCACGCGCTGTTACCAAAATATGTAACAGGGCGGGATCAAATTCTAATCCCACGCCCTGTTACCAAAATATATGACAGGACGGGATCTGTCACTCGAATGAAATTAAAATTTGGAATTAATATGCTGAAAAGGTAACGCTGCCACCAGTTTATTTTCAAAGGAAAATAAACATACTTAATTTAGAAACATAAAATTTATTATACACAAGAACAAAAGTAATACATTTACACAAATATTTAAATTACAACACACAAATAAGATTCGTACAATTTACAATTAATAGCTTTAGCAGAACAAAGAGATAGCAGAGCGAACGTTACGTACTAAATTATTATTAACTTATTACTTACATGTTATACTATTTACCCATCTTACAACTTCGCTGTGTAACAACTTCTTACTACATTGTAACCGCTACAACCATACCAACTCCTTTCTCTCTCTCTCTCTCCCCCCCCCCCTTTTTTTCGCTTCAGCCGTGGTTTTTACTGATTCGGTAATCAATTTGTTTTTCAATAATACGACGCATGTGGCCAAAAGGGAATATTTGAAAAACAAACTAATTACGAACGCTTTCTATTCTGACGTAATGAATTTAGGATTTTTTGGAACGTACTTCATACTACCTTTCCAAAGATTCCACAAACTCAATAAAAATAATGCCGTTGAATTTCGTCGTGTTACACAACAGTTTTCCAAATTTTATCAATTTCAGGAATGTGGACTAAATGTGTATTTATTTAACTTAATTCACAAATCTATAATTTTTAGCTAATATTTCGTCATCTGGCATAAACTGAATTTTTCGTGAGCCTTTAAAATTTAAACACTGTTTTAATTGTTGTTCTTTTACTCTACCTTTTATCTCCTCCCTTTATTGATCTTTCCAGTCCAGCAATTGAAATTTGTTCGCAGTTCTCTGCCTAATAATAAACTACCGGGGGAAACGCCCGTGGTACAATGTTTAGTTGTCCGATAATCAAACAAAAAAAATTTTTAATAATAAAGTTAGGGCTAAATTTAAATTTGAATTATTTCCAATGGCTTTTTTCAATGCATTTTTGATCGTTTTTACTGAATTTTCAGCCGCTCTATTTGATTGATTCTTTTGTAAAAATAATTGAAATTCTTGAGATGTGAATTGTTTAGCGTTATCGGATACAATTATACGCGGTAATCCAAAACAAGCGAAACAACTTCTCGATGCCTCTATTGTTGCATCGGATGTAATTGATGAGACAATGAAAACCTTCGCCCATTTTGAATGTGCGTCCAAAATTATCAAAAAATATGTATTTAAAAATGTAATCTACTACATGCTTCAGTAGGCCATGGCTAGGGGTTAAGTGCTACTTTTGGAGGGGAATTTCTATTTAATATACACGATGAGCAATTTTTGCTAATTGCTCTTTATTTTTTCTAATCCGGGCCACCAACAATAAGAACAAGCCATGCTTTTCATTTTTACTATTCCCATATGAGAATTATGTACTTCATTTAATAATTTATTTCTTAAAATTTCCGGAAAGATTAAACGATTATTTCATAGTAAACAGTCATCTAGAATAGGTAGGTACTTATTTCATTGCCCTGTCTGTAATATACGTCCATTTCATTAGGTACGTTTAATAGCTAGCAACTGTTAGCGCTAGATAACTGATCGGCCTGCTAAGTATCAGCTGGCAACATTTTGCTCGAGCACTGACTAGCATATGATTTCATTGCTAGGTGAGTGCTAGGTACCAAATTAAAAATGAACGAACAGCGCGACATCATTTTTCTAACTTATAAAGACGGAAATTGTGCATTTATGAAATGAACCCAGAGATTCGTCTATAATATTCAAAGAAAGTTTATTATAATTATAATTCTTGTTGTATTTTGGTATTATACATCATTGTTTTGTGTTGCATATGCACAGTGCTCTAACTGCATAATTGTCTGACTGCACATAGTGACTGCTACAACAATTTCGTTAACAAAATCTGTTTTGTCGCAATATTCTGTTAACACAATCGCTTGCATTTTGATTTTAATCTCAAATGTCAACTTTAATGTCGTTCAGTAATTAAACCTTTTCGCTGTATTACAAACACTAGCAGCTAGATAGCACTTTTGGCCATTGAACGTAAGTACCTATTATTAATGTTAAAGTGTTTAGGCCATCCTTTTCTCACGTATTTTAGAATTTAATTTAATAATTTATCGTTTTTAATGGCCTCTTTTACAGCTTGAAAATTTATTGGAAACTCACTTTTAGGAAAATAATTTATAAAATCCACATCAAAATTTTCTAATTCATTACCTTTTAAAGGCAATCTAGAGAGACTATCTGCACTACTGTTTTCCGATATTACATATTCGATACGGTACTTGTAATTCGACAAAATCACCGCCCATCGCCTTATCTATTCGTTGAAAATTGGGTGAAATATTGAAAGCAATGGCCTGTGATCCGTTCTTAAAATGAAT
The DNA here is from genome assembly GCA_963082715.1 of Harpalus rubripes. Classification (NCBI taxonomy): domain Eukaryota; kingdom Metazoa; phylum Arthropoda; class Insecta; order Coleoptera; family Carabidae; genus Harpalus; species Harpalus rubripes. Next base: position 43,953,185 of record OY720455.1, on the reverse strand, counting down.
TCTATACCATACAAATATTGATTAAATAATAGCTAACCTTTCCTTTTCAATTTGAGAACCATCCTGCATTTTGTGGGCAATGACTGCTCTTAAACCATATGAACTTCCATCTACAGTTAATATAATTGGTAATTTCGTATTGAAATGTACTAATATTGGAGAAGACATTAAAATATTTTTAATTTTATTAAACGCACTATATACAATTACTGGACCAGTTTATTTTAGCTTTCAATAAGATATACAGGGGATTTAAAATTGTTGAAATATTTGGCACAAATTTTGCATAATAATTCACTAAACCCAAAAAAGATTTTAGTTAAGATACATTTTGAGGACCTGAAGCATCTTTAATGGCTCTTATATTATCTTCTGACATGTGGAGACCATCCTTATCAATGGTATGCCCAAGATATGTGACTTTGGACTGAAAAAAATTCCATTTATTTAAAGCTAATCCAGCTTTTTCTAATCTATTTAAAACGTTTTTAAATTTACTAAATGTTCCTCTGTGTTTTTGCCAGTGATCAGAATATCGTCTAAAAATAGGCTAACGCCATCAAGGCCTTGTAATACAGGTTCCACGATTTTTTGAAATTTAGTGGGTGCACAAGATACACCATAAGGCAACCGGTTATACTGAAATAATCCCTTATGACTACTGATTGTTACAAACAGTTTTGATTTATTATCTAAACATACTTGTTGGTACGCTTGTGGCAAATCTAATGGTGAGAAAATCGCACCTCCTTGTAAATTACTAAAAATATCTTCGATTCGTGGGAGTGGGTGTCGATCTACTTCTAAATATGGATTAATAGTAACTTTAAAGTCACCACAGACCTGCACGTAACCGTCCTTCTTTAGCACCGGCACGATAGGTGCACCCCATGCACTGTAATCCACTGGTAAAATTATATTTAATGCTTGCAAACGATTTAATTCAGTTTCAACCTTAGATTTAAGTGCATGTGGCAGCGGTCGTAGTCGGAATAATTTAATTTTAAGGTAATAAGTCCTTGTTGAAAGGTTTCCAGTCCATGGGAGAACACTCTTAAATTTACTTTTTTAATTTTTCTAAATTATTCGATAAATTGACATAATTTATTTCAGCAATACCTAAATTGTACAATCTCAAAAAGTCACGTTCTAGAATGGTCGGCCACCATTCTTAACCTTCCGTTAGTCTACTGAATTTTTCGAACCTTAGTGGTCTGCTGGGGTCCAATGGACCCCACAGGATTGTATTACGATTTTTCTGTATTTAGTTCTTTCCATTGTTGCACTTATTTTAATAATAGGTATAAATAAGAAAGAATACAATAAACAATTGTTTTATTGTCAAAATGAACCAAATAAAAAAATATAAACAAAGAAAAAACAAAATTATGATTCAAAATTTTTAATAATAGGTATAAATAAGAAAGAATACAATAAACAATTGTTTTATTGTCAAAATGAACCAAATAAAAAAATATAAACAAAAAAAAATTATGATTAATAATTTTTTAAAATAAAAACAATCAAAATAAATAGTCAATCTGCGCACTCGTTGCACATAAAATTAGCATGCTGCAAACAAACAGTTTTTTCACATTTATTGCAAAAGTATTGGGATTTTCTGTCTGACCCTCTAGGACAAAAATCGCAACGTCGTTTTTTCTTGGGCACGTTTTGATAACTTCAAAAGTCTTTCTTGTTCTTTTTCAAAATCTCCCATTGTAAAATAAGACTTTTTTAATATAAAAACAGTATTTCTTTCACTCAATTTGTGTCCAAAGAACTACACCAACGAAAACAGGTAGATGCTGCCTATGTTGACTTTGCCAAAGCATTTGACAGTATAGACCATAATATAATTATTAATAAACTAAGTGCTTTTGGATTCTCGAAGTCTTTAATTTTATTATTTAAGTATTATTTAGATGAAAGAACAATGTTTGCACACCATCTAGGTTATAACTCAGAGCCTTTTACAGCCCCCATCAGGTATCCCACAGGGTTCAATTCTAGGGCCCCTTTTGTTCACTATCTTTATTAATGATGTTACCGCTGTGATTCAAAATCAAAAACTAATGTTTGCGGATGATTTAATTTTTTTTGTTCTGTGTCAAGCACGGATGATTGCATTTCATTACAAAATGATCTCAACAACTTGAATGAATGGTGTACTTCCAATAAACTTTATCTAAATGTTTCGAAATGTAAAATTTTATCTTACACTAGAAAAATTCCAATAGTTTTCAATTACATGGCCAATAATGCTACTCTTAAACGTGTATCCAGTACTACAGACTTAGGAATAATTTTTGACGAAAAGTTAACTTTCAATCCTCACATTCAGTAATTAATGAGTTCCTCGTATAAAGTACTAGCTTTTATAAAGCGCAATACACAATCTTTTACAAACTTGCATGCTATAAAAGTGCTTTTCTTCACCTTAGTACGAGCTAAACTCGAATATTGCTGTATTATATGGCATCCATATTATGAGAAATTCAAAAATCTTATTAAAACTATTAAATGAAAATTCGTTAAATACCTGTATTTCAAACAAAATCACACTTACTGTTTAAAAATTTTTCACACGATGACCTATTAAAATCTTTTAACATTAGAGGTACGTCGACAAATTTTCCTTTTAACATATCTATATAAATTAATTCATAATCTAATTGATGAGTCTCTATCCTTATCTTTATTAAACTTCCATGTACCCTCAACTTCCACCAGAAGTAGAACCTGTTTTTACCTACCATCAGCCTCGTCAAATTTGCTCCTTAAATCCCCTCTATACTCAATGTGTACACTTCTCAACACTATCCATCAACAAGTAGATATCTTTGGCTGCACCTCTGGTACTTTTAAAAATCAATGTACTCAATATCTCATATCAGATTCCATTTAGATGTTAAGTTTCATTTTTGTATTTTCACGTGTACTTGTATTTGGTTATATTTTGAATTTTGATCTGTAATTGGGTCTCTGACCTGTTGATCTTTTGGAAATAAATAAATAAATAAATTAATTTTACACTAAAAACATAATAAACATCAAATTTACGAAAATAATATCACCAACGTGAGTAGTCTGTGGGGTCAATTAAACCCGAAGGGTTAAAAATATTCTAATTAACACGTATTCGAGCCGATGTCACACAAGCCGGGAATGACCATGTTTGATGTTATGCAAAAGAGGAAGGTACTAAAAATAACAGCATTTAAAGCGCGAAATTTGAACTTTTAAATCAATTTTACGGTTTGACTGGGTCCATCAGACCCCACCAGACTAACAGAAGATTATAACAAAAATTGTTAATGTATTTAGTTTATCTTCATATTTAATATTTATATGTCATTGCCAACTTGAAAAATTTTTGTTTCCATTAGTTCATTGTTGGATTTAATTTAAGATGGCTCAATTTTTGTTGCCATGTTGCCACAGAGACTCTCATATAACAGAAACACTTGTTTCCGTGTCAATTTGAAACAGAATGGGAGTAATTTCTACAAATATTTCAATAGTTATTGGTTTTACATTATTAGTGCAATCTAATTGAAATAATTGTAAATTGGATTCCACATTATTATCATCTATATTTGAATTGGATTCTAAATAATTATGAGTTTGATGGCTATTGTTTTGTTTCTTAATTTTATTCTTTGGACAAACAGGTGAAATGTGATCTTTAGCACCACACAAATTACACGATGTATTTCGTAAAAAACACTTATCTGCAGCATGATTACACTTGCCACGCACTGCACATTTGAGGGGTTGGGCCGTCCTGCGAGGAGCAAGGCGGTTCCTCGCTGCCTAATGCGTGCGCGTGCGGATATGATGTAGCCCTAGCTCTACTTTCACCTACTGCAGCTCGGTGTTGACTCTCGCTGCCTCTCTGGTGAAGGCTATCTGGATTACTTGATCGAAGGTCACAGTCTTTTTCTCCTCAAAAAGTCTGTCCTGGATACCACCCGGAAGGAATCCGACGATAAAACGATCTCTTAAATTTGTCTCAATTTCTTCTGTTTCGATCGAATTCACAGTCACTCGCGAGATTTCTCACTCTCACTGCCCAGTTATTAACTGATTCATCAGCTAACATTTGAAAACTATGGAATTTATATCTTGCTGCGAATATCGGTATAGATAAGTTATAAATTAATTTATACGCTCTTTCGCTTAGTATATTTAGCAAAAACTGCGCGTTTCCTATTAACATCTGTTGAATTGTTTGCAGAATAATAGTTTTCTAATCTCGCTTTAAAAATGTTCCAATCTCCACACGTGGGATCAAACTCGCGCAAATGCCCTACCACCCCGACATTTTCACTCATATTTATATTTTTCGATTTATATTTTTATATATTGTAACGTGTGAGCCCTGCTGCTACGCTGAACGCCTGAACGTTTTGTGTTCATTGTTATTATGCGGTCGAACATTCTAGAGCTCTCTGAAAGTTAATGACAGCTGTATAAAAGGGACGCAGCTATTCTCGGGAATAGTTAGTTAGTTACATGCAGAGACATATAGAGACATTCACGTAGAGTGTTAGTAAAGCACAACAGTATCGTGGTGAGCGTATGCAGTATAGTGTTGAGTGGAGGACTCGGGAAGTTACTGGTTAACTGGAATAGCTGTGGATGTGAATACTCGGTAGTGTTGACGAGTATTGGGAAGCTATAGTGTACAAGGACAGTAACGGTGAGTCGGGAAGCTAGGTATGTATACGGGGACAGAAACAGCAAGTGGAAGTGGATACTCGGCAGTGGTGTTGAAGAATTGTGGCATACGGACAGTCGGTGATACTGAGGCTGTGGAAGTAAGAGAGTTACATAAATAGACAGATAGTGAGGTAAAAGGTGTGACTTCTGTCCGAACAGTTGAATATACAGACGCTGTTGAGGTCGGTAGGCGGATAGTTTTTAATATTTAATTATAGTTTAATAAACCTTTATTTTAATTAATAGTAATTGTTCAATATTTACACTTCACCCTGTTAAATAAAAACGTTACAATATATTTAAATACTTAAGATTCCTCGTCGCCAGTAGGATGGTAAGGATAATTATTGAATGATTTATTCACTTTCAGAACAAATGTTTTGTTTTATATTTGACACATTTACCTTGAAGACCCAAAAATGACTGACTACAGGGCGTTACCAGCGCCAACTCATATTTAAATAAATAATAATTAAGCACAATAAAAATCAGTGCTGCCCAAAAGTTTAACTGCATCACAAATACCTAATATGAAATGTAAGTACAGTATATCGTAAATAAATTTACTACCTAAAATCTAAAGTAACACCAAAATCATTGATTTCTGATTCTCGATTTATACCTTTTTAATCTAAATGTAGTGAAAAAGGGTTATATACTGAAAATTACCCATTGCAGGTAGATATTTCTATTGCTATTAAAAATTAAGTGAACTAGTGTAATAAACCAAAATATCCTTAAACAGTAAGTTTTATTCTAACACAATTAAATTAGTACTGGTTACATGCAATTATATAAAATAATTATTAAAATTACTTAAAATTTGATTGTCGTTTTCTTTCAGGACTGGTATTTGAGAATAGTTTATTAATTATTTATTAAAATTTCTAAACGGAACCTTGCCGAAACTAAATTTTCAAAAGTGAATCCACTAATTATCTAATCGCTAGAGAAGTAGAGATGCACTTAGAAAAGGTTTGAAGCGAGAGTGGGGGTCACTCTCTTAACGAAACGATTTCTTTTTATCTTTAATTTAGTTTAAATATTAATGTTTTAGCGGGTTTTACACTAGGACTGGTTAGAGCGCTAGAGCATAATACTGATATGATTCATTACACTTATTTAATGAGCTGGTCGTGTGTATTTTTCATACTCGTAGTCGTAGTGCAATAAGTAAATTTAGGTATAACTGATGGAATCGAATATATTTTTATTATTAAAATAGCACAAAATATGTTTACTGGATAAGATGTTACGGTATTTACAATGTGTATTGTACTACTAATTGTTCTTAGGCTAAGAATATTTCCAGAGTAATATCAACTTGGATTTTTGAATATATTCCGTGTGAATGGAACACATAACACAGCTGTAATTGCATATTTCGGTACGATATGTTTTATGTTCGGGCGTAAATAGGACATCGTGTTTTATGAATTTTTATCGGCTACCGTTCGTGGATTTTAAAACCAGAAATATGTTTATTCTACCGAGGATTCCCATATTTGCATTATACGATATTCGTATATTCAAATACGAAAACCAGACAAAGAGAATAAGATTTTATAATTAATGAATACGGTTAGCATTTTTAAAAAGAATCTGTAAATATTAAAAATTAAATGCCGAAACACATATTAAATGTTTATTCATAAAAGAACAACGACAAAAAATAAATGAAATATTTTTCTTATTTCGCGTTTACAATTTCAATTCTGTCACACTATTTTTAGGGATTTTCAGAAATCATTATTTTGTAGACAAATAGTCCCGGCCGGAGAGTCCCAAGGAATTAGCAGCTTGAGGTTATTATAGGTCAAATCGCATTCTAGGAAAGGATAGACAGATAAAATTGCGTAGCTATACGCACTATATTTAGATAGTGATTTTACTAAATTCAGTGAGTTTCAGGTTATACTAAAAAAGAAAAAATCTGATGTGGACACCACACGACTTCCTTGTACGCAAAACTAATACGAAGTATAGACTCAATTATAAAATTGCACGTATTTGACCAATCCATAGCAAGCTTCATTACAAAAACCAAAAAGTATATAAGTTTTAAATTTACATATCTCGCTTTTACAAAGGGCTAATTTAATAATACTTGATGTGCTAGACGCAGAATTTAATTCTCTAAATCTCTTATTTGACGCATTTATTTCTAAAATCAAAATGAAACCATTTTATTCAAGAAAAACTGTTAACAACTTCAGCCTGTTTTAACCAAAATCTGTGAGTTATTCCAATTGATATAAAAGTCTTATATACTAAATTTGAAAAGTTTTGGATTTTATTTTAATATAGTTTTTCAATAAAATCTATTATAGGCTTCAAATAAAGTACCATTTCTGGAAATTATGTAATGACCAAAAAAGGAAGTGCGCAACTAGATGTTATAGAAGTCCTAAATACAAAATTTCAACTTTCTACGGCTTGCCGTTTTTGAGTTATGCGAGATACGTACGTACAGATGTCACGACGAAATTAGTCAGAATGGATTCAGGGATGGTCAAAATGGATATTTCCGTTGAAATCTCAAAACCGAAATTTTTCGCGATTACAATACTTCCTTTACTTCGTACAAGCAAATAAAAACGCTCAAAGAATATTTGCTAGCAAACTTCATTACAAAAACCAAAAAGTATATAAGTTTTAAATTCACATATCGCGCTTATACGAAGGGCTAATTTAATAATACCTGATGTGCTAGACGCAGGACTAACTCTTATTTGAACTTTCGGTTAGCCTGTTTTAACCAAAATCTGCTATGTTATTCCAATTGATATAAAAGTTTTGTATACCAAATTTGAAATGTTTTGGATTATATTTTAATATAGATTTTCATTAAAATCTATTATAGGCTTCAAATAAAGTACCATTTCTGGAAATTATGTAATGACCAAAACGGGAGGTGCACAACTTGATGTTATATAAATCCCAAATACAAAATTTCGACTTTCTACGGCTTACCGTTTTTGAGTTATGCGAGATACGTACGTACAGACGTCACGACGAAATTAGTCAGAATGGATTCAGGGATGGTCAAAATGGATATTTCCGTTGAAATCTCAAAACCGAAATTTTTTGCGATTACAATACTTCCTTTACTTCGTACAAGGAAGTAAAAACGCTCAAAGAATATTTGCTAGCATTATGTTGAATAGGTACTAGATAGAAAGTAAAATACCTAATTTTTTTTAAATCGATTAATTATTTATAGTTTACGAGAAATAAATTATAGAAAAGGGGTATCGTAACGTCATAGTCTACCGACCGCGACAGACAGTCTCATAACGGTAGATGTAAATCCCCGAACACGCTCGCGTCACCGTATTCCCTCTCCAAATCATTCGATTGCAAATAACATTATTATTAAGAATAAATGTTTAATTTTTATTATTATAATGAGAAACTAAACACCAATTTTTCTCACTTAATCCTTACGTCGTAGTTTGACGTTCGTATGAATCAAATGGTATTGGTAGTGATGGAAACATTATTACCAACAGATCTCAAACAGTTTTGTGTTCAGGGCAATGAGACCCTTAGCGCAAAGCTTAGCGTAGATGGCAGCATATGGACATTCTCGGTAAGTACGTTTTACAATGTACAGACTTTTGTAAGAATACACAGATATTATTGTATGTAACCGTGCCTTTTCATGGTTGTGGCACATTATATAAACACAAAAATATAATAATATACAATAATATACTATAGGTGCAATAAAACAAACGTTTTTAACAAACACGTGGTCTAAATTTATTATTTTTATTTTAATTAATAGTTATGTTTGACGCTCGTTTGACGTTTCAAAGTCTTTTGAATGTCAAAGTAACTAGCCCAGTAGCGAACCTATCGGGAGAAATATTGTGCTAAGGCTCTCATTGCGTCATATAATACGTCATACACTAGCCATGGTTACACTTATGAAATACGAATTTATTGACGTATTGACTTTTTCATTTTCCAAATTGATATAACTATTATTAAAACTATATATTTTACCTTCATTGCGTAGTATCGAGTTGTGTACGTATTTATACTGTAGTTATTTATCATAATTACTAATCACATTTTTTTCATCCATTTATTTAACTTGCCTTGTGCATTGTCTGACTATCTGCCTGTTTGTATGTCTGTTTCAACAATTTTACAAACCATTTTAAACGACTTTCTAACAGTCTACAGAGCTGAAATTTAGTACGTAGTTGGAATAAAATTCATTTTTACATGTGTCACAGATATTATTTTGCGTAAGATTATTTTTATTAAATTTATTATGTTTTGTCTCTAATTAGCTATTTAGGTACGTAATCGATGCTGTTGGATAAGAGCTACATTTAATGATACTGGTATTCACGTATTTTATTTCAGTTTATTTCTAGATTTCAGTGTGAGAACATCGATATTATAGTGATTCAGGTGAGAGAGTTAATCTAGCGTGTGTATGATTGTGAGTGTGCATGTGAGCAGTACTGGGTACTGTAGTGGCCCACATCTGGTGTCGCCAACGGCAGCAGCAGTTAGGGCTGTAGTGATCTGATCCAGTTGGTTAAGAGGAATGTCTCCGGATCACCACCGAAGCGGCAGTGGTTCCGTAGTGGCCGCTCGTGTGAACCCGAGGGTCGCCAGCGTAGCAGCAGGGAAGGCTGTAGTGGCCCACATTTGGTGTCGCCAACGGCAGCAGCAGTTAGGGCTGTAGTGATCTGATCCAGTTGGTTAAGAGGAATGTCTCCGGATCACCACCGAAGCGGCAGTGGTTCCGTAGTGGCCGCTCGTGTGAACCCGAGGGTCGCCAGCGTAGCAGCAGGGTAGGCTGTAGTGACCCACATCTGGTGTCGCCAACGGCAGCAGCAGTTAGGGCTGTAGTGATCTGATCCATTTGGTTAAGAGGAATGTCTCCGGATCACCACCGAAGCGGCAGTGGTTCCGTAGTGGCCGCTCGTGTGAACCCGAGGGTCGCCAGCGTAGCAGCAGGGAAGGCTGTACTGACCCACATTTTACGCGCTATGCATAAATAGAGGCGAATTCAGTGGAAGTAGGAACCAGCGACCACAACAACGTCAACATCAGCATGTTCAACATCAACGAGAGCCACAACCACAACTGCCAGAGAGGAACATCTTAACAACTTCTGCGGAGGTAAGCGGTAATTGTCTAAGCGTACGTCGATATGGGGTCCACTTGCATAACCATGAAGGAAACGAGCACGTATCCCCGCGAACAATGTAGTAGCAGACAAAGGTATGGAATGTGTTCTACCAGTCTTTAACTGATCATATGCGGAATTAACAATTCAGAAGGATAAAATTATAACAAGAGAATGGAAGCGTCAAGCTGATAATACAGAAGCGCAGAAAATGAAGGAATTTACTTTACGTAGGATGAACTACACGTGGGAACGGATATAAGTGTGGATCAACGCGAACAACTAATACGTCTGCTGAAGGAATATAGGGAATGTTTTGTAAAAACTGTGAAGGATATTCGATGCACGAATGCGACCGAAGTGGATATTTTACTGACTGATGATACACTCATTACTTACAGGCCGTATAGATTGTCAATTCCAGAGATAACACGTTCAGGGAATAGTACAAGAGCTTCTTGATGGCGACATTATACGCTAATCTACTTCACCCTTTTCAGCACCGATTCTTCTAGTGAAGAAAAAGAACGGAGAAGCGCGAATGTGTACAGACTACAGGCATTTAAACAAAGTAACAGTAAACGACCGATACCCCTTTCCAAGAATTGATGACCAACTAGATCAATTGCAAGGAGCGAAGTACTTCACAACTTTAGATATGACGTCAGGATATTACCAGGTGCCAATCGCGCAGAGCGCGAAGTACAAAACTGCATTTGTAATACCGGACGGACATTACGAGTTTAATCGTCTCCCTTTTAGATTATCTAATGGACCATCAGTTTTTCAGAGGCTGGTCAACAAAGTTCTAGGATCATGTCGTAACACCATCGCCATGGTTTACTTAGATGACATCACCTGCCCATCATCATTTACAGAGGGAATTCAGCGACTGACAACACTATTTGACATTTTGTTTAGGGTAAACAACTTTACACTGGATATGCAGAAATGTTTCTTTTTCAGAGCAGCATCAATTATTAAGGATTTCAGATTGGTCGAGATGGAGTTCGACATGGAAAGGAGAAATTAAAAGCCGTCACCCGATTTCAGGCACCGAAGAATGTGCATCATGTAAGACAGCTTGTAGGACTTACAAGTTATTTTCGACACTTCATTAAAGATTACGCTAAGATTGTGCGACCGATTACTAATCTAACGAGAAAGGATACACGGTGGTGCTGGGAAGCGAAACAACAGAAAACATTTGAAGACCTAAAGGAAAAGCTTACGGAACGACCACTTTTGTGACTATACGATTCGAAAGCCGAAACAGAGGTGCACATGAACGCCAGCAAGTTAGGATTAGGAGGAATCATGCTGCAGAAATTGGACACAGGTAAATTCCACCCAGTTGCTTATTTCAGTCGCCAAACTTCACCAACGGAAATGAAGTATCATTCGTATAATCTAGGGACTTTAGCAGTAGTCGAAACTTTAAAGTAATTTAGAGTATATCTGCTGGGAATACATTTTAAATGGAATGGAAAATGCAGGCTGGAACTACAGGAATATTCATTCGATATAGAATATCGCCCAGGATTACGAATGGGTCACGTCGATGCGCTAAGTCGAAACCCCGTGTCAGGAGAAGGACTTTCTGCAGAATTTGATTTTTTTTTTCATATAACAAGCTGACTGGATACTCGCCGGGTAAATGACAAGTTGAAAATTATCAAGAATCACCTGAAACTAACTACGAAAGGAATATTTATAAAAATTACTGTTTACGAGACGAACGGGTTTACTGAATTATCGCGTCCGGGATCTAGTGGGTTGTACCTAGATGACAGCGGCTGCAGTAGTACGTTCCTGTCTTGATGAGTTTGGACATCTTGGAATTTACTGGTTTCCTGGAATGAGAAAATTCGCGAAGTACACTGACTTGGGTATCAGATGTTTTTACCATAAACAACAAATAAGAAAGCAGCCAAAACTATTGAATCCAATTGAGAAACTATCAATTCCATTTCACACCATCCATATGAAGGACCATTTCAAATAAAGAAAGTGCTACTGAACGATAGATTGTCAGTAAAAGATTAGCCTGGTACAAATCGAAGTAGAAGAGGAGAATATAGTAACGTAGTGGCGATTGACAAGATGAAACCATATTTAAGTACACGTGAACTGTCGGAAGACAACAGCGCTTCGGATGTTGATGCTGATGCTGCAGGAATTTGGGATTGATTCCTCGAGGACGAGGAACTTTTCAGGATTATTTTTATTAAATTTATTATGTTTTGTCTCTAATTAGCTATTTATGTACGTAATCGATGCTGTTGGATAAGAGCTATATTTAATGATACTGGTATTCACGTATTTTATTTCAGTTTATTTCTAGATTTCAGTGTGAGAACATCGATATTATAGTGATTCAGGTGAGAGAGTTAATCTAGTGTGTGTATGATTGTGAGTGTGCATGTGAGCAGTACTGGGTACTGTAGTGGCCCACATCTGGTGTCGCCAACGGCAGCAGCAGTTAGGGCTGTAGTGATCTGATCCAGTTGGTTAAGAGGAATGTCTCCGGATCACCACCGAAGCGGCAGTGGTTCCGTAGTGGCCGCTCGTGTGAACCCGAGGGTCGCCAGCGTAGCAGCAGGGAAGGCTGTAGTGGCCCACATTTGGTGTCGCCAACGGCAGCAGCAGTTAGGGCTGTAGTGATCTGATCCAGTTGGTTAAGAGGAATGTCTCCGGATCACCACCGAAGCGGTAGTGGTTCCGTAGTGGCCGCTCGTGTGAACCCGAGGGTCGCCAGCATAGCAGCAGGGAAGGCTGTAGTGACCCACATTCTGGTGTCGCCAACGGTAGCAGCAGTTAGGGCTGTAGTGATCTGATCCAGTTGGTTAAGAGGATTGTCTCCGGATCACCACCGAAGCGGCAGAGGTTCCGTAGTAACTAGCGGTACTGCCCGTAGTTGCCAACATGTGTGTACGGTGTGCGAATGCCTGAACCTTTTGTAAATGATTGCCTCCTCACTGAGTATTTCTCATGTGTTAATTCTTTTACAGAAATAATCACGGTGTGAAGAAGGATTCCGCGTGTCCGGGTTCGGCCAGGCGACGGTCATCTTGATTTGTTATTATTTTTGTATTAATACTGTATATACCGGTTTGGGTGATAAATGTGTTTTAATATTCTAATTTTCAGCGCTAACATTTAATCATCATTTATAACACATGTTTACATTGTGGCAAGTAAAAGGTTGCACCTTGTTCCTTGATGTTTACATTCGGAAAGTAATTGTCGTTTGAAATCCATGTGTTCGTATTCCAAAATTGTTCAAAATTTTACCTAAATTTGTAATTTTATAATGAATTATTTCATTCTTAAACTAAACTACTACTCCATTTTACGATTATTCCTAAGATTATATTTACCTAAGAACGAAAATCATTGTAGGAAAGAGTAAATATCGCCAATAAATTATAAAAATAACAATCACATTGACAAATAATTTTTGTCCAAAATAAAATTCGTACTTCTCGAATTTCGCGACACTTAATGTACACAGAGTGAGCCATAAAGCAGGTTTTATAGATTATACATAGAATAGTATGGAATAGAATAGCACAGGGAATAAAAATATGAACCAGTGCATGTGCACGGAACCATTTATACTTGCTTAAGAGTAAGTTCACTAATTTCGCCTGAATTGCAAACGAGCATGAAAAATATAATGTATCACTCCTGTCGAATGTCATATTCTAATTTCGTATAACTATATTTCTCTAAATACGTTAGCAAGACAAAGACGCAGCTATTAAGGCTGGTTTATGCAAGTTTTCATTAGGATAAAAATAAAACATAGCGATAATACATAACACATGGCGATAAAGTCAGTTTATGCAATTTTCATTAAGCATAAGTTTTGACCAATCATAGAAAAGATATATTTATTTGACGGCAAAAATATAATCACGAATGCCACTTTTTAAAAAAATATATTCCACTCTAGTGCATTTTAATTTATCTAGCGAGGCATACACTCTGTAACTACAACATTAAAAAAGTAAAAATTAAGAATACAAGTTAATATAAAACGAAAACTATGTTCAAACTGACCTGTTAATTTTATTTCTTCTCCTACAGTTTTCCAAACATCTTCTTTATTATTTTATCCTTAAAATCCGAACATAAAATACACTATTTTCTGTATTGTCAATTGAAAATTAGGTAGTCTTGTTCCTCGGATTTATTTTTAGGTTATGTGAAACTCCAAATGTCATCAAAACACTTTAAGTTATGTGATAACTTTTCTCACTTCAGAAACTAGTGACATTGAAATGTGCGCATGCGCAGTTGACACATTTTGACATAACACATAAGATAAGACATAAGAAATAAAATTTAGTAATTTCTTATGTATTATGTTTAGGTATCCTATATTTATGTTTTAACTAAAATTACGTAAACGGTGCGATATATGAGTACACATTTATATTTTATGTTTTATTCCTTATGAAAAGTTGCATAAACCAGCCTTTATACATACGTATCGAAGATAGAGTGTAGGAAACCATAAGGAAGACAGAGATAAATATACAATGACTTGTTATTTTGTTGTTCAGAAATCAATGACGTGAGGGTCAAGTGAGAAAAATCTGTGCATATAGTGCTTAATTTATATCGACAGCTTTTTTTATCAGTGGACATGGACGTATGTCATTTCCATAGTTACATTTAGAATGAATGACAGCAATGTACTACCGAGTGTATTTTTTTTAAACTGAACATAAGGAGTTGTCAGAGTCATCAAACTGTTAACTTCAAAAATGTTGTATGAAGAAAAAAGTACAAGTTCCCGATTTATTTCCTGCTACTTTTAATAAGCGACCCAGGCTATCAACTATTAGAATAATCTGTAATTATTATAGAACTACAAGATGCATCAAATAAGAACAAGTAAGGTAACTAATAATAAGAAACATTAAATTATAGAGTTAAATGAATATATATATATATATATATATATATATATATATATATATATATATATAAAGAATTTATGAAACTCATACATGATAGTTCGATGACTTTGACAACTCCATAATAGGTTCTGACCTGAGTCGGTTATTAAAAGTAGCAGCAAACGGAAACTTGCCTTAGACTCATATTGCACTTATACAATATTATGTTTTGTACTTTTTCTTCATACATCAGTTTGGAAATTACAGTTTTATGACAACTCCCCATGTCTAGTTTTATAAAAAAAAACGCGATAATACATTGCTGTCAATCATTATAATGTAACTATGGTAATGACATACGCCTATGTCCACTGTTAAAAAACACTCTCGGTATATGATCAATATATTGAAATTTCATTATGGTTACATACCCCATTGTAACAACCTTGCTCTCCTCTACTTTTACATATTGTAATGTGCAGTGCCCGGCCTCGCCGCCACTGTTACCGCCTCTGTCCCCGTCGGTGTCGCCGCCGCTGTCGCAGGGACGAGCGAGCGTCTATTGTTAGCGATGACGCAACCGACTGGCCGGCGCCTGCTTAATTACGCGGTTGATGTAACCTATTGTGTTGTATCTAGAAGTATTCCCGTGCGTTCTCGAATGTTCGGCTACGGTATATAAGCACCGTTGGCGAAGGCACTGGACAGTCTGATATAAATAAGCGTTGCGTGTTGAACAGTTGGTGATATAAACAGAGAGTAGACAAGTGGTGAATATAAATAAATACAGTTGTATAAATAAATAAGTGATCTATATATTGTTTAAATAAATAATCTTAGTGTTTAAGTGTCTTATAATATTCTTAGTCTTAATTAGTGTTTAATATTTGTTTAATCGTAGTGTTCGTTATATTTATCATCTTTTAATTATATTTAATATCTATTTATCGTTATAATAAACTTTTATTTAAATTAATAATAATTGTCTAATATTTACACTTCACCCAAATAAATAAAAACGTTACAATTGGTGTCAGGTGTGGGGTTAATAAACTGTGAAGTGTTAAATAAAAATAAATAAAATGGCTAAACTATTAAAATTATGTGAATTAAAAGTAAGTGATCTGAAGACAGAACTGGAAGAACGAGAGTTAGATACGACAGGTAAGAAGTCTGCGGCAAGCATTAATCGATTCTGGTGAAAGTCCTGACGATTACTTATTCGACATATCCAACATAAGAACATTAAAAGAAGATTTGAAACAGGAAATAGCCGAAAATTCGAGAACATTAAAAAATGAATTAACAAGAAATTCTAGAACATTAGAAGAAAAATTAATGGAAAGTTCTAGAAAAGCGGAGGAAAATTCCAGAACACTAGAACAAAAACTAGAAGAAAATTCCAGAACATTAAAAGAAGAATTATTAGAACAGTCTAAAACATTAGAACAAAAAATGGAAGAAAATTCTAGAATTCTGGAGCAGACATTAGAACAAAAATTAGAAGAAAATTCTAGAAGTTTAGAACACAAGTTAGAAGAAAATTCTAGCAGTTTAGATCAGAAATTAGAAGAGAATTCGAGAAAAACTGAAGAAGAACTGAAGAATTTAAAAGTTGACTATGACAAGAAGATTGAAGAATTACGAGAAAAATTCACTGAAATAACATCGTCGTCAATGTCGAATTCCGATGTAGTGAAGTCAGGTTTACACGAAGAAAAGAAAGTAGTAAAACCTAATACTAGTATAACAATGCACATTAAAACGCCGGAATTTGATGGAAAATCTTCGTGGCCGAACTATTTAAAACAATTTGAAGCGGCTGCGAAAGCACATAACTGGACGTCCAAAGAGAAGGCTACAGCGTTGACTGTTTCATTGCGTGGGGAAGCCATCGACATCCTACAAACGCTGAAGGAAGAAGAACAAGAAGACTACGACCAACTAGTCAAGCGGTTGGACATGCGGTACGGCAATGCGCACCTGGAGCAGGTGTCCCAGACGCAACTGAGGAACCGCTATCAGAGTTCAAAAGAAAGCCTTCAAGAATTTGAAGTCGACGTAGCTCGGTTGGTTCGTCTCGCACATCCTGCAGCTCCTGACAGCGTTTTGGAGTGCTTGGCCGTTCAAGCATTTATCTACGGAGTTCGAGACAGCGAAACACAGCAAGCACTACGATTGGCCCGCCCAAAAACATTAATTGACGCACTCTCATATGCACTAGAACATGAAGCTGCCAAACAAGCTTCACGTAATCAATCTCGAGTGCGAAATATTGATGCGGAGAGAAAAGAAGACACGGAAGACCTAGAAGAGAAAATGCGACGAATTGTAAATGAAGTGTTTGCCGGAAGAAAGAAACTCGTCTGTTGGTATTGCGGTAAACAGGGTCATCCGCAGAGACTTTGCAAAAAAATGCAAAGAGAGACAGAATCGGGAAAAGAAGAAAAGGAGTCGGAAAACTAAGTCGGGTTGATGCGAAGGGGCAATCGTCCACCCGTAATCTAGTAGCCCCATAATCCATCAGTTATGTCGCATCCCTTCATCATCAAGCCAGCAGCATCTACGTGAATGGCTCTGTTGATAGAAGACCACTAAAAATGTTACTGGATACGGGTGCGACGAAGACTATAATTAGACCCGACTTAATAAAGAACACAAACAAGGCGGATCTTCAACCAACCAAGTGGCGATTACGTACAGCAACGGGAGAACAAGCTACCACATTAGGAGAAATAGATATGACCATCACTATTGGAAACACATCCTTTAAACATCGTGCGCTGGTAGCTGACGTTGAAGATGAATTAATACTCGGCATGGACGTAATGAAAAAGCACGGTTTTAAACTTGACCTGAAGAATGGAGTAATGATGGTCAATGAAGAAGAACTTGTTTTAAACCCACGAGAAGACAAGGCTGTGCGCGTACTAATGGCCGAAGATGTTACCCTTCCAGAACGAAGTGAATCTATCGTGCAAGCAGAATTAGATGGTAGTTTCTGTGAAGGGAATATCGTTATGCTTGAGCCCAGGAATGATGATGTGAAGACTGGTACTGGAGTTGTAGGAAAATCACTGATCAAAGCCCGTCAGTTTATACCAGTTCGAATAATGAACGTAAATTTTATCCTGTTGTTCTTAAGAGAGGAACAATTGTAGGAGAATGCTTGGAAGTTTACTCGATTATTCGAACTGTGAAGGCCAAGGGAAACATATCTCAGAAAGTTCCGGACACTTTAAGTAACCAATTATCAACATCTTTCCAAGAACTGACCGCCGACCAGAGAACCAAGGCGAAGAAATTAATTGGAAGATTTCAAGATGTGTTTCAATTGGACAAGAAGACCAACGGGAGAACTAATGTGGTTCACCATAAGATAGACACCGGCGACGCAAGACCCATCCGCCAACCAGCAAGAAGACTACCATTGGCGAAGCGTGAGGAAGCGGAAAGAATTATCGAGGACATGAAAAAGGAAGGTGTGATTGAACCTCCAAGCAGTCCATGGGCTTCACCAGTGGTATTGGTGAAGAAGAAGGATGGCTCTACACGATTTTGCGTCGATTACCGTCAACTTAACAACGTGATTAAGAAAGATAGCTACCCGCTACCTCGAATAGACGATACACTAGACACTTTGGCTGGCTCAAAGATTTTCTCTACTCTGGATCTAAACAGCGGATACTGGCAAATGGATTTGGATTCAAAAGCTAAGGAAAAGACAGCCTTCACCATTGGTACCGGACTCTGGCAATTTACTGTAATGCCATTTGGGCTCTGCAATGCCCCTGCAACGTTTGAACGACTTATGGAGACAGTATTGGCTGGGCTATCATGGAAAACTTGTTTAGTCTATCTCGACGACATTATTGTGGTAGGTAAGACATTCGAGGACCACATGAAGAATTTGGAAGAGGTTTTCCAGAGATTGCGGAAGGCTAACCTGAAGCTCAGCCCCAAGAAGTGTCACCTGTTCCAAAAGGAAGTTCATTACCTTGGACACGTGGTTTCAGATTAGGGTATTGCAGTTGACCCGGAAAAGATAAAGGCTGTGAGAGATTGGCCAGCACCTAGAGACAAACACGAACTTAGAAGTTTTCTTGGTTTGTGTACTTATTATCGGCGATATGTACCTGGATTTGCCAACATAGCCAAGCCACTGACAAAGCTTACTGAAGACGGTCGAAGATTTATCTGGGAAATGGACTGCAAAGTTGCGTTCAAAGAACTTAAACATGCTTTGACAAGCGCACCTGTCTTGAGTTATCCGTTACCTGCAGGAGAATTCATACTAGACACAGATGCAAGCAACGTGGGAATTGGTGGTGTTCTTTCCCAGATACTAGACGGACATGAGAAGGTTATTGCCTATTTTAGTAAGACTTTGTCAAAACCAGAGAGGAATTATTGTGTTACTAGAAAAGAACTCTTGGCAGTCGTGAAATCCGTGGAACATTTCTACAAATATTTGTACGGAAGAAAATTGTTGATTAGAACTGACCATGCTGCATTAAAATGGCTGTTACAATTTAAGAATCCTGAAAGTCAGGTGGCTAGATGGATTGAAAGACTACAGGAATACGATTTCAAAATCGAGCATAGAACAGGTACCAGCCATCGTAATGCTTATGCATTGTCCAGAAGGCCGTGCCAAGATGATTGCAAGCATTGTAGTCGACTAGAAGAGAAATTTTCCATCGTCGCCAGGACAACAGTAGTCGACGATAATTGGCGGCCCGATGGACTACGCGAAGATCAAGGAAAAGACCCAACTTTGAAAATTATACTCGAATGGAAAGCAGAGGAGAGCAAACCAGTATGGGAAAACGTTGCACCACACTCACCAAGTGTAAAATCGTACTGGGCGCAATGGGACTCCATGGTGATTGAGGATGGCATGTTAAAGCGTGTGGTAGAAAATGCTTATGGAACTGAGAAGAGAACTCAGTTAGTTATTCCTAAGAGTAGAGTACCAGACGTGTTGAAAGAGATCCATGACGGATCTGGAGGCCATTTCGGAGTCATCAAAACGCTAGAAAGATTGCGCCAGCGGTTTTACTGGGTTAACTTCACGGAAGATGTTAAAGATTGGTGCAAGAAATGTGTGGTTTGCGCTGGCAGTAACGGTCCGCATAAACGACGAAAAGCTCCAATGCGCCAATACAACGTTGGTAGTCCATTTGAGCGTATTGCGATTGATGTGGCTGGACCATTCCCAGAAAGTGACAAAGGAAATAAATACATCGTGGTTGTTATGGACTACTTCACCAAGTGGGTTGAAGCATATCCATTACCCAACCAGGAAGCCACCACGGTCGCTGAAACTTTAGTTAAGGAATGTATATGCCGATTCGGAGTACCGCGTGAACTCCATTCCGACCAGGGAAGAAATTTTAAGTCTGCTGTTTTCCAAAATATCTGTAAGATATTAGGAATTAATAAAACTAGAACTGCATTACATCCGTAGTCTGATGGCATGGTTGGACGAATGAACAGAACGATCAACCGATATTTGTCGAAGGTAGTCTCCAACCACCAAAGAGACTGGGACCGACACCTCCATCTGTTCCTGTTGGCTTATCGCTCATCCGTGCATGAAACAACAGGGCAAACTCCAGCGAACATCTTATTCGGGCGTGAGTTGCGCTTACCATGTGACTTGGTGTTCGGCAGTAAACCTGGGGAAGATCTGGCCGGGGAAGATTACGTTACGGACTTACGGAGAAGAATGGATGACATTCATGAACAAGTCCGTACGAACATTCAAGCTGCCAGCGACCGAATGAAGGACCGGTATGACATCAAGGCCGAAAAGGGTGGATATCAACCTGGGGATTTAGTGTGGCTTTACAATCCACAAAGAAGTCGTGGGTTATCACCAAAGCTGCAAAATAATTGGGAAGGCCCCTATGAGGTAGTCAAAAGGATAAACGACGTGGTATACAGAATTAAGAAACAACCTGGCGGGAAGCCGAGAGTAGTACACTTTAATCGGCTAGCCCCTTTCGCCGGAGACAACCACGAAGTCCATAACGGAGCAATGGTTCGTCAGATCATAACACAAGAACCAACTTTTGAAGACTTCATGTAGAACTATTCCTTTGGCCGCAAGGCGCGGTTCGGCGTGACGAAAGAAGAACACCGAGATCTATTCACCGTGTCTTCAGATTATTCCCTCGATCACTGCGTATCAGAAGACTTAAAGATGTCCCGTGGCATAGCTTCAGCCTTTAAGGCGAAATTTGGGCGACAACAAGAACTGGCCAACCAACGCCCAACTGTTGGGAAAACGCTGCGCCTGAGAGATAACAATGCAGACCATCAGCGGTACATCTATTACCTGGTTACAAAAACACGCTCGTACCAGAAACCGTCGTATCGTGACCTGTGGAACTCGTTGTGCGATTTGAGGGATCATCTGCTTAAGAATGACATTTTGAAGCTAGCCGTACCGAAGTTAGGCTGTGGTCTAGATGGTTTAGATTGGAGGATTGTTAGGAACATGATTGAAATCCTCTTCCGTTTTACCGGTGTTGAAATTCTCGTTTGCAGCTTTAACCCTAACGGACATAAAGAAGTCGGGCGGACCATCGACTGTCATTTCTTCAAAACTTCGAAATGCATCAAGGGTAATGCATGCAGATTTCGTCATCATGAACTGTTCCGGGACGAAACAGTCTTAAGGAGGGGGCAGTGTAATGTGCAGTGCCCGCCGTCGCCGCCACTGTTACCGCCTCTGTCCCCGTCGGTGTCGCCGCCGCTGTCGCAGGGACGAGCGAGCGTCTATTGTTAGCGATGACGCAACCGACTGGCCGGCGTTTGCTTAATTACGCGGTTGATGTAACCTATTGTGTTGTATCTAGAAGTATTCCCGTGCGTTCTCGAATGTTCGGCTACGGTATATAAGCACCGTTGGCGAAGGCACTGGACAGTCTGATATAAATAAGCATTGCGTGTTGAACAGTTGGTGATATAAACAGAGAGTAGACAAGTGGTGAATATAAATAAATACAGTTGTATAAATAAATAAGTGATCTATATATTGTTTAAATAAATAATTTTAGTGTTTAAGTGTCTTATAATATTCTTAGTCTTAATTAGTGTTTAATATTTGTTTAATCGTAGTGTTCGTTATATTTATCATCTTTTAATTATATTTAATATCTATTTATCGTTATAATAAACTTTTATTTTAATTAATAATAATTGTCTAATATTTACACTTCACCCAAATAAATAAAAACGTTACAATATGTTTTATGTCTGTAATAACAAAAAAATTACGTTGCATGTTGGTTTCCTCCATTTTTGTTACTCATTAACTCTGATGTCCGTATTATCCAAGCTTTTTCATATCCGAGGTAGTCTCGGTTCCAGTTAGGAACCTTTAATGGCCCTGCATATTTACAAGTCTTCTTGTCCATTGGTGTATTTTTACAAGTACATATAAAACAATTAAAAGTTTCTCTCAAAAACTTACTTCCCAACCTTTCATGGTTTGATATATAAGCTTTTCAATTTGAGAGCTTTTGATCAGAAGCTTTCACTATTTTTCGTTATAAATCGAGGAAAAATGAAGTTTCTGCTGCACTAGTATTTTACAATGCTGTGTTATATTCGCGTATAATGTGAAAACATCAGAGCATTGTAATATCATTTTATCCTTTTTGCAGCCTGTCGAACATATCAGAGTTTATTTGCGGTTATCGATTATAGATTTCAGCAAAAAGAAGGGATTTTATTTTAGAAAAGCCGTAAATCTTGCAAGGATGCTAGTTCGCAAGTTTGACATATGTATTTGAAAAATTTATTCTGTTACAGAGAGTTAAATAAAAAGACATGTTGGAAAAATTCTGAATTGAACTAACCAGCGATGGGACTGATGAAATTTAAGTTACGAGTAGAATAACATTTGTCAAAAACAAATTTTGACAAAAGTTTTCTTTAGTGACTAATATACATTCCACACTAGTGTAATACAACGTTTTATCCAACACTTTTTACAAAACTTCTTAAATCATTTTTATGGTTTCATTCATCGTTTAACACTGACAAGTCAACTCTGATGTAGTATTTTAAATTACAAAGTAGCCATTGAATGGTTGTTATGATTTTGTTATATTGTTATTTTTAAAAAAATTGCTGTAATAATTATTGTCTGTCATAGGGAATTATTTGAAAGAAAATTACATTAAATTGGGTAAAAATGAGGACCTTTAAAACATATTCACTTAGAAGGACAAGCAGCATCTTTGAATTTAATTCCGAAGCAAGTACCCACTAACTCGTTTCTCGTTTTCATTTCATCAGCCGTACATGACAGCTGTCATTGTGCAAAGATAAGTAACCTATTTTAGCATAAATGTTAATATTAATATCAAGAAATAAGTTTCATAATGTTAAATTATTTCTATATATCAATAATTAAATAATTTTGTAAAATTGATTTTAATTTATATTAAAAAAAACACACACACAAAACTCAGTAATAATTTCTCCGTGACTTTTAAAATATTCTCTCACGGAGTGACTACTGTACATTAGTTATTTCAAATAACCATATTAACAAGTATATTATGTGTCGGTGTTGGATAATAGTTATTTATTATATGAGTGTAGTGATTAATAAACATTCCATACGAGTGTAATACAACGTTTTATCCAACACTTTTTAAAATCTTAAATCATTTTTAAGTTTTCATTCATCGTTTGACACTGACAATTCAATTGATGTAGTTTTTAAATTACAAAGTAGCCAATGAATGGTTGTTATTTTTTTGTTATATTTTTATTTAATAAAATTTGCTGTAATAATTATTGTCTGATGTCATTACGAGTTATTTGAAAGAAAAATACATTAAAATGGGTGAAAATGAGGTCCTGCCTTTAAAACGTAAAACTTAATTTTGTAAAACTGCTTTTTATTTATATTTCTAAAAACACAAAAATCAGTAATAATTTCTCCGTGACTTCTAAAATATTCTCTCACGGAGTGACTAATGTTGTGCATTAGTTATTTCAAAAAAACATTGTAACAAGTATATTATGAGTCGGCGTTGGATAAAATAAATTTACTTATAATATATATGGACGCTACGAAAACAGCTGAACTACTTAGCAAATAACCAATGAGTTACAGAGTACAACTATTAATAAATCTATTTGCTATCACTAGGTAGCTAAATATTTAGCAAAGTAGAGTGCCGCCACAGATTCGAATCTACTTTGTCACCCTAAAATATATCATTTCATCATCATACTCCGAAATGGCATGTGGCTGAGTTATGTTGCCTGCTGTGAATCCGAACTTAGTAATAGGTTGTCGTAATACTCTTTGTCACGGGGAATAAGTACTTTTGTGTCCCCAATCCTAAATAGAATTTTAATTATAGATTTTAAGTAATTGTTCTACATATTCATGTTAGATATTAAATATGATAATTATATGTAGCCACGTAGATTATGTTACATACTTAGATAATGTAACGTTTATTTATTTGGGAGATGTGTAAAAATCAGAGAATTATTTACTAATATAAATGTTTGTTAAATTATAAGTAAATTAGATAACGATAATTATAACTAACAATATTATAAACAAATATTAAAACACTAATTTAAGACTAAGAATATTATTAAATACTGAAACACTAAGATTATTTATTTAAGCAATATGCATTTCACTTTATTTATATAACTACATTTATTTATGTTCACCACTCGTCGACTATTTAATTATAACTCAAACTATTCATTTCACGATGTCTGCCTATATGAGAATGCCCCGCTGTCTTCCCTGACGGGGTTTATATACTTTGGCGTCGTTGTTTTAGAACTTTCTCAAACATGCTGCGCGATAAAAACATCGAGTGCAAAGGATCACGCCACCGCAAGTAGTTAAACAGGTTGAAACATGTCTGTTTACGCCGCCCAGGCAATTACCTCATCGCTAAACTGACACACTCGCTGAGCGCGACGGCAGCGGTGTCCGTTGCTTGTTACAATAATATAAATTTTTACGCCCGTTAAAAAAGTACATTTTTTCATTAATATGTGGGGTAAAGTCGGAAGAATTGGCCCACCTTTTTTTAAGTGGATATAAACAATACAAAATTAAGTATAGATAAATTATATTTTTTACAAAACATTAGTACCATGTTAGTACTAGGTAGAAATACACTTCAAACATAAAAAAACGTCTTACACTCAGAACAATAAACAAAAGAAAAAAAAATTATTGGCCATCTCTCCCTACATGTGCGGGTAAGATGGTGTATAAAAACACATAACAAAAAATCCATTAGGGGAACATGGCGCATTTAAATTTAAACAGATTTATGCCCAGTTGCACCACTAACACTTAAAATTTAAACTTGGTTTTATAACCAAATTAAAATTTGTACAACCTTCGTGTAGCCATCTTCGACATTCTATCCAATCATCTTTGCTTTTGGTTTCTTCATAAATTTCACCACATCCTACACATTCGCTGTCCAACAAATTATCACTTTCAAGCAATATTTCCTCTTCATTTCCAGCAATATTTTCATCTTTCTTTTCTATTTTAATCTTTTTTTACAATTTTTGTGTTGATGTTTTTCTTAATCTTCTTTCTTTTTTATTGCTTCCATTTTCTTTTCTAGTGCTAGTTTGCGTTTCATTATATTTTCCTCTGTCGTTAAAACTGCAACCAACTATCTTTCACGTTTTCTTACTGTTTCAACTTTGGATGTTGAAGGAATTGGACTTACAGCATCTAACATTTTTCCTGGTGTATCGTACATTGGAACAGTACGAAATATCGACAGACGTTAACAAAACTATAAACAGAGAGGGTAAGTTGGCGCACGCCAACTCACCCGAAAGTGAGGGGTAAGATGGCGCAGCTAATTACTTTCGTTTATGTTCATTTGAGGCGTTACTTTTAGAAATGAATATATCATTTTATGTCATCCATTCGGAAAGATTAATTTTTTAAGCATACACAAGAAACCCATGTTTTCACAAAATAAACGATGTATATTTTCTAGTATATATCAAAACTAATGAACTAAATATACTTGCTTTTATCGCAGAGATCAATCCAGTTATAGACTCAACATTTCACTGAACACCAGCGGAATAGTTCTAGATGACTGGTGTTCCTTCTATTGGTATAGGGACAAAATAAATTGACTGCGCCGTCTCAACCACCGCGCCATCTAACCCGAGTTTACCCTGTTCATAAGGTACATATTATTTGCACAATAAAAGTGTGAAAAAATTGCATTTTTTAATGAAAACGGGTGAAAAATGTAACGCTATGCCTTTTTTCACGATTTTATTGTAGACATAAAATATAAATTGTATGCAACTAGAGTAAAAAGTGTAAGTATACTGACTGTTTACTTGTGCAAATTAACCGTCGTCATTACGAGTATACACAACAGTGGTTAATTCTGCAAATGCAAATTTTTAGGCCAAGGTGTTTTTTTTTTTAATTTAATAGTACATATGTAAATCCTGTTTTTGGTACCTATAATTTCAATATAAATCAAGTAGGTTCCAAATTCAATCCAGTGAATAAAATAAAATTAGTAAAAACCCGTTGTGTGATGTAATTACACTGAGCTCATTTTGACTATATATCGATACGATTTTTCACATGACTTTGTACGGTTTTCTTTCGCTTATATCTTCAAACTATAACGCAGCAAACCGATAAGATATACTAAAGCAACTGCACGCTGTTAGATCATAATATCACACCAAACTGTTGATTGTAAATGACATGAGTCGGGTAAAATAGAGTAGAATACAGGCTGTAACAGAAATAAGTACATTAAATGGAACAACTCGTTGAGAGCAACAATATTTCTTAGGAACTTTGATTGAAATCTCAATTTTTTAGTGTTTCTAGGCACAAGTAATGAAATTTGAGACAAAACTTAATTTTTTTAACACAATATCTAAAAGGTTTACAAAAAGAAAGTTACTGGTTTAATTTAATGTACTTATTTCTGTTATACCCAGTATACTCCAAAGGGACATAAAATACACAGACCTGAAGGCGACGATATAAACTCTACATAGAAAAAATCAAACACGACCTTGAAATATTTCAGATATTAATTAAATAGAAGGTATGCTATTTATGTGATCAATTAAAAATTACAGTTGGACAGTTTTCTTGGTCATAATATATATCTTTCTATAAAATATTTTATTACTTTTTAATTTTTATAACTAAAACTGTAG
Source organism: Harpalus rubripes (assembly GCA_963082715.1). Classification (NCBI taxonomy): domain Eukaryota; kingdom Metazoa; phylum Arthropoda; class Insecta; order Coleoptera; family Carabidae; genus Harpalus; species Harpalus rubripes. The sequence continues at coordinate 43,926,155 of OY720455.1, read as the reverse complement.
GTACTACCAACAAGTTTTAAAAAACTAAATAAGAACAAACTGCAATGTTCATTTAATGTTTGTTATAAATGAAACTCTTAAAATTTATTATAAAGTTTATTACTAAACCCAAAAAGTGATGTTACTTTAACAACCAGTAACTTACAACTGGCCAAAGCCGAAATAAAAAGATACTGGTAAACTTAATTAAATAAATAAACTGAGAATCCAGTGGTTCTCAAAACTTTATACAAAAAAGGAAAAAAAATGGAGAAAACTTTCAGGCTAAATCTGACCGCAAAACTAACCCATTAAGAACTGATTAAGGTAAATTCGGGAAGAATATAAAAGATAACTAAGTAATTTACGCTCAAATCAAAAATTGATTAAAATATTTTGAGTCAATCTTCACCGCGACACTAAAAAGTCCGGCTATCAAATTACTGATCCAAGTCGTTTTGTAGTTACTGGCAAACCAATCCGTCCGTCAAGACATTCTCTCACTCACTCGGTAGTAGAAGGATGGGTTGGAAGTTGGTAAATTTTCAAGAAATTGTGAAATTTAGACTAAATTTTGAAATTAAATAACTTGAAACAGGAAACTCTGTAGTAATATTGAGTTTCATAACAAGCGCCGTTGCCTATTGCTTTGAGGCATAAAATATTTCCATTTTCCATCACAGCTGCTGAATATATTACGATTTAGTTTATCATCTTCCATCAAGTCTTTACTGCACCAGTCTCAAAACAAAACACTGCTTCTCATTGTTATTATCTGATCTCATAGCAAAACATGTGACAATAGAAAACCAACTCCATTCGAGAGATGAGCAGTTGCTTCGATGCTCGTTTCATTTAACGTGAAAAAGTAATAACTCTGACGTTCGATTGTTGATTTCGATTCTAAAGTGGAGACGTGAGTCTTTCGTTTGTCACTGTTCACAGCAACTCAAATAATGCCGACAAGAAAACTTGAAAGTTAGTACATCGGAAAAAGAGGATAGAAATAATAAATGAAAACAATTTATGTTACACACTGCTTGAAAGTTTTGTAAATACAGGCATTAAGTATATCATCACGACTATCTGCAACTATCTCTCTATGCTAATGGGCTGTATGACATAAGAACTAGTGGCGGATTAAATATAATTGAGGCCTTAGGCGCAATAATATTTTGAGACTACGCTATTTGAAAAATATATACTGTTTACCGCTACGGTTGATAAGAAAGGTATAGGGATCGTACTAAAATCGCATATCGAGATTTTGGTAAATGACCACGTTTTAAGGTTCTTAGAATCCAATTTTAACATTTTCACGATGATGTCTATGTGTATGTATGGATCCTCCGCTCTAAATCAAATACTTTTAATCGGAAAATTTTGAAACCTTGTAAAGCGTATCCCAAAATTCACAAAAGAAGTAAATTTGATGAAAAAACACAGGGTTATAATTAAAAATTGTAAATTAATAAAAGTAACGCTTAAAAAAATAGTAAATATAACAATATTTATATGAAAGGAACTTAATAAAGTTTCCAGCATAAGTAAATATGTAGGTATGTATTTAACACAGTACAAGTTGAGTAGCATAGCCAGAGAAATAGGTAAACAGTGTTATTAGGTAGACAGTGTTTTTAGGTAGACAGTGTTTTTAAGTAGACAGTGGTTTTAGGTAGACAGAGAAATAGGTAGTACAGTGATTAGTTTCCATAGTTACAGTGTCAGTATAATTCTGACCCTATTTTTCGAAACCTCTATCGCTTTTTGAGACTTGAAATATATATGATGTTGAACCCTCCAGAGTTGGTTTTTGCAGGAATTAATTTATCTTCAAGCCAAATCGAGATAATGACCGATTTTTAACCTTACATTCAAAGCCGAAAATGTTCAATTTTTGAAACCTGATTTGTAGTTTTAACCGAAAATTTAACCACTTTTTTACTGAACATGCACAAATCAACCCCCTAAAGATTATTTTTGCAACAATAAAACATCTATTTACAACAGAAATTGTGATATTGAACCATTTCTATCTCACATTTCTTGCCGAAAGTAATCAAGAAATCATGCATGTTTGAGGACTCATAACTCCTGAACTATTGGAAATATCTTCAAATTAAATGAAAGCGTGTTGTACAGGGTTAAAATATAAATTAACTCGTATTTTATTATTGTAATCAAAACATGTTTTGTATAAAAGCTTATAATTAATGGACTTGTTCATTGCATTGTTTACTATTTCTTTGTCGTAATCAACACAGTTTTAAAAGTTTAATATTAATTAAATACCCTTTACAATATTGTAATTTGAGACTTTATTATTACTAATATATTTGAAAGGATACAATTTCGTTCTATTTATATCCATAACATGTCTTCATTGCTTGCGACAACTCCATTTACATTCTACATTCCAAACCCGTTTTCGACAGCTGGAAGTTGGGACGATTCATTAACATTTCCTACAGAAATATGTTCATATCTAATAAATATACATACGTATTACTTATCGATTAACATATATTTTCCTTTTTAGTGTTTATAAACTATAAAAAACTTATATTTCCACCTGGTCCTTCCTGAAATGAGAACTTCACCTGTAGACACACTGCAAATAACACCTTTTAAACATTTCTACTTAAGAAAATAAATAAAATCCAAGACGTACCTTTAATATTTGAAGTGTATGTTGTATTTCATAACGCTTAGACTTCAGTTTCAAGTAATTATCATTCTAAAACCGTTTTCGTGACACGGCCTGCGTTTGGAACATATCTGACGGAGAGCGCTTCAGGTTAGTTTTAGATATGTCAACATAAAATTTTAATTATTGTTAAAATGGTATAAATAACAACAAAATACATCTCATTATACAATAATTAGTCTATAATAAACCATTTTACCTTTAAATACACTTTTATTTAACATCTCAAAAATTTATGACATCTGTCACAGTTTGTCAATGACATTTAAAATGGTTGTCAAAAGTTTACATTTTATTAACAATTTTCTTAATTTCTAGGCAATTTCTATATAATATTTAAATAAAATACATTTAATTATAAACAATTATTAATATTACAATGAATTTTACAATCTAAAACCATCTATTTAAAGCAGAAATATTTCAAACTTTCAAGACATTTTAAGTACCACTGGTTTACACCCAGTCCGATTTTGGTGATTTTATGAAAACCAACAAAATAAACTCACAATTTATTGTCAAAAATCATCCAAATTAAATATTAAACGAAAAATACTTAAAATTTCGACGTTATTGGGCAAATCATCAAGACATAGTTAGCTAACAAATTTTCGTCATTCTCACCATATAGGTCATATAACGCTATCAATTACACAAAAATATTATAAGTGTATAAGTGTTAAAATTGGAAAACCAGTCATTGTCCCATTTTTGGACCTTTTTTTAATCTAAGATATTTTTGAACCTGTGCATTGGATTTAGTTTTTCTCCACTTTGTCAGGTTATGACTTGAAATTAAACATTTTTTAACTAGTTGCGAAATTATATTTATAGAGATAGATTTATTATTTTTTAAATAGCACTGGCTTTTTCCATAATGAATTTTATCAAACATTTTTTTTTTATTATTTATATATTGAATTAAATATAAATTAATTGTGTTGTACATCCTTGTGCAATATATTAATTAATTTTTCATATTATATAAATAACATTTTCTCTAAAAATCGTCCCAAAAATAGGGCATTAGCAGGAAGCATTGGCAATTGGATTATTAAACTGACAAGTGTATTTGAGGGAAGGTTTAGTGTACTCTTTGTTTTATAATGGGATAATTGAACATGTTTGCTCAAAGTGAGTGAAAAACAATTTCTTAGTGTCTAAGGGGCCTATTCAGAACTCAATATTTGTGTAGTTGTTATGGTCTTTATGGTTGTTATGTACTATAAAGATTGTTAAAATCGAAATTGGTATTCTCAGTATTGAAAGTGATTACTGTGAACAATTTTTAAGCATTTTGCCAGTCTTTATCATAATGATTGCTAAAACTATGTATTTATTGTTGTTATCACGTTGTTATTTAACAAGTGGCAATCAAATATTATTAATATTGATCTTTCTGCCAAATATTGGTGTTTTTATATTTTAGAAGGATGCAGTTTATTATACGTATAGATTCTGCGTGATCACAAGAATGATAAAGTCTGTGGTGGAAGAAAGTTACTTTTGACATTTTGTGAAAACTCTGTGCAATGTGTGTTGTTTCTGTTACATACTCAGTCAAAATAAAAAAATAAATCTTCCCATAAATTTTCAATCACGTTGAGATCATTTGTAGGAATAAACAAATCCGTTCTGAATAATGTGGAAGTTTCCAAATATGATAAAAATATCATATTGTTCTTTAGTTGTTTTGGGAAAACGTTTGCATACTAAATATAACTGACAATTCATTATTTTAAAAAAACAATTAAAGCGTTGACAGGCAAGATCAAGGTTAGATTAGGTTCATATATGTATAATGAAGTTAGTTATTGGCAAATAATCGTGTTCATTCACAAGTATGATTATTATATAGCTGTACAGAACAACAATAAGATCGAACAAATGACGGTGGCCACTGTTTACAGTTTACACAACTATTAGATATAGAAGTAGTTATTCAAATTGTAAAACCAAACAAAAATGTTTCGTTATTGGACATTCGTACCTTTCCAAGAGAATTCCAATTTTTTTTCCTAAGAAAAGACCGGTGCCACAAAAATCCTAATTACTGGGAGGTCGTGTTAGCCTTGATGTGAGGTACGATGGAAATAGTCACTTTGTTATTCCAAAATCTATCCAGTGAAGATGTACACTATAGCACAATGCGGAAAGAAATCTATAAGAATTTGCGGAGTGTGATATACTCGTATTTTGACATTATATTGTCCTACATGATGCGTTCTTCGCAGTTTTTTACGTAAATGATTTATAATGTTAAATTTAAATTTTTATTAGCTTTTTTGTACTAAAATATCAAATTAAATATATAATATATTTTTATTGTTATTAATAAAAGTGCTACCTTACCCCACCAACATCCCAAAAATGGGACGGCTAATTACTCGCTAATTATCACTGAATGTTTTCAAATTTTGATGGAACATATTTAAAGCAATTTACTAGGAAAAATACAATTACATAACTATATGAATTCCGGCAAGTATTGGGTTAAATTAATAAAAGAAAATTAGATTTGATTACAAACAGAAACTAGTTTTATTCTGACAACGCATTTGCACCGTATACTAAAGGCACACTAGTCAACAATCACGAACATAAAAAAATGTTTAACGTCCAATGTGCACTCCCATCTTTTCAACTATAGAAATCAACGTTTAGAAAGTTTTTAATGAAAGTATCTTCTATTACTTTTTCTACAGCATTCCAATTGTCTTTAAATATGGAGACCTTAAATTCCATATCTTTGAATGTTTTTAGACAACTTTTTATTTCTGATGTTTTGACGCAATTAAATGTGTATAGTGCACATGAAGCATGGTTTCGGGGTCATTTCACATTTTCTGATTAATTTTTTTCTTAAAAGAATAGGTCAAATTAAATATGCAGGTGTATGTTTTACATCTTACAAGTCTTTAGAATCAGAGATATGATTTTTTTTAATAGTTGCCTGTTGCATTTAATTTTTAAATATTTCAACGTTGACGATCGTTACTCACGGCTTGCCGGATACTCCAATCGAGCTCTATCGGTTTAGTTTGGAACTATAATTGTTTGGTCTGGTATTTATTTTTAAAAAATGTTTTATTTACCTATACTGCACTAGTACCTGCTTTTAAAGAAATACAAAATAATAATAATCTTCTCTTATAGAGCCCGTGCATGTGACGTCACGGATATTTAAAAATGGCAGCCTGGTGGACCAACAAACCAGACTGACATATAGGAATATGTTTAAAATGCCATAATTTTGTGCTATAATTTGATATTTCAAACTAGTGACGGATTATCAATTTATAGATTTGCATCTAAAACAGATTTTGAAGGTAGAATTATAGCTTTAAGAAGCTAAGATGGTTAGGTACGGTAATGAGAAGTAATCTTACGAAGCTAAAATAAGGATAAATATAATATTGTCGGTACTCTATTGTAGATATTTATTAAGTATTTTGTCTGATGCGTAATATATTACCTACAAATAATATTAAACTAAAATACGCCATTACAATATAAATGAACGTAGCCTTTAGCCATCATGTTTTAGTAATTAATTAGTATGTTAAAAAATAGGACAATAAAAGTGTTTTTATACAGATATTAAAAATTTAATAAAATTATATTAAGAGTATTCACATTGTCAGGTAGCTATACAATCACAGTGAGTACACACAATCTCACCAGTTTGCAAATCATACAAGATACTTATAAGATGTTTGCTAGTAACTTTTGGGAAATGTAAATCTGGTAAATCTGTAATCAGCCAAAAAATTTGATAGTTATAATTTTTAATGCACCAAATCATATTACTAATATACCTTGTCTTTCACGTGGATAGTCGATGTCTTTCATTCTCAACACTGGATAGATATGACTGATCCACAACGAAACATATACGACTCTAAATTTGTATATGCTTTAAATACTTGTAATATATATGAACTTTGGGAAATTTTCCGGGCCTAAACATTGTATTCATGTCAATACGACATGGATGTAGGTTGTGATTATCAATAAAAGATACTTATTTTTAACATTTTCTGGGAGAAAATAACAATGTTCAAATCAGTTGAGCCATAGTAATACACCAATCCCATAAATGTTATGAACAACAACTGAAAAACGCACAAAAAGGTATATAAAAGGCGAAACATCCACGAAACTCAATATAAACAAAGGCACTTAAGAGCAATATTTACGCCTGGCGTCTGAGCAGAAAAAAAGGGGTACAGAATATACATTTTTTCTCGAGACTCATAAAAGATATCATTTTCAAATAAAAAAATGTATTTAGTCAAAGAATGTATCTAGGTCTGAATTGTGTTAGAAATTCCATTTTTTGGTTATTATACTAAAAATAGCTTATCTTTCAATTAAATTTGACTGTGATAAATATAAAAACTTAAAATTTCAACACAACCCAAACATAGATTTGACTTTGGAAAATACATTATGATCTTCAAATTTGTTTTATTACCCCAAAGAAAAAAAATCTATGTAATAATCTGAACCTCTGTATACTGTGTTTTCGTAGCAAAATGCTTGTCATACAGTGTCGCCGTGCAGTGGTCTTAAATGGAACTTCGATGAAAATCTGGTCACTATAAGTTTGCAGTCAGAAATTAACATAGGTAATCGATAAGCTTGTTAGTGAATTAGTGAAGTATAATGGCAAATGTTTCCCAGAATTTTGGTTCGACCTGTCTACATTTATGCATACATTAGAAGCCTCGTGACAAGCGTTATGCTCGAAAACTACAAGAGATGCTTCCTTCGGATAAAATATTTTTCTTTTTTATTTTTCAGTATTTTTTTATTTATTTACTTAAATATTTAAAAAAGTCACATTACTGTGGACCTATAACAATACACTAAATGGAGAACAGAATTCATATTAGTTTGGTTTGATGATTTAATATTTTGCATTGTTTAAAAAAATAGTTCAAAAATTCCAAATTTAGAAAAGATTTTCAAAAAACGAGAAGCAGTGGGCTATAGATGAAGGATAGAAGAAAATAATGTGCGTTTTTTTTTTACTAATAATAAAGTTGACTTGTTTATTTCATTACCCATTACATTACAAAAGGCAACCTATTCTAGCACGAATTTGAAATTCGAACACAAGTACTTGAATAGCCTTCAGTAACGAGGGTTTTATACTATTTTCTGAGTTCCGGCTTTCATTTACAATATTCTTTATAAAAATGATAATTTTCATAGTTGGTGATAATAATTTGTGTTTTTTGTGTTGTTCCTTACCTAGATATTTTATGTATTTAAAGCAGTAATAACAAACCAATATACACCCATGTGGATTATTTGTCCACAATAATATCCATTACGTAGGGGCTACAACTGATGGGGTAGTACTCGTAGATCATGAAGTCGTAATCTAATCAAAGAAATGACGTTTTGGAAATATAATCCAGAAACAAATTCGCATTTTATTAATATAAATACCAAATTACGCGTAACTTGAGATTTTCAACAGGAATTAGTGTATTTTTGGTCATAACTAGCAAGGAAAAAAACTTCTATTAAGAAGAGAGTACGTACATTCAAAAAAGATAAAAAAAATGGCTAAAATGCTCGCCAAATAGATGAATTTTTATTTAGAATTACCTATATTGCCAGAGCTGATTGTTCTTAGTTTGCAAGAAATATGCCAATTATGGAACAGGAAGCAATGTATTTTTGAGCTGTGGACGGGTAATGAAAAAAAATCCAATTAGAATAGAATATATTCAAAAAGATAAAAAATGTTTTGGGAAAAGGTGCTCCCCAAATTGCAGACATTCTATTTATAAACTATACTTCCAAAATTAGTTGATCATTGTTTTATAATAAATATGCCAATTAAAGTTATAAAAAATGCCAGCAACAAAAAGAGAACTTAAAAAAATGTGCTTGGTGGCTGAGCGGGCTAGCGCACATCTCGTAGCCCGCAGTGACGTCACCCGAACCATGGTCCGTGCGTTCGATTCCCGTCGACCGACACTGTGTGATTTGTCGTAAAAAATAAATACAGCTACTCGTATTAATCACACTCGGATGCTATAAGCTGGCCACTTATACATCTTAAATAAATGTAGCAATGGCTGAAATCCAACTGGCAGTACGGCAGTGGTAAAACACTGCGGCGCGGTGAGTCCGGTTGAAGGGTAAACGGCGACAGCTGTATACAAGCCCTCAGTAGATAGATAAAAAAATGTGCAAAAGAAACTATTTTAAATTTTATTTGTATATTACTAACATGTATTATTTTTGTTATTTTCTCTTACTTTTTTTTCTAAATAATATTATATTGAAGGACAAGTATTACCATGCTTCTTTTTGTAATACAAGTACAGGCTACATAATAGAGCCGTAGGCGAATTCCGCAAAGTACAAGTATTACAAATTGACAATGTAATACGTGTTATTCATACTATTTCTCCGATATGTCCATTTCAATGTACCTAAATATTATCAAAAGTAGCACTTCTGATGTTGTGTTAAAATTTTATTTTTTCTACTCCTATGCTTTAATATACCAATTATGTATGTGCCATCTGTATTTGAATGATACTCATTACGATACAGATTTTCATTTCGATGCAGATTACCATTATGATACAAATATTCTTTTTCATTACGATACAAATTTTCATTTTTATAGTTTTTCTTTTCATTTCGATACAAATTATCACTATGATAGAGATGAATTTTATAACCAATTTATTGGTTTATAGTTTACTTTTTTAAAATATTATGAATAATCGTAGAAAAAATAGTGTATGCAACTCGTGTATAATGATTATTAATACACTCGCATGAATTACGGCACGAGCCATGGCTACTTCATGTATTAATAACTATCATTATAAACTTGTTACATAATATACTATTTTTATATTTATCATAGTGAAATTTTCGTTCAAAAATAAACTATTTTGACCGTTTTTTTTTACTGTAATAAACAAAAAAATGAAAATTTGACACAATCCAAACTTAGATACTTTCTTAGAGTATATGAAAAAAACGCATTTTCTGTACCTACTTCTTTTTTCAACTCTGATGCCCAATATTATACTGCTCTTAATTGTAGTAGGTAATTTTTTTTATAAATAATGTCCATGTAAGGAGTAAATATTTGTTGATTATCTGTAATATTCATATTTTAATAGTTTATTGGAATTGTATAAATATTAATTAATAATAATAATAACAATAATATGTAAAATTATTGAATTATGTACAGAATATTGTTTAATTTTTGTATAAATTCTACAGCACTCATGTACCTACCTACCTAAATATAATTCAGTATAACATATCAAGCAAGGTTGTCTTACTTCGGTCAGTTTCCTGTAAACTGCAAACTACAAATGGTCAATTGATCCATTCGACCCTAGCCCCGCCCAGGTAGCGCACGTGGCTACACCCCCCTTAAACTTACCCCGGAGCGCACCACTAGCACAAAGAGTAAATACTGCTCTTATCAGGTAAAGGAAAATTTGATATAAGGACAATTAAGTCGAAGAAAAATATAAGTAATTATTTTAAACGTCACAAAAAAGTTGCATTTTCTTAAATTTAATTTTATTGTAGGCATATTAAGATTCAGTCGTATTTTTAATCTAAACAAACAAATAGGTACCTATGAGTATATAAGTCATATTAATGAGATTTTTGTTGTTTTTAAATGGTGAATTAAATGCTGGATATCTAGGAAACGTCACGTGATAGAGTGAAAAGAAAACTTTTCTAATAAATTCAATAGTTCAACATCTGTTATAATAAAGTGAAAATGAAATATTACATTTCTAACTTTTCGTACAACAGTAAATAAATTTGAGTTCATTTTGAACAGAATTTCAATTAAATAATAATAATAATAATAATAATAATAATAATAATAATAATAAAGCTAAAAAATTAAAAATTATTCATCATCTTTACATTTACTATTAATTTCATATAAATTAATATATTAAGCAAGGAAATTAATGGAATACCGAGACTATTTTTCCTTGTCAAAGAGAACTTGTAAAACTTAAAGTTAAATAAAAGTTTGACGTGTCTTGCAACTTAACGATCGTTAAACATTCTAAGATCTACATAAGCTGTAAAATAGTAAGATAACCCAATTGCAGTTTTGTACATTATTTACAATCTTCTCAGGCAGGAAAAATTATCAAATCCATCAACTTTCACAAAGAAATATATATAAACTGTTTTCTACTGCTAAAGTCATATTACACAAAGAAGACGAGTCTAATTGTCTAATTTTATTTTAAACCTCTCATTTTTATCTATTTATACCGTAAAGTAATTGCAAAACCAAAACGAACAATAAGACTAAGAATATCAGCGCACTATGATTTTCATTACACGTTGATTGCGACATCCCATTTGAGTTCATATATAGTAACTAATAATTTTGTATGTAGAAATGGACATTTTTTAATTTAGGATTTCTTTCTTTCCTTTCCAATAATGTGAATGTGTAGAACGAGCACATAAATTAATTCCAATATTACTCACAAATGGAAAAAATTAAATATTTGTAGCTTATACCAATTAGTTGGGGTACGAATTTCAAATAAGTTTTTTACATATTTTAAAAGATAACCAACAGTACGAGAATTTGTAACATAAGTGTTTAACCTGGGAGTACATTTTTTTAATAGTAAGGTAATTGTGTCCTATGGCTTCTATATATTTTAGGGTTTTAACGTTTAAATTTAGGTCGAGATTTTCGTCTTTGGTAACCGTGTAAACTTTATTTAAATGCTGTGTTAAAAGTAAATGTAGTAGTATGTTATTTCGAAAATTGCGCAAATTGTATCAAACGCCACTTATACTTGGCTTGAGAGTTTACGCGACGGTCATTTTTGCCTCCCGCTACCCATGGTAAGGGAGGTATAAGGATCGTGCTAAAAATCGCATATAGAGATTTTGGTAAATGACCACATTTTAAGGTCCCTAGAATCCAATTTTAACATTTTCACGATGATGTCTGTGTGTATATGTGTTTATATATATATATATATATATACATATAATATGTGTATGTGTGTGTGTGGATCCTCCACTCTAACTCAAATACTATCATTCAGAAAATTTTGAAACCTTGTATTTCGAACTTTTTCTGCAATAGAAAGAGCCCATTAGATTTTGGTAAAAATCGGATAACCGGAAATAGCACTTTACTAGAAACTCAATATAGTTTTTCTTCGAAAAATACCTTTAAATGTTATTTTTTGAGATTAGTTTTATTATAAAAATTAAAAATTATTAAAAATTTTTTTTCTATATATTTTATGGATAAATTATCTATAATTTAAATCCCAGAGCCTACGCTTTAAACAAACAAAAAGCAGTTATTCAAATGTATGTAACTGACAAGTAAATGTCGCTAGTCAAATAACTGATCATTTCAAAATAATGTTAGGAACGTTTTAAAAAGAAAAAAGTAAATAGAACAATAGAAAAGGAATTCAATACAGTTTCCAACATAAGTAAATATATAGGTATGTATTTAGATTAATAAAAATTAACGATTCACAAAAATGGTTAAGCTATTCCTCATTTTTGGATTAGTGAATTCTATTCTATCCAGGTATTTAAAATTTAATCTTCATTCTATTATAGCTCCGGTGGCTTAATGATTAGAACAACGCCTTACGTCATGAGTGCCCTCGGGGCTCTCGGTTCGAATCCCACTAAGGACATGGATGTGTTAGAATGTGAACCCTGTGACGCCACCCCCGGGGGCGGTTGCGTCATATTGGCGTCGTCTTCTTTGTTTCGGCGGTTGGGTTGCTCGGGCGCCATTATTGCGGCGGCGGTGTCTCAAAAGAAGACGGCTGGGTGCCGGGATTGCTCTAAGTGGAGAAAGGACCAGGGGGTTGCACAGAAACACGTGGAGAATATAAATTGTTTAATGTTCTTAAATAAAAATGTTATACACAACACCATATAATAAAGAAATAGAAAAACCTGACCCTATGACCATCTATATTATCGTGACAGTGACTACGGGCCGTGAAGCGACCCAAACTTGACAGAGGTAACAAAAATGAAATAAAACTCTAACTTGAAAATTGACTTTACGTTTATTCTCAGAGCGGACGGCTGGTGAGACTAAGAGTCGTTCTCGGACGACTACACTCACCAAAACTTTTCTATCACTCGACAGCGGCGAAATATTTCAGAGACAAAACTTCTCTATCTCTCGGCGGCGGCGGCGGATTAGCTCAGAGACGGACCCTTGACAAGAAGTCGGCTCGAGTAGTACTCTAGAACCAGAGAATTCAGGAACTGAACTGTCTCTGGGCTGGGAGACTGATTTGTCTGTCTGATGTGGTGACTTTTATATCGTATTTTGGTGGAGGTGGAAATGCCAAAATTCAAATGGTGGGGCACTAGTGGGGATGTCTTTTGTAAAACTTTGAGGTCGCTGTGATCGTTTTACAATAAAAAGAAAATATTTCATTTATTAAAATGTGCAAAAATAATAGGTGGTCATATTTTCCCTACAATTACAATATTTACACAACCATACAATTTACATTTTAATAAATTACATTTTACAATAATTTACAAAATTACTAGTGCTGCCAAACGTGATGACATTTGCAAGTACAATTGTCAAATGTCAAATCTACAAGTCGTAGTACAAAACAAACGTATTGTTGTTACATTGTTATAACCAAGTGTCTACAAAAACAATTACAATACCAGGAAACATTGTGCCAAACGTGTGGGCTGACGGCCCATCGTTTTCATTACACTATCGGTAAGTTACACAAAACTTTTCGTTGTACTTTGCTAATGAGATTAACTTTGCAGGTTAAACTATTACAACAATTTCCTTATCCCCTGAATGACTAAAACACAGGTAAGTACCTTGTTCTTATTTGACGATAGTGCTAATGTTATACTTTATAGGTTTTACCAGCGAAATGTGTGACTGAATCACTAAAATCATTCGCACCAGCTTTAACAACTGGATGAAACATTCAACACTGGATTTGGGTTTTCAAGTGTCAACTGTGGCTTTAAACAGTTCACCCAAGTTTTTCTAGTGGAAAAAGGGCCACTTCGTCACAACCCACACTGTAATTGGGATTTAATCCTGTTGAGGGGTTTAAAAAATGGTAGTTGCTTGGATTAGATTAGACTATATGTTAAGAAATAAACTGTCAAATTTACAGTATAATTCGCTAATCCAAAAATAAGAATTAATTTAATCTTTTTTGTGACTCGGGCTGTAAATGGTGGGAGGTATTGTGTTGGCCACACCAGATTTTTTACAATTATTTACATACTATTTATTTTTAACATGACTTTAAATCAATCCTACATTAGTCGCGCACCGTCTGTGAATATTATTTTGAATAATTCTTAACTTCACGGCTTAAATAACCAACTGTTCTAAGTACCTACTATTATATTCCAGTGCTTGTTTTCGTGTGATTGTGTTCAGTAATAACCTATACATACATACGGTTCATTCCAGTTCAACACATCGGCGTGACTACTGGCGTACAATCTGTAACTCAGATCCTTTGACAAATCAAAATACCGATTTAAGGAATATGCAAAATAGAAGTTACTGTACCACTATAGAAACACAAACGTCGATATATTTAGACTTAGAAAACTTTGAAAGAGAACAGAAAACTAAATTTTCTTTTTATTGGTTCAATACTACTTATATGTGCTTGCAGCATTTCACAGGCATCTCTCGTAATTATATAGAAAATAGAAAGAGTATTTTTTAGTAATAAAGTAATATAAACTACGTAAAGGATATTTAAATCTTGTTAGATGGGCTCTTAAATATTACTCTAATCTCAAAACACCATAACAGTGGTTCGAAAGACCATAATGATTGTTAAAAATCGTAATTAGAAACACACGGTCTGTTGGAACGGCGCGACTGCTCGTGTTTATTCACGGGACCAATGTAGGATTAAGTTTATTCGATTATCGAAGGCGTAGATTAAAACATACTATAAAGTTTTACTGGGTAGATAGTATTCGAAAAAAAGAACTGTTTTCCTTTTAAACTTAAATATTTATTACTACGAATTATTTAGACATTATATATAATAAGACTATTATCTTATTTTTACTTTCCAATTAATTCTGCAACTTCCTGGAAAGGCCCTGATGTAAGTGGGCCATGAAACAGTTGTCCTTGGGCGTCAAAGGGACCAAAACACGCCTTAAATGTGTACAGTTAAAGACAAGTAATGATGTCTATTGTCCGTCCTGCATACTGATCGTATAGTACGCCTAAGGGGGATTTTTGTGTTACAAAGATAAAGGACGATAGCAAACAACCCAGGATAATACAGTACGAAGATTAGCTCACATCCTTTGTAAAGGATTAGGGTTTATTTGATTCCAAAAGATGAATCGATTGTATTCTAATTAAAATAAATTTACGGGTATTGTAAAATACTTTATGTTAACTTTTCTTAAAATTACTAATGGAGTATAGAGGATGTTAGAAAAATGCAGGACAATATTTGGGGAATATATGAATCATACCAAGATATAAAATAAGAAAAGATTCTAATATATTCATGTCCGCATCCGAATCCGGATTTTTAAGTTATTATAAGTTCTTGTCCACTATTCTGAGGCGTTATTAATTTTTTGCACGATCGATTTTTTCAGTAGGTTTTATTTACAAATTACTGATCGGTAAGTGATTCACATCACTTACTGATTAATTTTGATCATCGATCGTGCAGAAAATGTTATAAGCATCATGACCGGTAAGGAATTACCAATCTCAGACAAAATTAGAACCTTCACTTCATTCAGTTCCCAAACGTTATCTTCAATCAGTAAACTTTCCTTGCCATACTTAATACTTTGTTACACTCCGGTTTGGTTTACGCGCTCTATGATACATTTTAGAGGGAATGTACCCGAGTTATGTACGCTTGCGACGCCGCCTGTCGTCTTGGAAACGAGTGACGAGTTGTTGAAATGAGTTGCAATTTTTCGAGAATCTTTATTTTTCTGTTGCTATAGTTGCCGTCAAGTAAGTATAGACTGAAAATTTCTACATTGTTGCCATTTCACTAACCCTGTTCAAGAAGCTAAGTTGTGAGGTAACGACAACACCGCTGTACAAGGGACAGAGTGCGGAGAAGGGAAAAGGTTGAGCATCAGTTCATACTTATTTGACGGCGAGTATAGTAGTCGTGAGAACTACACGTGCTTCAGTATTTTTTTTTACTTTGCGTACCGTTGAAGTTATTTCTCCTTATTTAAGAGAGTTATAGGCGTGTGTGTTCATTGGAACAATGCTTAGTTCCTCCGGAAGTTCCGGGATTTGATTCAAGTATCCTACATAGAGAAAAGTTTATTATAAAAGCCGCCCGTCATCCTAGGTGAGATTTCAGAGAGTACTTACCACTATTAAGCTCCATGTGTCTCAAACACTAACTCTAAATGTCATTTATAGGCTTTCCTATTTTATTATACATATTTTATCTTACTCTTGGAACCGAGTGATTGTGATTATTATCACAATTTCAGTGTGAACCGCAGTACTTCCGTACTACGAGGGGTTATTTACAGGTTTTTAGCCTCAATATGTAGATATCGTTAATGATCAAAGTTTATTATAAAAGCCGCCCATCATCCTAGGTGAGATTTCAGAGAGTACTTACCACTATTAAGCTCCATGTGTTTCAAACACTAACTCTAAATGTCATTTATAGGCTTTCCTATTTTATTATACATATTTTATCTTACTCTTGGAACCGAGTGATTGTGATTATTATCACAATTTCGGTGTGAACCGCAGTACTCCGGTACTACGAGGGTTTTTTGACAGGTGTTTAGCTTCAATATGTAGATATCGTTAATGATCAAAATTATTCTGATACTTCGATGGTTTACACTTTGAAACATATGTCTGAAAATTTCAGCCGCTTTGGACGGTTAGTTATTGTGTGAGTGGACGGTTCGCTGTTCTTAAACCATACCTATCACGTTGTTATTAAATAATTTAGAACTTTGAATTATTAAAGCCGAACAGGTAAAGCTGCCACTAGTTTATTTTTAAAGGAAAATAAACAAACTTAATTTGGAAATATAAAATATATTATACATAAAAGCAAAAATTATACATTTACAATTAGATAAAATGGATCAAAAAATCTGTACTTATATACAAGTTAACTAATCAATACATACATTATTCTTACATTATTATTACTTACATACTACTTACAACTGAGCCTTTACTGCAACTGTGCAACTCTGTGACTATGTGACTCTGTGTCTAACTTCATTTGAGCATCAGTTTTTATACTAATTCTGTAGTTACTTTGTTATTTTACATAAAATGACGCGGTTCATTAATATTGCTGAAAGGGAATTTTTACTAATTGCTCTATAAAAATAAATGGAAAATAGCTGAATTTAGTTTAGACGACTTATTCATACAAGGTAATTGCAGAATGCTTTCTTAATTAAATATATGTTTGGGAAGAATCTGTTTATCACAATTATTTGAGAGTCATATGTGTTAGTCGAATTCAGTGTTTTTATAAAAATGGAATAAATCATAAATCTTGTAGTAGTTAAATTCTTGCATTTAAAAGGCAATAAGGTGTGCGCAAATTAATGCCCAGTTGGGCGCTCTTTACGGGGACTCTTACTCTATCATTTGCCACGGTGAAAAGATGTGCAGCTGAATTTAAATGTGGCCCTACTAGCGTGGTTAAATGAACCAATAAGTGCGACCACCACCGATAGTACCGAAAAAGTGCACCAAATGATACTAGATAACCTTTAAATTAAAGTTAAAGAGATAGGAGAGGCTGTGGGCGAAGGAACGCGTTTATCATACATTACATGAAGAATTGGAATTGAGCATAAGAAAGGTGACTGGGCGTTGGATCCTGGACCAAAAAATTCAGTCTGATGAACATTTCCAAGGCCGTATTCCATCGATTTAAATGAAACACGTGGATTCTTTTTTGGATTATTAATTTTTAGTACTTGGATCCACCACTATACTTCTGAGATGAAGGGACAATCAAAATATTTGATTGCGAAGAGTGAAACTACTCCAAAGAATTTTAGTTTGCGGAAGAAGATACCAACTACTTTTCGGTGGTGTTAAAGATTTTGGAGTAGGTA